>CM067350.1:81018407-81274689 GCA_034190875.2 Urechis unicinctus | reverse complement strand
CTCCGATTATCCGAAATTCCTGAAACTCACCGAATATTACAGACATATCATTATCATCCGAAAAAAACACGCAGTATGCTGCTATGTCATTAATTAAAACATCATAACTCCTCCCGTTTAACAAAAAATTCCTGAAACTCACTGAATCTTGCAGATATATCACTACCAATATGTCATGCAAAATGCGCCCATGGGTTCAACCTCATTGCTGATCTAGATCACTCGGAAATCCGAAAGATCACTCGGAAATCCAAACAAAACACGCTGTATGCACCTATGGCATTGGTTAAAACATCATACTCCTCCCGATTTATCCGAAAATTCCTGAAACTCACCGAATATTACAGACATATCATTATCAATATGTCACGAAAAATGCGCCCATGGGTTCAACCTCATTGCTGATCTAGATCACTTAGAAATCCGAAAAAAAACAAGTATATCACTACCAATATGTCATGCAAAATGCGCCCATGGGTTCAACCTCATTGCTGATCTAGATCACTCGGAAATCCGAAAGATCACTCGGAAATCCAAACAAAACAAACACGTATGCACATATGCCTATGCATTGGTTAAAAAAACATCATAACTCCTCCCCCGATTATCCGAAAAAAAAATGAAAAAACTCACCGAATATTGCAGATATCATATATCAATATGTCATGAAAAAAAAAATGCATGGGTTCAACCTCATTGCTGATCTAGATCACTTAGAAATCCGAAAAAAAAACGCAGTATACTGCTATGTCATTAATTAAAAAATCATAACTCCTCCCGTTTTAACAAAAAAAAATCTGAAAACTCACTGAATCTTGCAGATATATCACTACCAATATGTCATGCAAAATGCGCCCATGGGTTCAACCTCAAAAGATCACTCGGAAATCCAAAAAAACACGCTGTATGCACCTATGGCATTGGTTAAAACATCATAACTCCTCCCGATTTATCCGAAAATTCCTGAAACTCACCGAATATTACAGACATATCATTATCAATATGTCACGAAAAATGCGCCCATGGGTTCAACCTCATTGCTGATCTAGATCACTTAGAAATCCGAAAAAAAAAAAACGCAGTATGCTGCTATGTCATTAATTAAAACATCATAACATAACTCCTCCGTTTTAAAAAAAAAAATCCTGAAACTCACTGAATCTTGCAGATGATCACTACCAATATGTCATGCAAAATGCGCCCATGGGTTCAACCTCATTGCTGATCTAGATCACTCGGAAATCCGAAAGATCACTCGGAAATCCAAACAAAACACGCTGTATGCACCTATGGCATTGGTTAAAACATCATTACTCCTCCCGATTTATCCGAAAATTCCTGAAACTCACCTGAATCTTGCAGATATATCATTATATGTCATTAATTAAAAATCATAACTCCTCCGTTTTTAAAAAAATTCCTGAAACTCACTGAATCTTGCAGATATATCATTACCAATATGTGCGGCTTTGGGAATCCCGAATTAAAGATTATGCCAGCTTTGTGTATACAGCATGGAGTTTGGCAGGTAGACATGCAGAATCAGATGCTAAGTGATCAGTGTAGGGCTCATAGAGCACGCATAGAAAGTTACATTGTCAACAATATGGAGTAGGCACCCATTAGCCGTTTAACACGCCGCCTTATGTTGACCATTACTGAACTATTAACTATAGAGCCTTGTCTTGAATAAGTGGTTTGTATACGAAAAACTCTTATAGAGCTAAAGCCGCAAAGGAGTATATGAAAATCCCAATCAAAGACTAGTTGGCAGTATGTATAAGAATCACACAAGCTCAGCGAGCACGAGAGGTCAGTAGCACTTTCCTAGCAGAAACAGGAGAAAATCCCCCAAACCTCAGATCACGGGTGGCCCTGCAAACACTCAAAGAGCTCCTGGCTCATATTCTTATCTCAACTGAAACTTTGACCAGATTACAGGCTGCACTTCCGCGCACAATAAACAGGGTCGACCTGGGCTGGGCTGAGTGAAAGAAGGGCCAGCACGTTGTTATAATCACCCGCTCAACTTCACTAGTACTACTGGTGTTATTCTACCAGAACGCTTACCCGGTCACCACAGTGGTGTACAGCTTGTATCTCATTCGTGAGCCCATCTTGAGCCACTCAGCAATGACAATCTTAACTGTGTCGCAAGGCTGGTTATAGACTACTTTGAAGATATCCTCAAAGGCCAGGGGCTTGCAGAGACGAGAAGGCATATGTGGGTCCATGGGCAAGACGCCACCATTCACAATGTTGTTGACCTCGAGAGGATCATCAAACGCGCCATCCTCACCAACAGCATCCCCTATAACGGCTCGAAGGACTTACAATTCCACCAATTGAATAAGGTCCCAGCCGACAGGGTTTTTAGAATCAACCACGAGGCAAGCATTGTGGCAAATAAATAGAATGGTTAGAGGCAGGGCTTGTGATTGGGCTGTCTGTTATCTACCTCACATTGTCGACCCCCTGACCTACCCCTTCACGCTTCTAACTAAATAGCTGGGAAGAGGGGGGGGGGGGTGATAAAAATTAGGTGAGACATATGCAATCTGCACAACTAACTTAATAGTTGGGAAGGGGGATGTTATAGCATAGGCACTGGGTGGTAGTGTATAGTGTATATATGCCCCGGAATACCTCTACACAACCAAACTTAAGGTAAATTCGAAATTTTGAGCCCGGCAGCTGAATAGCATAATATCTATGATACAACTCTGGGTATATATGTAAAAAGAATATGAATTCAACAAAATATGGGTGTTCATATTTTATTGAGGTCATCACCTATTATGAAGACTCACAACGTTTGGCGGTATGCGTTATGATGTGGGGCACAACCACAGGAATAAATAAACCCTGCTATATAGGTCGCACTGGAGCTGCAGGCTTTACGTCAGACAGCCTGCTCTGCCGATGTTAAGTGCCCATTTGAACTTTGACCCTAGCCATGTACACTGACACGGCGAGCCGCCTTAAATATAGACCTACAGTAGGCCTCTATGTCTGCAACAGGTAGTAGTTAGGTCTGTTTACCAGGATACCTTAAATGCTGTTATTAAGTGCACCATCGGATTTTGACTTTATGTACTGAGCACCTTCAAGTGCAGTTGAAGTAGATGACACATGTTTTCTGTGTAAACAAATGTGGTCGTGGTAAGTACTGGTTTGGTTAACTACGCCTGGCTCAACAATGAATAGTCAGCTATTGGTTGCTGTGTGTAGCGCACGCAAGATAAGGAGAGACAATCTTTAAAAAGATGCGTCTCTATACAATCTCTGCTTGTTCCACATGTAATATGCTGGTATCATATTAATATTAGCACAAGCAAAATACAGACATTGTCGAGGAGCCAGGTACGTTGTTAAATGTGTAATGACGTCAATCCAAGTACACCGATAGCGATATAGGCTCATATCACAACATCCCTCTTCTTTTAAAAAGAATAATGAACATATGAACTTTACAAAACGTATCCAGCGTCTACACAAGAGAGTTTGTTGGTTAAATCACTATCCTTGCTTAGGCAAAGTCTTAGTAGTATAGTAAGATGGTAATCAAACTCACACCTAGTCAGAAAGTAACAAAACATATTAAAGTTCACTTGAAACGCTTAGGCACATGAATAGAACGACCATATCTTGTTTGCGTAGTTTTAACTCAACATTGTCATCTTAGTAGAATGCTCTGGGTCAGGCACAGATTGTGGCTGGCAAGCTCTCTGGGCAGGCTGCATAATAGGTTGTGTTGCTCTGAGACTTGTATGATGTAAGAGGAACTGAGCGGATGTGCCGCCGGTCCCTTGTGACTGACTGGCCGCCGCTGGTACTGATTGTATAGCTGCGAGGGACGTCGCACACACGTGTCACCTCACCAGGCTTCCAAAGATGGCCTTTTTGGTATACTATTGGCATACCCTCTGCCAACAGTGGCAGTGCTCTGGCATGTGAGTTGTAGCGATCTTGCGTCTGTTGGTCCTTATGCACACGTGCCTCGATCATTTCTGCAGGTAGTTGGCGCCGCTGCACCAGTAAATTCACTGACAGTTTTTGGCCTATCAGGAGTTCTGCGGGGCTTTTAGCCTGAGCATCTAATGGTGTGCATCTCCACGCTAGAAGTGCCAAACTTGGGTCTTCTCCTGTCTCCATTGACTTCTTCATCATCCTTTTGATGGTATTGATAGCACGCTCGATGGCTCCATTGCTCTGGGGATATCTTGGGCTGCTGCATGTGTGCTGTATTCCCCATTGCTGACAAAAATCGGCGAATTCTTTTGCACTGTAGTGAGGTCCCTTGTCTGAGACCATTTCCTGTGGTGTGCCAAATTCACTGAAGACGGATTCGTGGATGTTAACCACTGTGCTGGACGGTACTACATATTTGCTGGTATAGTCTGTGACAACCACATATTGCAATTTCCCTAGTTTGAAAATGTAAGACCCGACTTTGGTCCATGGCATGTCATGAGGGATCATCGGCTCTTGTTGTTGGGATTCCTGGTATTTCTGGCAGACCTGGCAGCTTCCGACTAGCTTTCGTATTTGTTCGTGGATCCCAGACCAGAATACTGTATCCCTAGCACGTAGCTGACATTTGGTCACCCCCATGTGACCTGTATGGACGTTATCCTGTAGACTACTAGGTACCACAATACGGCATCCTTTGATGACTAAACCATTCTCAACAGATTCTCTATAGTGCCAAAAAGGTTTGAGTTGGTCATCAATCTGTTTGATTGAACTTGGCCATCCGACCATAATCTGAGCTTTGAGTGCACTTAAATTTGCGTCTTTGCTGGTATGCTGCTGCATCTCAGTGAGCCTCTCTGGTGTGAATCTAATGAACTCTATACGAACATCTAGTTTTACTGGCTCCTTGTTGTTCCCGTTCGAAGCTCTGGATAACCAGTTGGGTACCGTGTGGTCTTTGCCTGCTCTATATTCCACTTCCATATCGTACCCTTGTAGCAGAAGAAGTAAGCGTTGCATGCGGGGTGGTGCTTTTGTCAAGCCTTTTGTACAGATTGCATTTATTGGTTGGTGGTCTGTCACAACCTTGAAAGGTCGTCCAAGCAAGAATGTGCTGTAGCTTTCCACTCCAAATACCATGGCCAAAAGCTGGTGCAAAATCGTTTGTTTCGTGTGAGCTCGTTGCTGTTGCACGTGGCTGCATCAGGCATGATCCGATGCCTCTAGGCTTGTATCACAATGCAGTTCCACGTGCTTTGTAGCGTTATAATACTGTAGGCAACAGTCTTCTGATAAAAGTGTTTTCAGTCTGCAGAAGAGTTCCTGATGGTCTTTCTGCCAGCACCACGGCACATCTTCCTTGAGGAGATCTCTGAGAGGGGCTGCCCTGTCTGAGAGGTTCGGGATGTATGGGGATAGAAAATGTATGAATTCTAAAAACCATTGCAAGTCTGCTTTGCAGGATGGTTCTTTGCACTCTTGGAGGTCCTTTACTTTATCTGGGCTCGGACTGATGCCTTTCGCGCTAAAGTCATTTCCAAAGAAACCTATTCTGTCAACTGCAATACGACTCTTCTGGCTGTTGAAGACAAGCCCATGTTTTTGAGCAGTGCTCGAAGATTCTTGTCGTGTTCTTCACAGCTTGTACCGAAGACAGTTATGTCGTCAGCCTTGCTTATGACCCCAGGGCATTGGTCTAGTAAAGAGTCCATTGCTTGCTGGAAAAAGTCTTGTGAGACATTTAGACCGAAAGGTAGACGGTTGAAAAACAATAACGACCATGTGGCGTTCTGAAGGTTGTAGAAGCTGACTCTCAGGGCTAAGCCGTATTGCCCAGTATCCAGATTTAGCATCCATTTTGCTAAATACCTTGGCACCTGAGAGCTTGTGTTGCCAATGTCCTTTGCGCTGACACGTGTGACACACAGAGTTGCAAGCTAGACATGCTTCTCGTTTCCTTGCATGGTCTTTCCCGCAATTTTTGCACACACTACTTTTGGCTTTCGAATTGTGTCAACAGATGCGTTACCGCTGTTGCCAGTGGGCATGCCTCTTAGTTTCTCGGTGCTAATTTTTGTTGCCTCATATATTCCTCCCTAACGTCACCGCTGCTTCTAATGTCAGGTTTTTGTCCATGGTCAGGAGCTCGCCTTGGTACGCCTCCATTGGTGTGCTGGCGATAATTTGTTTGAGTGCTTGCGTTCTACATCGTGTAACAAATGCGTCGAGTGTTTCCTCTTTGGGACTGATGCATGTAGTAAAGTTGTAATCTCGCTACCCGGAAATTGAACGACGTTTCCCCCAGAGTTTCTTTGAAGCGTTTGATGACCTCTTTATAGCTTTCCGCTGTCTCTGATGGCCAATCCCATGAGTTAAAAACCTGAAGCGCATCGTCATCTAAATCACGGAGCAAATAGTAGCTCTTGTCCTTGGCTGCCTCAACTTTTTTTAGTTTGAAGTAGAGCTCAAGCCGATGCTTGAATAATCTAAATTTGTCTCTAAGACCGTGCTGCTTCCAGATAAGCAGGGGTAATTCCGTAGGGTGCGAAGCCATGTTTGTGGCTCGCTTTGGACACACATGCACGACGAACATTGCAGAGCGTTTGTTTGTATAAAAGATATCACACAGCTTATCAGTTTGTAGCAGTCACACAACCACAACAGATCACCGCGACTAACAACGACGGGTACGGGTTTTTGAGGTCCCGCGGCACACCCCTATCCAGAATAAGGCCAAGTGCCCCCCCCCCCCCCGGGGGATTGCGGCGTTACTTCGCTTCGTTGTCAAGCACGCGTGACAAAGATAGTTTGTAATATTCTTAATCAGGTTCCTTTACCTGCTGCCACCATGTAATATGCTGGTATCATATTAATATTAGCACAAGCAAAACACAGACATTGTCGAGGAGCCAGGTACGCTGTTTAAAGGCTCATATCACAACACCACAGCCATAAGCCCCGCCCTGAACTCTGCCATGCTGGGGTGCATTTTGTCTCCAAAGGTGCATACGGGTTTTATGTTCATTATGATATACACAGGTATTAGATAGTTGAGTATTTCAGGGCAAAGGATGACTTCCCATCAGACATGGAGGCGTCAGTGGGTTATCTGGAGCTAGAGAACCTGGAGCTGAAGGATTCTCTGGAGTGTATGAACGATAACCTGGTAGAGCGAGTTAGACATATAGAGTGGCAGGTAGGGAGTAGTTTAGCATATCAGGCTACACTTTAAGGTATAAAACATAAAACCATGAAACCATGCATTGTTTGCGATGAGGTCCAGCGAGACATTTTGCTAGAAGAGTTGCTGGGTTCAGTGAGGTCTCTATTAAATCGAGGCTGGAAAAAACCGAACGAATACCTATCACAGGTTGCGTGTTGTACACAAATGCGTCAATTTAGTTGGACTATCAAATAAATTCAATTCCTTCTTTTTAAACATAAAAAAAACGTAAACTAACATAGTTTTATGGGGGGTCAGAACTGACCTCGCGTGATATTCATGATAAGCGGATGCTTAGACTGAACAATGGTTAGGGTTAACCCTAACCCTAACGCCGACGACGGGGTATGTTTTTCAGCTTCAAATCTGTTCGACGGGATATACATTCGCATAAAACCTTGTACGACGGAGTATGCTTTTGGCCATTTTGACCTTGTACGACGGGTACAGGTTTTTGAGGTCCCGCGGCACACCCCTATCCAGAATAAGGCCAAGTGCCCCCCCCCCCCCGGGGGGATTGCGGCGTTACTTTGCTTCGTTGTCAAGCACGCGTGACAAAGATAGTTTGTAATATTCTTAATCAGGTTCCTTTACCTGCTGCTACCATGTAATATGCTGGTATCATATTAATATTAGCACAAGCAAAACACAGACATTGTCGAGGAGCCAGGTACGCTGTTTAAAAGGCTCATATCACAACACCACAGCCATAAGCCCCGCCCTGAACTCTGCCATGCTGGGGTGCACTTTGTCTCCAAAGGTGCATACGGGTTTTATGTTCATTATGATATACACAGGTATTAGATAGTTGAGTATTTCAGGGCAAAGGATGACTTCCCATCAGACATGGAGGCGTCAGTGGGTTATCTGGAGCTAGAGAACCTGGAGCTGAAGGATTCTCTGGAGTGTATGAACGATAACCTGGTAGAGCGAGTTAGACATATAGAGTGGCAGGTAGGGAGTAGTTTAGCATATCAGGCTACACTTTAAGGTATAAAACATTAAACCATGAAACCATGCATTGTTTGCGATGAGGTCCAGCGAGACATTTTGCTAGAAGAGTTGCTGGGTTCAGTGAGGTCTCTATTAAATCGAGGCTGGAAAACACCGAACGAATACCTATCACAGGTTGCGTGTTGTACACAAATGAGTCAATTTAGTTGGACTATCAAATAAATTCAATTTCTTCTTTTTAAACATAAAAAAACGTAAACTAACATAGTTTTATGGGGGGTCAGAACTGACCTCGCGTGATATTCATGATAAGCAGATGCTTAACGCCGCGCATGCGTTCCGCTCTGCACTTTATGATGTAATGATAGAGCTTGTTACTACAACGTTTTCTACATCAATTGCAGGCGACAAACACCACATTACAAGTTAATGCATGCTTGTCACTCCAGAGACCTCATCCGTTAAATGTCTTGAATCTATATTTTATGTTTCGTTGACAGGCTTTGAGAATAAAGAAAGATAATCCCATACAATATTTATTTAGCGTCATACATACAGCAAAGTATGATCTTATAACTTGAAACCCTGAAACATTTCAACGACCATTATTAAGAGGTTAACATTCTACAGTATAGCAAACAGCTATCATTATTTTTTAAACTTGTTTTATCATCCATTTTCCAAAGGTTGTTATCATTATGTCCAAAATGTGATTTGTAGCATAATATAATTCCCATGCGATTAGCAATGGACAGTGCAAACACATATCATCACACTTGTTTAAAAATCGCCCAAGGGCAACGTGCGCAAGGACAGCACCATCAACGTTTTGGAGTGTCCAGTGAGCATACAGAGATTGATGGGCCCTTTTATAGCATGTCACGATATCACAATTGACCCCGGGTTAAGTACTACCCTAACGACACCTCTAGACATTTAAGCCATGACAAATTTTAAGAACATCCCAATGGATGCGTTGTAATGATAGCCAGAATCACCAGAAAGAGTATCGGAGTAGACTGATGAGCAACAAAAGACAACTAGGGAAAACGGTAACACAAATATAGAAGATCTTAATCAAAACTATCTCTGTGATAGTTGTCCCTCGTAATTCATGTAATGCTACGAGTGCCCAGTGCGTTAATTCATGCCAACATACCATTGTCATCGTACCATTACTAATTGGGATATTTGCTTTCCGAGAGGAAAATATACAAAGCACAAAACAGCATTAAGTTAATTGGAAAACAGCAACGCTCGCAAGTGCTCATTGTTACATACCTTTGTCATATATATATTTTGGAACAACAAATACCTTGGCCTTGGCAAGGTTTTTTACCTTTCTGCTTCAGCATTGGCCACACATATGTTGATATAACGTTAGAGTCATGTTTGGGGCAACTGAAGTATACTTCGTGTAGGTTTTTATCAACAGACCCTCCTATATTAGGGGTTTCCAAGGTTATAGGTGGGCGTTGAATGGCCATCCTCCAAGTGATAACGCACATGGCCGCTGTATATTTGGCTAGCCTGTCGTCTTTCTGTCTCTTCACTTTGGTGAGCAGTCTACTGATGTGGTCCACTCCACGCATACTTTCATTAAACCGCTGCAAATGATGTTTCCAAAGGCTGTGTACAGATGTTAAGTAATACATAATAACTGTACTAATCATGATTGCATTTCATAACAAGTGCACCTTACCTGCGTCAATGCCTCGCTGTTGACTCCACCACTGCATGTTTTCAGAAAATTAGTTAATGATGATTTCAAGTCGGACCCAAGTACAACTTCATTGAACTCATCTAACTGGTGGTTCCCCATCGGAGTTTGTTGGTCCTTAAGAACACATGAGGGACAGCTATTGTATGGTTATAACCTATACATAACCATGGTTTGGCTTTATATATTTAACCATTGTATCGTTATTATATATATAACCATAGTATTGTTACTATATATATATATATATATATATATATATATATATATATATATATATATATATATATATATATATATATATATATATATATATATATATATAAGTAGTGTAAGAGGTGCCCCTTCGCACCCCGTTTTTGACGTCGAACGATGGATTGCGCAATTTATTTTTCGCTGACGATCGCTTCCGGATTAACTGCGTTCGTGTCTGAAGATGAGGTAGATTAATGTAATTATAAATATCTGATTATAAATATCGGTTAACAACAAGTTTACTGGCAGTAGAGTTTGAATCTTTAAAGCGACGACATGGATACTTGTGTAGAATGTGACGAATGTCAGAGAGTCGCTGAGACTCAACAACCATATAGACCCAAGTCACCTGCTCAGGGTAAACACAGAACCCTGAGGTTACGGCGTTGTCCTCTGTGTCAATGTGGGTTTGTAACGAAGGCGCTTTTGACCCAACACTTGAAATATCACTGTAATTATAAGCTCTACATATACAATCGAAACTTAAGGAAAACAACAGGCACAACAAAGCAGAGGAAGGTTGTGACTTAATCGAAAAGCTTAACTTCCACGTTCGAAGAACCCCACAACCCCGGTGTGCGTGCAATACCACGTGATTTACCGGATCTGAAATTAATTTGTCACGTGATCATGACAAACCGCTGACTACAGCTAAATCAATTCGTCACGTGATCATGAAAAAAGCGCTGACATCAGCTAAATTAAGTCGACACGTGATCATGAAAAACCCCCTTACATTAGCTCGATCAGGGGATAAATAATCGACGAGGAGTATGATTACATTGATGGACCTTTGTATACCGGTCGTCGTAGTGGTCGCTTTCAAATTTCACAGTGGTGTAGCAACCCAGATGATTTTGATCAATGATTTACACATTCGCGATCATGGAGCGGACATCAAATAAAATTACCCTCAAATGCCTTTCTCAGAAGCGGGACGGCTCTTACATCACTCACCTTATCGTTGATTGACGTTGAAGCTGGCCAATTGGACGTTGATATGGAAGAAACCATTTGTGACGATGTGATTGGTCGAGTGAAAGCCCCAGTCCCCTATATTGAAATTACCCGTGAAAGCGTGACCATGCGCTTTGATAGTTTCAATTGGTGGCAGCTCATAAAAGCTTACCAAGACCTATCACCACGCGCACAAAAGAAGGGTAATCTAGTAACGTCGCCCGATGGGTGGGATATGATAATTAGCCTTTACAGTGGTTTGATGAAGCCATTGTTATCTGACATAGCTCAAGAACCATGCGTCGTGTGTGGAACGGGCGTATGTCAAGCCGAGAACCAACAAAAGATGTATTCACATTGCGTTGGAAGAGCCTTGGATAAGGTGGATGAAAATCACGTCACTTTATTATGGCGCTTGTTGTGTGAGCAACACAATATGACTGAACTATGCCTTTGGCTCTCTAGAGAATATCGACGTACCATGTTAGGTTTTTGTGTGACCACCGAACACTGGTCTAAAGTCTTAATGGGGGAACCTTATGACTGTAAATATAATAAAATTATTAGACGCATGAATATATATGATTGATGATTGAATAAAAAGTGATGATATACTTTAATTGAATTTCTTTTTGAGTTCTACTTATCACGACACTATCTACCTATCCTATCTATAAAAAGAGTGGGGAACTGTGAATGATAACTCAGTATAAGAATGGATCGAGCCTTAAAACACCCCTTTAGTTGCGTGATAGCTGGTCCGAGCGGCTGTGGAAAAACTTACTTTGTGAGTGAGTTAATCAAAGGTAGTCACATTGAGCCACCACCCGACCGAATCGTGTGGTGTTTCAGAGAGTGGCAAACAATGTACACTCAACTACCGCACGTGGAATTTGTAGAGGGATTGAATTTTGAGACAGATCCTCAACAAAGAACCTTGTTGATCATCGATGATTTGATGGAAGAAACTGACGAACGCGTCACTCGCCTATTCACCAAAGGGAGTCACCATGGCAATCTTAGCGTGTTGTATTTAGTACAAAATTTATTCGGAAAAAATAAAGAACATCGAACAATCAGTTTGAACGCTCATTATTAAGTGGTATTTAAGAACCCTCGGGACGCTTCACAAATCATGCATTTAGCCAAACAAATGTACCCGCGAAACATCAAGTATGTAAAAGAAGCTTTTTCGGATGCTACTTCGCAACATCACGGTTATTTGTTTATCGATTTGAAACAGGCAACACCAGATCACTTACGGCTACGAACTGACATACTACGACCCAATCAAGTTGTATACCTACAGAAATAAATACCGTCGATCATCGGACGACCGCCATTCTTATCGTTAGACATAGATCATGGCAGAGCGTCTCAGAAAACAAGCTGATACATTACGAGTGATGGCTAAAGCCAAACCCCCTGTCAATAGGGCTTTGATTCACACGGCTGACAAAGAATTGATAAATTGTCTATGTGAATGTGCACTCAATGTTTTAAAAGGAAACGTATCCTTGACTTCAGTTCAGAAGCGTAAATTAGCCCGATACAAACAAGGTCTGCGCGCTTTGATCTCACCTAAAACTAACGTCAAGAAAAAGACAAGAGTATTACAAACCGGTGGTTTTCTCCCGGCGTTATTAGGACCTATTTTAGGTATCGCTGGTCCGTTGTTAGGCAAACTATTGGCCTAAAATTATGGCTAAGAAAATGATGTTGGTTGATCCCCGGGTACTGTCAAGTGGGCGTTACGATCAAGCTCCCACTGTCGACGTGTTATCCAACTTGGATGCGGAGATGAGGGATGTCCTGAATCGTAGTGATTTATCGGAGGAGGCTAAAGTAGAATCTTATTACCAAATTTTAACAAAACACCACGAGTATTACCGCCAGCACAGAACCCCGACACCTCACACAGCCTTAGCTAATACCCCGCCCCACACACCCAAACAAGAAGATGTGTCTATTGCGGAAGTTGTAGAAACCATCCCTGATAAATTTCAGAAAAAAGGTCGTTTGCTATTAGTACGCCTTCGAAAAAACGCAGACGTGGGTTGGAATGAACGAGGGGAATTAACGATTAAAGGACAAGCCGTTAGTGGGACTAACGTGGCGGATTTGGTTAACGATGTGTTGAGACGATGTAAACACTTTGAACCAGAGGGTTAGAAAAGATTTGCTGAAGCGTTGCGAGACTCCAACATTCCTCAAGATTTAGTAGGTCACCCCGATCGATGGAACTATATCCGACAGGGTGCGATGCTAATAGATAAAAGACCTGGCGAGGAGCCCGCCATGACACAAGGTTGGACGTCATGGAAAAGTTAAGTGTGTATTTCGACCCCGAGGCACCGGCCGCGCATGGAGGGGTGCAGCCATTGGTTAGAGCTACGAAACTCAAAACAAAGGCGGTCAGACAATGGCTGGGTGATCAAGATGCGTATACATTACATAAACCAATCCGTCGTCAATTTCGAAGACGACGCATCATAGTCGGGGGGATTGACCATCAATGGCAAGCCGATTTAGTGGACATAGCTCGCTTAGCCAAACAGAACCAAGACATGAAATTTCTCTTGACCTGTATCGATGTACTCTCCAAATATGCGTGGGTGATACCACTAAAAAATAAAACGGGTGACAGTTTGATTCGAGCCTTTGAGAGTATATTAAAACAAGGGCGGAAGCCCCTGTGTTTACAGACCAATAAGGGTAGAGAATTTATCAACCGTAAATTTCAGACATTTCTTAAGCAGAAGGGGATTCGCTTTTTTGCCACCCACAAGGAAGAAACCAAAGCTAGCATAGTCGAGTGGTTTAATCGTACGTTAAAAACTAAAATGTGGCGTTATTTTACCAAACAATTATCAAAGAACATAAACGGAAAAGACAAAAACAATACTTTGTCAAGTGGTTTGGCTACCCTGCCAGTTTTAATAGTTGGGTCAGTGGTGTGGAGCTGTATAAAAACTGAGATTTGGAACAGAAGCGTCATTAGGATGGAAGATCAGAGAAGTGATTGGGTGTGGACCATATTTGGTCGGGAAATTCCGAAAGCCGAAATCGTGTTTTTCACACAAATCCTCATTTTATATACCGTAATCATCGTCAGCATCTACAATCTATCGGCGGGTAAAGGAGATAGTAATTTGTGGACTGCTCTGTTAAGCAGTAGCTTAGGGTACATTCTTCCCAACCCCACTTTGAAACATAAAGCGACGTCATGAGTTTCTTTCTGACCCTGCCTTCCAACAGTTCAATGAATTATCACCCCAACAACACGCTGACACGTTACTTTACTCAATTGCCTAAACCCATACAATTAAAAGGTAATTGGGAGGTGGGATTAGCAGAAATTCAGTACCCTGTTTCCTGGTACAACATCGGGGACAATGTCGGTTTTGTCATAGTGGATGAGCGAGCTGGATACCATACGATAGACAGACACTTGGAAGGGGATCCTTTGGTCGAGTCCTTGGTCGTTCGCCTGACTCCCAGTTCCTACAATGCTGAACAATTGATAGACAAGCTCAATATGCACATCCGCAAATCGCATCTCAGAGGCGTGGTTCGATTTCAATTCAATTCCCACTCACAGACGGTGAATGTAAAAATAACTGATCCCAAACTTCAAGTTGTCATGACCGAAGGTCTTCGTCAAATATTGAGGTGTGAGGAATGTCTTTCCCTTTACGATTCTCAAACTGATTACAAGCCTAATGTATTTCGAGGGTTGTACGCACTGTACGTTTATTGTAGTATAATTGAATCACAAGTGGTCGGTGACACGATGTCCCCCTTGTTACGCACACTTCCTGTGGACTACGACCGGGTGCACAAAATGGTGACCCAGACATACGAACAGATATTTTATTACCCTGTGGGCACCAAAACCTTTTCTACCATAGAGAAATTGATATAAGAGATGACACGGGTCAGTCCGTGGCATTCGAAGACGGACATGTGATGGTGACTTTACATTTCCGTGAAACCAAGAACTTAATTTGAGTCTCATGGCATCACCATCATGAGTTTCTTTCTGACCCTACCTTCCAACAGTTCAATGAATTATCACCCCAACAACACGTTGACACGTTACTTAACTCGACTCCCCAAAGCTGTACAGTTGGAAGGGGCTTGGGAAGTGGGATTAGCGGAAATTCAGTACCCTTACACGTGGTACAATGTTACTGAGGACGAGGGGATGCAGTGAGCGATACGACTTTGTGAGTGAATTTGCAGAGGCCCGTCCCAAATATTTTCACATTACCCCTGGTTTTTATACGACCGGATCGTTGATAGAAGCCTTTGCAGCCAAGTTAAAAGAGCTAAATGAGGAGCGAGTGCGTCTCACCTACAATCAAACACGACAGACAGCAACTATGATGCTAGACAGTGAGTCAGTTGTAGTTTACATGGACGAGGGATTGCGCCAAAGACTCGGCTTTGAAATGGGGATTTTTGAGAACAGTCAAGTTGGTCAGCACATTGTTGACCCTGATCGAGGCTTGTACGGACTCTATGTCTATTTTAATCTCATCGAAGCTCAGGTGGTTGGAGACACCGTGGTTCCCCTTCTGCATATTATTCCAATTGATCAAGATCGTCGCGGGCAGTTGATCAACTCCATGTATAAAAAAGATATTTTATTACCCGATAGCCACCAAGACTTTTTCTACTATAGAAATCGATATAAGAGATGACACAGGTCGACCCATTCCATTCGATTCTGGTAAAGTGACAGTGACGTTACATTTCCGTAAAATCAAGAAAGCTATATTTTGAAAACCATGGCTGATATTTACACCCCGTATTACCTGAACCAAGCGGGTGGAGGGCTCCCCGTGTTTTCCGGTGCCAGAAGTCAGCGTGGACATGGCCTTGGTAATGTGGTTGGTGGTCTGGCTAAAATGGTGTTACCGCTGGTTCGAAAAGTTTTACCTGTCTTTAAAAAACACGCCTTGAAAACAGGAGTGAGGGTGGTTGGAGATTTGTTGGGAGGGAAGTCTCTGAAACAGTCGGCTAAGAAACGATTGTTACAAACCCGAGAGGAAGTGTTCGATCAAATAGTTCCACCCAAACAACCGCGTCGCCGACCACCATTCTCTATAAAACGACTCGCACGAGGTAGGAACAGTAGTTCACATGGTCGTCGTGGAACAACTCGGAGGTTGCCAAAAGATATTTTCGGTTAGATCATGACACTGGTACACCCCCAATCTTGTCCCTGTGTCAAAAGTGAATTAGACCTATTTTCGATTCTCCCAACTCAAAGCAGTGTCAATCATGGATCGTGGATCGAATTCCATTCGGTAGCTGCTTTAGGTTCGGGTCCAGTCGAATTCTACATCAGTGGGTCGGGTGATGATTATATCGATCTGAACGACACGTATTTACAAGTGAATACCAAAGTGGTGAAAAAGGATGGGGAGGTTTTGGAGGCTGATAGTGCTGTAGCACCCGTTAAACTCTGGTTACACTCACTCTTTTCCCAAGTCGATGTCTCTCTCAACGAAAAAAAACTTGTGTCCTCCTCGACAAACACATACCCGTATCGCGCTTATATGGAAACGCTATTGAGCTATGGTTCGGAAGCCAAAAACTCTCAGTTAACAGCTAGTTTATGGTACAAAGACACCCCAAAGCACATGGACGCCATGGGTGGTACTCACAACAAGGCGATGATAGCTAGAAAGGAACGAGCTCAAGAGAGTCGCATTGTGGATATGATGGGCAAATTACATTTAGATTTATTTAGTCAAGAACGCTATTTATTAAACGGCGTAGATTTGAAGTTGTGATTAGTACGCAGCGGTGACACCTTTGCCCTAATGGGCAATCCTGCAGAGGGATTTGCCCCTAAAATAGTTCTGCAATCCGTGACCTTATTCGTACGCAAAATAAAGTTGAACCCCACCGTGCAACTAGCTCACATTAAGGCTTTAGAACAAAGCCCAGCTAAATACCCCATAAGACGCATAGAAACCAAAGTGTTTTCTGCATCTCAAGGAGCTATGACGATCAATCAAGAAAATTTATTTTTGGGTCAGTTACCCAAACGAATTGTAGTCGGAAGTGTTGATAATAGGGCGTTCAACGGTGATTACACCCAGAACCCCTTCAACTTTAAGCACTGGACAACTCTATCAAGACAAAGGCAATGCCATAAGTTGGAGTGATTATCCCAATGGCTATACACTATTCGCTTTTGATCTGACCCCCGACCTGGGTGATAGCGGCACTCATTTAAATTTGTTGAAACAAGGAAACGTGCGCTTGGAAATGCGTTTTGGCACGGCCCTAGACCGTACCATTAATGTCATTGTGTATGCTGAATTTGAAAATATAATTCAAATTGACCGAAACCGTAACGTTCTGTTTGATTACGCTGCCTAACAATGGATACCAGGCAATTACACGAGCTCTTACAAAAAGACGCTTTCACTCGAGCTACTGTGCGCGGAGTGTTTGCGCGGAATAAATTGCCCCGCCATGTCAACTACCCCAGCAGTTTTGTTTGTAATACGGATCCAGCTTCCAAAAAAGGCAAACACTGGATTGCTATTTTCATTGATCATAATGAAAGAGGCGAATATTTTGATTCTTACGGACTACCTCTTATTCATAAGGTATTTGTGAAGTTCTTGACCAAGCATTGTGTGAACTGGACTTATAATACAAAGCCATTACAAGACTTTAATTCCAATACTTGTGGACTTTATTGTTTGTATTATTTAAAGAGACGATGTCGTGGAATAAGTTTGAACCAATTGCTGGCTGTATTTACGGACGATTATTCAACCAACGATAAGCTGGTGACATGTTTAATTCAAGGCAAATAAACAACGCGTGTTGAAAATGTACGACGTTTTGATTCTTAGTTTCTCTCACTGCCTTTAAACATCAATTTCTTACAGAGCGCACATCCATCAATTACATAACACCTTCACTTCAATTTATTACATAATAACACATATCAATTTCTTAAATAGCATATTGATGTATCACACATCTAAAGGTTTAGTGCTTACACCATCTGCATTCACAATTCTCTTGGGGTAAAAATAACTTAATCCATCTCTAATTTGCGTATACGAATACATTGTGTTATTGTTAACGCGAAAGCCACGGTTCACACCGCGACCCGATTCTTGTTCTCTCAGCACATTCATATATTTCTCCTTGTTCAGGTCGTTTTGACGCTTATTGAGTCCTTTACACGAGGCTTTATCCGTAGTTCCATAACAGTAATAGGTTTTACTGCACAGTCCGATAAAACCATCTCCACTCCACTCCTCTTTAAATAACCCTGGGGTACGTTTATCATATTTTTGGCGAGTCACGCAGCACGGTTGAGGTACCCACGGGGTTCCGTTCTTTTTACACTGTATAAAGATGTTGTTGTGGTTTTCGCACGCTGCAGCTGGTAACCACTGAGGGTATTCTCGGTAAAATTGTTCTTTCATATTGGGTTTTATGACATCCGTTAGATGACTACTACTAAGGGCGATATAACTACTATCAGTGTCCATCTGTACATAGGCAAAATCACATCTCGCGACATACTTGTCAATATAATCATAATAAAATTCCAGCATCCTTAATTTGGCGTATTGATAAACAAAATAGCCTATTTGTTGTGGTAAGTCGAGATTAATGGTGGTTTTGGCCATGTCGAATTCAAACAGGTTGGGGGTTAATTTGTTCAAGGCTCTGAATCTTTTGTCGTTGATCAATTTCTGACCCTCTCGGTAGTCAGCGTATCTGACATCACGGTGTTTAGTTTTATTCGTGATGCATTTACCTACAAACATAGACAAATTAGTATAAATCAACAGCACTTGACAGGTATTTTTTTTTCTTTTGTTTTTTTAAATCATAAATTTGAAATAAATTTGAAAGTAACAATTAAATCAATATATTTACAATAATACATTTTAGTATATTTACCATAGGCCGAATTTCCAAGTAGCTTAAAAGTTTCGGCTATAATGGTCTGACTCGGGTCGACATCACCCCCACGTCTACACACAAACAAGAACATTATCAAAAATAAAATTCAACACTTGAAAGAGTATATCATATATATTCGTGCATACCTGGCGTCTGATACGGTCTCGGCAAATCGTTTGAAACAGGCTGTGGGTTCATTCTCCAGTGTTTGGTATATCTTTGTGATCACCAGGCCATGTTCCAAGTACCATTTCAGTAGTGGGCTAGCAAGCAATATTTTCACAACTTTGTAGCTCCCTATCAACGTCCGCCATTCCGTCTATTTGAAAATAAATAATAAAAATCGTTATGACATCATAATGATCGCAACAAAATACATTATGATCCCACGCCCCTTGTCACCTTGTTTACTTACTTTCATAATGTCCCGTTGTTCAGCATAGTCGCGCATAAAGGGTCCGATTTCATCTCGGGTCAGTTCAGTGTTTTTGAATATAGGGGTCATTTCACTAAAATAGTCTTTAAGGGTTTCTGGTACGTGTATATCTACTTCAGCCATTCCATAAAAGGTTCCGTCACGTATATTGGCTATGAGCTGTTTTTCCGTCAAACCGGTTCGTGGTGGTTGCGGTCGACTGTACGTGAACGCTTTGATGTGAGGGTCCACTCAGCTATGACATTATATCCTAATCCTCTCAAATACTGGGTATTTCTTTCTGTTTCGGCACATAAATACCTCATTAGTTTTCCACTGATGTGGCTATGGGTCAATTTCAGACACGGACAACCAGGCCATACACATCCGTGAAACTGATATACTGTTTGCGTTTCTTTGCACCAATCGTATACGGGTAATCGCCGGGCACCTATTCTTTTTTCCCCTCTGTTTAGACGGTGTTGTATTTGATTTTGTGAGCTGTGTGCTATCCAAGCCAACCATTCGTCCGCTATTCCGCCTTTTCGGGTCTGAATTGGTTTAAACTCAGGCGCGTGACGTCGGGTCGGAAAGTTGGCTGGCATGGGTTGAGACAAGGCCCACAGATACAAGGCATTGGCATCATAACCCACGATTCCTTCACACAACTTCGCTTCATTTCCGTTCTGTTCACGCCTGATGTAAGTTTTTCCTTTTTCGTGGTAACGATGAAAGATGATTGAGGGTCCGCCCACTATTCCATTTTTTATCAACCAATAGATGTCGTTGTTCTTTTCGTCGGGTAAGGTAAAATAATCTTCCAAGTCTTGAAATAAATATCGCATGGTTAATCCGGGCACTGATATTCCATCCTTCAACATATCTATACCTCTCTCACTGTATAAACGACTCTATGGCTTCCAGAAACGGTTCGACATCTAAATTGTTGTAATATATCAAAAAGTCTTTAAAAGTCTGCATATGACCTGCTTCCCACGCTTCTTGACATTCAGCGTATTGGTCAGCTGTAATGTTTTCTTGTTTTAACGCACTGTAAAAAGCTGCATGGGATGGTAATTCTGTGTTGTTCAAACGATCGAGTGTCACCCATTCATACGGGAAATATATCCCTTTTTTTGTTCGCATTGATAGGCTCGTAGGTATTTGTCGTATGTATATCCAGGTGCAATAAAGTTGGTGATATCCAAAAACCGTACATGGTCCGTTTCAATGCACATGAATGAGTTATTTCATTTGATGGTATACTTGATTGATGAATGTTCTTGCAGGTAAGTTGTCAACGGTATTTTCACAACGTTGAGGTCATAATTCGATGAGTTGAATCCGACTAACGGTAATACATGTAAATAGTTGTCGAATTTGTTCTGTAATTTCTGCAATGGATGTTCTCCCTTGACGACCGGGTCCCGTTGATACGCTTCATTGATTTTCTCTTGTAACTGGGTTAGGGCAGCTTCGTATTGAACAAGCATCAGTAGATAGGCGGCGTTTGATATCTCCTCTATATACATCATCATCCTGTCAATCAATGTTTGTGCGTTTCTTTCCGTTACAAAGCATTTTGGTTCTGTATAATCAGGTACATTGCTGCATACACTCACTGATAACGGTACGTGTTTTTGGTCCCAGGTGACTTTGGGTGAATTGACGGGTAGGTTGTCTTCTCCAAAATAACTTTCAAAATCATAGGTGGCTCTGTAAGGGTAAATACCGTCTTCTATTTCGATTCCTTCGTCCCGTAACGCTTCAAAGATAGTGGGTGGTAGATGAAAAACACCGCCTGGGTACTTGTATTTCGTTTCCACAGTACATTTGTTTTCGTGGTGATGTAGTTTTTTCTCTTTTCCACAGCTTCTGACAGGTACCACAAATATATGATTTGCTATAAAGGTCAAAGTTTTTTATGTAACTAAAGTAATTTTCGTGCAGGTTCAATTTCAAGGTCGAGGCGAATTTTGTACGCGTTCGCTTGACCAAAGTAGCTACCTGAAACACATATAATAAAACGATCACATCTAATATTTCCATTTCGATATCAAATGATTACATCGTTTATGTTGTTCCTTCTGTTTAATCACTACAAGACACACTTACTTGATTCTCGTCTAGCGTATACACGTGATATTCACTTCAAATTGTTTTGCTAGTCTTTCGACGTCTTCATGAGGTACACCCGCAAATGTTTTTTTTCTTTGTTTGGGGTAAGCAGTCTTTAACAACGTTTTTGCTGCGTTCTCTAGACCCGTGATCTTCGCTCCCTCTGTGTAAGGCCAGTGCCCTGAAAAGGCACAATCGGTCTTGATACGGTTTACCCCTTTTTCGATTTTGCTCTAACAAGTTGATGGCTCTGTTTGTTTTCAGGTGTTCCGGCATAACGGGTGGTGGGTAGCCGATCACGTGATCTTCGATTGGGTTCACTAAGATGGTCAAATTAGTCACTTCCTCTACACTCCATTTCGAATTCGGTCGTTGGTTCTGGGCGTAGGTTAAAATGTCTGTTTGTGTTATTTCATGTATAGCCCTGTCAAAATCATCGACATTCCGTACGACTAGAGGGGTTGGTAGCATACGATGGTTATTGATGGACGAGTGAAAGTACCGCAATTCATCTGTTTCTTTGTGACGTAATAAGAATCCATAACTCCCTTTGATTTTAAAGGCTGAATCGCATTCCTCAAATATATATTGGTTGAGGTTGGGCACATCTTCTGATAAACTATAATTGTAAACAGTTTGCAGGCTTCCAAATCGCGTATTAGTCCGTATAGCTCTTTCATTCGCAGCCAACACAGCTTCTGTCGACATAATCAACGATAATCTGTCAATATAAATATCACCCAAAGTCATAAAGCTTTCCATTACGTCATTCCTCAATTCTACCGGTAATAGACCTATCCTTTAATAGACCTACCCTTAGCGTTATCATGCAGCGCCATTTCCAGTTTGTGTCGGGGGGGGGGGGGGTGTTGAGCATTGTTTAACAAATCCATTGCTGCATTGACCTGTTCGATTGCATAAGTGTCCATGGCGGCGTGCAAAATATCTTCGTCTCCCGTCAACACTGAAACACACACGCGTAACAAAAATAAAAAAATAAATAAATGACGTATACTGGTAAATTCTATAATTCAGGTATAGAAATAAAATCATACTCACTGCTTTCCATCTCGATTTGTTCTACCGCTTTTAACAAGTCCGCGTCACTCATCTGTCTACTGCTTTGTTCACATCATTGATAGCACCGAGCTGTCTCTTCTCAGCCATGGTTATAACTGAACGAAGAACTGAGACACTCTCCCGTTTTATATACACCCTCTATCCCATCACTTAGCTTAGCTCAGCAAACTATGACGACATATCCGACGAAAAAATTGTGAAATCACTTTCCAAAAATAGAATGACCTCATCCAAATAGCGCCCAGCTCAATGTATTGACATGAGGTCGCAAAACCAAGGTCGCAAAGATTTCAAGGACGAAAAATATTCGAGCAGATGATGAAATCACTTTCCAAAAATAGAATGATGTCACGAAAATATCTGAGGTGAATGGGAAATCGACCGACACCCAAAGTTGACAATGATATACGCTTGAGTAATTTTAGCGCTAAGGGGAGGCAACTCACAATGACTAATTTATCAAATCGTTTGACATGAGTAGTTATTTAATTAAGATAGATGCGCATCGTGAATTCAACGATCGGTAAATCACATTACCAGCTTGTATAATTATACCACAGATTCATCAAGTCCGATTAATATAACAAACACCAGTATAACATTTATTAATATATTTATTTGAATTTAAAAAAATATTTAATCTAACTAATTTCTTCTATCTTCATCCTACAAACAAAACAAAATTATTATCGTTTTGTTTTTAATCTCAAAGAATAAACCAAAATAAAATTCCAGAGAATCTTAAACATTTGCGGTACTCACGGTTCTCTTGTAATAAATGTTTGGGTTCCCTGCATACAAAGAAATATAGACTTACAACAGATACAAAAAGTCAACGAATCTATACAACGATATAGCTTGTTTTAAGCAAATACTCACAGTACGGGATAAGCTGTTACGAGGGACCCTCCCTTTGTAATAACTTTCACCCAACGGGTGGGGGCCGATATATATCCAGGATACGCCCCTGTGACTCCAACTACATATTCAAATTGCTTATAAAAAACGTTTTTATGGGATCCAAAATGTTGTCCTACATCGGGATTTGTCAATGTCTGTTGAATTAAAATAGGATAGTCGAATTATAAAACTTTGATTTGGTTGGATTGGTTGAAATAAAATGGTTTTTATGAATATGCTCCATTCTGACAAAATATAGATGAAAACTATTTGGAACTAAAGTTACCATCCGCTATTTGTAACCCATAACTCCATCCCCATTTTGAGAAATATCCAATAGTCAAGTTTTAATCCATCTGTCGTTATATTCTCAATGAGAGTTAGAACACACTTAAAGCCATCTGTCATTTTTCCCTCCTATGTAAGACTCATATGCTAGTAAGATTCATTCACGTGAAAACTTCAATCGACCGACATACTACGGAAAATTTACTTTTAATAGCCATTTACAATCTCCTCAATAAAACTGTCGAAAATGACCTCACCCAAATACCGCCCATTCATCACATCAGGTTATTAAGGTCACCAACCTTCCTAAGTACATAACCCTACAATTCTAAGGTCACCAATTCAATATGTCACCACATGTCATGGGATAAAGGAAGTTAATAGCAACAAATCACCTCGTAAACACCGTCTTCATATCTGAACAGACGGTGAATACTCCCACTAACAATAACGCTATCCTTGACTTCTCTTTCAACACCACTACCGCTAATTGACTTTTAATACCCATTTACAAACTTCTCAATAAAACTGCCAAAAATGTCCTCATCCAAATAGCGCCCAGCTCAATGTATTGACTTGAGGTCGCAAAACCAAGGTCGCAAAGATTTCAAGGACGGAAAATATTTGAACAGATGGTGAAATCACTTTCCAAAAATAGAATGATGTCATCAAAATATCGCACCGAATCCGGAAGCGATCGTCAGCGAAAAATATATTACGCAATCCACTTCGTCCATCGTTCGACGTCAAAAACGGGGTGCGAAGGGGCACTTCATACACTACTTATATATATATATATATATATATATATATATATATATATATATATATATATATATATATATATATATATATATATATATATATATATCACCATGGTATTGTTACTAAATATAAAACTCTACACATAAGTTGACAACCTTACATACACTGTGCACATAGACTGTGAATATAATCAGTGTTTAGACTAACAGTCACTGCTCACCTGATTTCCCCCAGACAAATGCGTTAGAGGATGGCAAAGCACTTGTTGAACGTATGCTCGGTATTGTCCCAATAGATTTTCTGCTACTTCTCGTGCAAGCTACCAACAAGCAATAAATACCCCAAATTAAAGACCGAACCGTTGCCATTATGGATCAATCAATCGACCACCACATCCTTACGATAAAATCATTCGCAGTATTGACAATATCCAAATCATACAGCGGCCCCTACTCACCAGTACAATACTACTGAGGCAGCGGAGTTTGCCCTCCTCACTCTCGTCTTCCGGGTACGCCTCATCCAGCTGGTCTTTGGCGTCCAGCCACAGCGTCGTCATCAGTTCCGTATAGTCTTCAACAATTTTTGACAGCCGGTTTTTGGAATTAATGCTTTCTAAAGCACTTTTATCTTCTCCCAGCCTTTGGTTCGTGTATTTACACAGCCTGGATTACAGGGAAAGTCAGTATAAATCACATTTTAAATGAGGCCGATGTCAATTGCATCAGGAACGGACCAGAGTTAACTTACTGCATGGTCAGTTTGTTTATCTCCTCATCTTTCCGTCGCATGATGGCGGCATGCGATCCCGATCCCCCGCTCGACCTGGTCCACACATAAATGGCGAGGAATCAGAGGGACAATATAACCACAGACACCTTATTTTAATATAGTCCACGACGTGTATGGCAAACACGAGCACACACTTATATCAAAAGCCAGTGCATAAAAAATGTTTAAAAGATCTTAACTTTGCACGCCACTTAACAGATAATGGATGGCACCCAATACGTTATTCATACTAAACAGATGACCCCATTTTGGTTATACTTTACCAGCCTCAAATATTAACGCATCGAAAATTCACCTCTGCTGTAAATCTTGAAGCTGCTGCTTGTAGGTTTCTATCTGCTTTGCATCCGCTCTTGAGCGTACCTCAAGACTTGCAAAGTCGGCCATCACCTTCTGTTTCTCTTGAGTGACGAGCGATAAATCACGGTTGGCTTTCTGGTTCTCTTGCTTTAATCGGCCAACCTCGCTGTCCATTCTACGAGGCACAGAGGACATTTTGTTCACACGAAAATGCCACGTGACCAGGGTAACCAGGCACAATGAGACAGGAATCATGACGACGTCATTATAGAACATATCGTCATATCATTACTAAATAGTTTATAAACACGCGTTGTCACTTCTTAAATATTATGGTCCAGCAAACAATACTTCTTTTTTCAAATCGGACAGCTGTTGGTTGTAGATCTGAAGCTGGTACAGTTCGGACTCGCGTTTGTTCTCCAGTGCTGACAAGTCAGCGACGACCTGGTCTCTCTCCTGGACGAGCTGAGCTATACAGTTTTTGGTTGTGCTGTGCTCTTGACGCATCTTGCTTGTCTCCTCGTCATACCTGGACATGCAACAGTAATGTCCTCCACATTTAGCAGGTGTGGATCACACACACACACACGCACACACACACACACACACACACACGCACACTCTCTCTCTCTCTCTCACACACACACACACATATATATATATATATATATATATATATATATATATATATATATATATATATATATATATATATATATATATATATATATATATATATATATATACACTTCAAGTTGAATTTCTATTGCTGATTTTAGACACTGAAAGCAATGCTTATGATTACGTCTCCTCACAGTAGGTTAAATGTCAAGGAAATAGCTAACACAACTTCTATAGAGCAGAGCAAACCAGACCAACTTCGCCTTTAATCACACAATAACCACATCAAATATCACACCGCTGTTGTAAGTCCTGTAGCCGCCGCTTGTAGGATGTTATCTGCTTGCCATCATCAGTGTGATTGGCTTCCAGTTGAACCAAGTTAGCAACAGCTTGGTCTTTCTCCTGTGTCACATTTTGCACCTTAGAACGCAGCGTGCTTACCTCATGAGTAAAACTGAAACAACACAAGTACACATTTGGAACTCATTCTATTCGTAGCATCAGCAAGCTAAGACAAATGTTCTTCAATAATTAATGAAACAATTATATATACATGTTTGTTGTATCTCATATATGTATGGTGTGTTTACACATTATATATAACACCTATCATAATAAGGTTTATTCTGTATGCGTTTTTATATTCATTGATGCGCAAGATTCGTGGATAAACGCACCACGTGGGTGTCCAATACTGCTGATAGTACTCTGTCAATGTTATTATTGTAATGTGTGTAGTGAACATTTATCTAATAGCGTACCTCTGTTGTAAGTCATGTAGCTGACGCGTGTACGTTCCAGCCTGCTCAGCGCTGGAGCAGCGACTCGTCTCGAGGTCAGCAACCGCCTGCTCTTTGTATTTTGTCATTTTCAGAAGGGCCTGACGAATTCTACTGACCTCATCAGCATTGCTGAAAAAATACGAGAACACAGTAACAACCGAAATAAATGGCCACGTGTTTCACAGCAAAAGATAATTAATTATTATAATACGATAACAAACAATCTGCGAGGACATAGGACATCAGAAATGCATATATGTTATCTCAGTTATGGTCGAATAGCCCACAAAGTACAACCACTATTGATGGTATAAAATGCCCTCTCGATGTAGGTACTAGGCATATGAGGCAACGTTATTCTAATGTGGTTTTCGCTTATTTCCGCCTTGACCCCACCCTAATTCCGTCTTGACCCAACACTAACTCTGCATTGACTCCTATAGATTTCCGTCTGCCGAGGCGTTTATTGAGAGTTGCCAAGTCTGCAATGGCCTTCTTCTTCTCATGCGTGACATGTGTCATTATTGGCTTCCTGACATTTTTGCTGTAATTGCCCTATCTAACCATCGTATCGGAAGAAAAATACAGTCCCATAGCGCCATTATGCACACTCTAACAGTAACAAGAACACAGCAGGACAAGCACAAGTAGGCATCGTCTGAGGGGGGTCCATACCAACTGTTTATACAAGAACGTCAGGCAAAAACAACAACAACACCCTAGGCAGCCCCATACACAAAGGCCAGACTAGACAAGCAAACAAAATCAGGTTCTGCAATCAGGCAGCAAATGCCATGTGATGTTTCATTTCGAATGTAGCCTACCATTCAAAACAGAACACCCCTTCCCCAACCCTACTCCCACAGCATTTAAGTTATTCTCATGCAGTAATTACTATGGTTAAGAAAACGGAAGCTTATATGTAAATGCCATGAAAACAGGTACCGTGTCTCTCGTCAGTTGTATGGCAAATAGCACGCAGCAACCCGGCCTAATATCTTCTACAGGTAGGTAGACAGCTATTTAACCAACCTCACCAACAACCAGCAATAACAACGTCAAAACGATACCTCTCGTGGAGGTCCTGTAGCTGACGCTGGTAGGATGTTATTTGCTTGGCATCATCAATGTGATATTTTTCCAATTCACCGAGGCTTGCAATAGCTTGATTCTTCTCCTGTGTCAACTTTTGTAGCCTTGAACTCAGCCTGCTTATTTCATCAGTATGACTGAAACAACAACATCACTAGTTAGTAACAACAAATGTTATCAAGTTACAGTGCATATATCTATCTATGACTTGTCAAGTCAGCCATCACTTTCTTTGCCACTTGACTGACAAGTGACAAGTCATGCTTGACTTTTTGGTTCTCTTCCTGTAAATGGAAAACCTCGCTGTCCATTCTTCGAGGCACATAGGGCATATATATATATATATATATATATATATATATATATATATATATATATATATATATATATATATATATATATATATATATATATATATATATATATATATATATATATATATATATATATATATATATATATATATATATATATATTACATACATTAGGGAAATGAATAGTCAACATAATTTCTATAGAGATGGGCAAAATCAGTCCAACTTCGCCATTAATCGCACAATAACCACATCAATTTCCATACCTCTGATGTAAGTCCTGTAACCCACGCTGGTAGGATGTTATCTGCTTGGCGTCATTAGTGCGATTGACTTCCAGTTGAAACAAGTTAGCAACAGCTTGGTCTTTCTCCTGTGTCACATTTTGCAGCTTAGAACGCAGCGTGCTCACCTCATGTGTAAAACTGAAACAACACAAGTACACATTTGGAACTCATTCTATTCGTAGCATCAGCAAGCTAAGACAAATGTTCTTCAATAATTAATGAAACAATTATATATACATGTTTGTTGTATCTCATATATGTATGGTGTGTTTACACATTATATATAACACCTATCATAATAAGGTTTATTCTGTATGCGTTTTTATATTCATTGATGCGCAAGATTCGTGGATAAACGCACAACGTGGGTGTCCAATACTGCTGATAGTACTCTGTCAATGTTATTATTGTAATGTGTGTAGTGAACATTTATCTAATAGCGTACCTCTGTTGTAAGTCATGTAGCTGACGCGTGTACGTTCCAGCCTGCTCAGCGCTGGAGCAGCGACTCGTCTCGAGGTCAGCAACCGCCTGCTCTTTATCTTTTGTCATTTTCAGAAGGGCCTGACGAATTCTACTGACCTCATCAGCATTGCTGAAAAAATACGAGAACACAGTAACAACCGAAATAAATGGCCACGTGTTTCACAGCAAAAGATAATTAATTATTATAATACGATAACAAAACATCTGCGAGGACATAGGACATCAGAAATGCATATATGTTATCTCAGTTATTTGTCGAATAGCCCACAAAGTACAACCACTATTGATGGTATAAAATGCCCTCTCGATGTAGGTACTAGGCATATGAGGCAACGTTATTCTAATGTGGTTTTCGCTTATTTCCGCCTTGACCCCACCCTAATTCCGTCTTGACCCAGCACTAACTCTGCATTGACTCCTATAGATTTCCGTCTGCCGAGGCGTTTATTGAGAGTTGCCAAGTCTGCAATGGCCTTCTCTTCTAATGCGTGACATGTGTCATTATTGGCTTCCTGACATTTTTGCTGTAATTGCCCTATCTAACCATCGTATCGGAAGAAAAATACAGTCCCATAGCGCCATTAAGCACACTCTAACAGTAACAAGAACACAGCAGGACAAGCACAAGTAGGCATCGTCTGAGGGGGGTCCATACCAACTGTTTATACAAGAACGTCAGGCAAAACAACAACAACACCCTAGGCAGCCCCATACACAAAGGCCAGACTAGACAAGCAAACAAAATCAGGTTCTGCAATCAGGCAGCAAATGCCATGTGATGTTTCATTTCGAATGTAGCCTACCATTCAAAACAGAACACCCCTTCCCCAACCCTACTCCCACAGCATTTAAGTTATTCTCATGCAGTAATTACTATGGTTAAGAAAACGGAAGCTTATATGTAAATGCCATGAAAACAGGTACCGTGTCTCTCGTCAGTTGTATGGCAAATAGCACGCAGCAACCCGGCCTAATATCTTCTACAGGTAGGTAGACAGCTATTTAACCAACCTCACCAACAACCAGCAATAACAACGTCAAAACGATACCTCTCGTGGAGGTCCTGTAGCTGACGCTGGTAGGATGTTATTTGCTTGGCATCATCAATGTGATATTTTTCCAATTCACCGAGGCTTGCAATAGCTTGATTCTTCTCCTGTGTCAACTTTTGTAGCCTTGAACTCAGCCTGCTTATTTCATCAGTATGACTGAAACAACAACATCACTAGTTAGTAACAACAAATGTTATCAAGTTACAGTGCATATATCTATCTATGACTTGTCAAGTCAGCCATCACTTTCTTTGCCACTTGAATGACAAGTGACAAGTCATGCTTGACTTTTTGGTTCTCTTCCTGTAAATGGCAAACCTCGCTGTCCATTCTTCGAGGCACATAGGGCATATATATATATATATATATATATATATATATATATATATATATATATATATATATATATATATATATATATATATATATATATATATATATATATATATATATATATATATATATATATTACATACATTAGGGAAAATGAATAGTCAACATAATTTCTATAGAGATGGGCAAAATCAGTCCAACTTCGCCATTAATCGCACAATAACCACATCAATTTCCACACCTCTGATGTAAGTCCTGTAACCCACGCTGGTAGGATGTTATCTGCTTGGCATCATTAGTGCGATCGACTTCCAGTTGAAACAAGTTAGCAACAGCTTGGCCTTTCTCCTGTGTCACATTTTGCAGCTTAGAACGCAGCGTGCTTACCTCATCAGTAAAACTGAAACAATAGAGTTCATCATAAAAACACACAGCAGAGATAGCCTAGCCTTGATTGTGTCATATTATCAATGTAACTGCCAAGACCCGCCAAGAAGTGACTGGTTTACATTCGTCTTCAATAACTAACCAAATATTTACATAATCGCATATTGTATGGAGATGACACAAATATATTTATGACAGATACTAGTATAGAAGTTCATATGAAACAAGCAAAGAAAGTCAGCTATAAAAGAACCATAATTGTTGTTAAATGAGGCATATTAGGCAACGTTACTCTATTATGGTTTTCGCTTATTTCCGCCTTGACCCAACTCTAATTCCCTCTTGACCTCATCTTAATTCCGCCCTGGTCCAACCCTACTCCCCACCGTTACACCTCTCTGATTCCCGCCATGACTTATCCTCGATTCATGCTCAGGCCCCAACCTATTGCTAGCCATGACCCTGCCTCGACTCTCATTGTGACCTCATGCCCGCATTGAACCCAGCCTAACATCGATATGGACCCCACCCTAATTTCCAACGAGACACCTCCACCCATTTATCCTGCGCTCACATCCTCATCATATCTTGAAACAAACAGATATCAAAGCGTCCATATCAAAATGTGTTTCTAGAGTCTTAACATGCAAACAAGAAATTGTTCCGAGTGATAGGCACTCAATAGCTGGAGGTGGTATACGGCAATATAGTCAGTGATGTCTGTTGAATAGCTCGCATGATCGTCGGAGCATTTCGTATTTGTTTTTGGTTTTGACATTAAACTGTTGTTGCGATACATACAATCTTAAGAAGAGTCACCTCTGCTGTAAATCGCGAAGTTGTTGCTTGTACATTTCCATCTGTTTGGCATCCTCGCCGAGGCGTTTATTGAGACTTGCCAAATCTGCGATCGCCTTCTCCTTCTCGTGTGTGACACGTGACAATTCATCCTGGCATTTTTGCTGTAATCGCCCAATCTTATCATCGTATCTGAATAGAAATACAGGTACATTGCGCCATTTGAGCAAAGCCTAACATGAACAGCAGCACAACATGACAAGCACAAGCACACAGCAACTCGGCCAAATAACTTCTCCAGGTAAAAGACAGCTATTAAACCGACTTCACCATCAACCAGCAATAATAACGTCATAACGATACCTTTCTTGACGGCCGAGCCATAGCGCTTTAACATTTGATTTTCTACAGTCATGAGACACAGACCACGATGAAGGAACCGATCAATGACACGGTCCAGTAATGTGGCCCCCTAACCTACATGATGTCCCACTGTGCCTGCCTAAGTATCAACCAAGCCATTCATATCGCAAGTATATGCGATATGAACTTGCTATCAATCTTATGTGATACCCCCCCTTATAGCGCATAATTCATCATTAACTCAATGCTCATGTCATTGACCCCTTGCATTTTTAAATGATCTCACCTCGCAGCTGGTTGTTGACCTTTGTCTTTCTGGTCAGGCTCGATTCGTTGCCTGCTTTCTAGTTCTACGACACTGTAATAATCGTTCAGGGGTAAACAGAAGTTGAGATATGAATAATAATGAAACATGACCTACGATCAATATATCATAGAGCAGTGTACTGCAAATTGAGGTCATCCTCACATATTTCGCAGGATGTGCCTCTGTTCGAATACAGATGAAACTAAGAATTCATGTTGCAGCTTCATTTCTGTAAACGTCGACAGGAGACGCTTTGGTAGAGTAATACTGCATGGCAATCAATAATGAAGTCTTTAGGGGAAACAAGCAAAACATTTAATGCGAGCTTCAAAGGATAATCCAACAACCACTGTTGTTTATTGTATTTAAATCATTTGACACGAATGTTACATTATTAACGAGCAATCATTTTTTCAGGCTGAACATTTAACGTGAACTTCTCCGAATAACCCGTTAACCGTTTGTTTCTGGTTAGGTGTATCTTACCTATATGCCGGGTTACTTCCTCCCTTTATATTTTCCATAGTTTTCACAAGACTGGCATTCGTTCAAAGCTTGTAGAAGCCGCTGCTAATGATATGATCACATGATCAAATTCAAAATCATATACTGAGTCGGGTCTTTGTAATACAATTCGAAAGTGAAAGTTTTCTTATTACCCGAACATGAGACGTGAAAATTGTTCATTCAATTAGAAAGAACTTACATATCGACTCGTCTGTAAACTGGTCTTCTAAGACCTACCCGTAGTCATGGACGCCGCAACATGTATACAACCTGCTTATTTCATCTACTTGACGCTAGCTCGAGCTATATTTAGCTATGATTTATCATGGTGCTGATACAACCCGGCATTTCAAGGAACAAGCAAGGAATCCTTGTATCCGTGTGTACATACTATAATGCACTTCGGGAGAGCTGCCATGAAAGAATACCTGGGCAATGGCGACCTTTTGTGTCCACCAGATAAGTTTGTTGATGTAATCGAAAGATAATAAGCTTCAATCGACAATGTATGTCATCTTCAGGAAATAGTCTTTGACGCATATGTCTTAGTATGCTGATTGTCGTCAGCTTCACCTTAGACAATATTATGGTGCAACATGCTTCACCTTAGACAACATTATGGTGCAACATGCTTCACCTTAGACAACATCATGGTGCAACAAGCCTCATCGTAGACAACTCCATGTTGCAACAAACCTTTTTGAAGATGCATAACACCAAGGCAATCGACATTCATTTTCTACCTCATTCCGTACGTATGAAGAAGGCCCGTACATCTATTGAATTATCGGAACTAACTCGCGACTCGCTACATAAGTATATAAAATCCCTGTTTCCGACATATATGATATTGTAACAGTTAAACAGAAGAGGAACAGCTTACAACCAATCACAACATTTACTATTGTCCCACGAGTGAGTTGCAATACAACAACAAAAAAGCTAGACTTTATCGCGCAGCGAAGCCGATTTGATCCCCAGTGATATTCATGGCTATGCGGTTGATTCGTTCTTAACTTTAGACTTTGAGTCAATCACAGGTGCAACCTGAATGCATGTACTCGTTCCTCTTATCAGTGTGTTTCTATTGATATCGTAAAACGTGCGACCTAGTACGTACAGTAAGACCTTCAACCGACACATTCACACATCCCACACAGTCACATCCAAACACACACAAACGCTTGCAAATTTGGTTTTATATATATATATATATATATATATATATATATATATATATATATATATATATATATATATATATATATATATATATATATATACATATACATATACATATATATATATATATATATAATATATATACAAATACATATTTTATAGATGTATATATATGAAATATATAGCTGCATTTAATGTATATATATGCATATATATATATATATATATATATATATATATGAATATATATATATATATATATATATATATGAAGAAATATATATATATGTATATATATATATATATATATATATATATATATATATATATATATCTCTATATCTATCTCTATATATATATATATATATATATATATATATATATATATATATATATATTTAATATTTTTTATTTTTTGTGAATAGAGTGAAATTGCGGAGACTATCTTGGCAGATACTCTATCCAATGGGGTCATAACTCGATGGGAAAAGTTCGTTCGTTTTACTTTCGTCCTTGCTAGTTTTTCCAAGGGGTACAAATGTTTTCAGCACCATGAACTTTAAAACAAATAAACACCTATATCATCCAATCCCTTGTTCATTCTCCATACGCATATTATATTCCCATTGCGACGTGGTGTTTTATGAGATTGCAGCCCTATCGAATGCAATATTTCTTAAATATAACTTAAATTGGACATATTGGTTGAGAGCTTTGTAGCACACCTTTGTACCCGTCCTAATGAGTCAATGTCAGGTATGGTGACCACGCCTGAACTGTAAATTCTAGACGAGGCATATCAAGTGTCTTATAATGTTTAATATAATCTCCCTTAGACTTGTGTGTGTTGGTCTGATTATCCAAGCTTCTTCACTGCATTGTTTGCTTGATATGCATGACTCATGACACCATGATCACTTTCCTCCCACACAGTAGAATATCCCACACGGTACTCAACATTATACTGTACTTAACACTGTTTATGTTAATAAGCATTTGTCACTCGCTTGATTTCCCCAGTCTAATGCGTTGTTATGAGACTTAGGAGTAAAGTTTGGTGGCATCTGCAATTCGTTTACAGAATGTCAACCGCTTCCTCCTTCCTTCTGTCTTATCCTTGATTGTAGAGATACCATCATAGACCAGACAGCTGGTATTTGCAGTAGGCAGGGTATCATTATTCTTATGTGCGATGTTGTGCAATATGCAGCAAGGCACCACAACTGTGCGATCTATGTATATGAGCATGTGAGCCTGTGCTTAAGGATAGCATTGACCTTTTAACGCCAATAAGCGTATTATCTTGGGCTTTATTTTTCTCCTTCGCTGTTGTTCTGTTACTGCTGCTTGTTGTTGCTTGAGTAGGGAGTCCAGGACTAGAGTAGCTTATTTGTTTTATTACGCTCTGACTGACCCATGTGTGACCCATATATAGTGTCACAGGTGAGCAGGCTTGCTTTCAAGCGACCCTTGACCGGTCCATACGACAGGCCAGGATTGACTTTCAGGGTCACACCCCCACCACGCGGACGGGATGTAATATTCTCAGAGAAGAGTTCAACACTACTTTATTTTACCAACTTCTATTCGAACATAATTCTAACCAGCAGAATTCCAACTGCCCGGAAGTCAACATGCATCCGTCATAATCTATTTAAGGCGACGTTATGATGACTAACACTACATCCCTCTTTCTCAAGCATTCACAAATGAAACACTGAGACCATAGTCATTGTATAACACACACTGATAGAAGGCTATGAGTTCTGGAATATCTTTGGTTGTTTCACTACTCTGCCATATCTGGTGTTAATAATATTTGACTTCCCACTATGGAGCTTGAACACAATTTCTGAGTATGTTTTGGGTTTGTTTCGTCCAGTACAGTTTTCTGCTTCTCCATTTCCTGAGGAATGTCGAAGGCTTGATGTGATACAAGTGAACCCAATCTGAAGCAAATTCTTTGAACTCTCGCGAGGTGTACTGACTGTCGTTGTCTGACATCAGTATCTCTGGCACATAATTTCTTGCAAATATAATTTGAGATGATTGATAGTGTGGCAGCTTGTCATGTTCTTAAGTTTCGCAAATTCAATGTACGGAAGCAGAAATCAACAACTACTAAGTAATTGTCTTTTCTGAATTCCATCAAGTCAGTAGCTACTTTTTGTCATGGTCTTTGTGGTAGTTCTGATGGTAGGAGAGGTTCTACATGAGGTTTGGCCTCTTTACAGCAAGTGCGACACTGACTAACCAGCTCATAAATTTGTTGGTTTAGTCCAGGCCACCACACACTCTACGACATTTAACAATACCTTGATGACCTTCATGTAGGTGGTCTAAAATATCAAATCTCAGTGGAGAGTGAATGAATATTCTAGTCAGTAAACCATTCTGTAATGTAAGATCTCCTCTGTGTGGTTAGAACTGGTGAAAAATACCTTTCAATTTGGTATTGTCATGCAAGCCCATGTAGACCATGACTTGTTTTGTCACCTCATCTGTTTGTTGATGATTGATAATTTGTTGTATTCTACTGCCAGTTGCCTGCAAAGCCTCCATAACATATCAACAAGTCCAGAAACCTGAGCCCCCATCTGAAGGCATAGTGATGAATTGCTCTAGGAGCACAACTATTGATATAATACAATAACCAATATTCTTTAGAGATGGTCAATCCGAACATTTCACAAAGTGTAAGGAGGCATCCCCCTATTGCCAGAAACTGAAAGGTGATCAGCACTTTGATGATATTGGATAGTTTCTTACGGTCAGTTGAGGTTCCAAGATTATAGTCCTCCGTCTGAGCCAAAAACTCGCCTTCCATACTCCATTTCCCGATAACCCCTATTACGCATGCACGCATGCGCAACAGCGCACCTGGCGTAACTAGGCACGTGTCCCCGGCACAAACAAAGAGGTTCATGTTCACGACAATGGCGCACAAAACAGATTTTTCGCGTTGGAAAGTCGAACAACTGCGGAGTTTTTGGAGGGATAGAGGGTTATAACGACGGATGAACGACGTCAAGATCGAGTTAAACTTGGACTTAATTTGCCCTGTGATCCTGACTTTAGTCGTGCGAAATTGGTATTGCCCCCGTGCTCGGAGTCTAGTTTTCAGTTCTCCGCTGACTTTTCTGTGGTAATTCGGAGATTACACTCTACGATATTTTCAACTATTCGATAGCATCGCGCTCTGACTTCGACAAAAGGAAAGTGAAGAGCTACAAGTCTTTCGAAGACTATAGACTTTTTGCTGATGGCCATGTGCTCCAGCAGAGACGCTCAAGACAGCATGACTGTCCTTTGCCAGTACAGGATATGGCAATTAGAAGTGCGAGGTGAGTCAAATATTTTGGTTCATATGAGATAACATTAGCTGTATTTATCCCCGGCTAAAGTTGTCAGTTTAGATTATTAAGTCCATGAGTATTTTCTACTATCATTTTTGTATCTGTTCTAGGTATAGAACCACACTAGAGTCATCACTTGGAAACAGGTTGATGCCTTTGACCCTTGTCAAGTGACAGGTTGTCCACCTTAGAGGAACAGCTACAGGGCCTGGCACACAAAATCAGACAGGCATGGAAATGCTTCAGTTTATTGCACATATGCTAAAATGAAGCCGAATAAAGTGTAATATTTATAGAACTGATTGTACAAAAAAGACAACTGGAGTATGCAAACAGAATGAAGTCACTTTATTGATTCTTTCTGTTTAACAAAGCAATTCTCATGCTCAAGTCCTCGAACTATTCGAAAGACCCAAGTCAACCTTCATCTCAGTCTCCAGAGCCAAAGTAAAAATGCCTCTCACTGGGTGTGCTGGATAGAGCTAAGGAGTTTGTCGGGCACATCATACAGTCTGCTCAAGCCATACCGGGAGCCACCACAGTTGCCTGCACTGCAGATGATTTTGTCCGATTTGTCAAATACGCCCCTGCTGATATTGAACTCATTGATTCAGATACTTAAGGGCAAGCCAATAACTCAGCCTGGCATGCAATGAGGCTAGGACGAATCACAGCCTCGGTGTTCCAACCATCATGAACAAACCAGATACTGACCCGTCTGTGCTCATTTCTAATATAAGGGAGACAATTTAACCGTTACCACTCCAGCTCTCGATAAGGGTTCCAAGAAAGAGAAATGTGCCCGTTCTTTATACACTACGGTTAATTGAAAGATGCACAGCTTCTTCACCTCAAGCACCACAGTGCTTATTACACTCAAGTGCAGGGACAGATGGGAATATATGGTGTACAGAATTCTGACTTTGTGTTGTACACAATGAAAGGCTTTCCACATTATCAGTGTACCCTTTGACGAAGAAAAGTTTGCAGAAATTGTGTGTAATGTGTCGCATTTTTCTTTTCATCATTTCTTTTTCCAGAAATAATCAAGTTGGCACAGCAATAGTGTTCTTATTTTTCTGTGCATTATTGTTTTGATGTATAGTTTGTTTTAATTGATAATATTTCTTTTCATGTACTCGTTCATAATAGCCATAATGTTTATAAATAAATGGTATACTCGATTAAATGCAATGGAAGTGTGTTTATTATTCTTTATTGTAAAATTAATCAGTGTTTTGTAGAGTTGGCAAGGAACTGTCTTGTTATATTCTGGGGAAAAATATAAACTGGTATTCAACAAATAGATATATTTTTTTCTTTACTGTAGTTAAGAAAAAAAATCATACTTTTAACCCAAACTTATATTTGAGTCTTGAGAACCTGTTTATGTTTTAATATGCTTACTTGGTTCTAGCTACACACACCAGGTTTTTGCTACTTTGGCATGCAGGCCTTTGTCTTTACGCATGAAGCGCTGAAGTTCAGTTTCTGATTGGGAAGTAACAGGTATTGGGTTAGGATGCTTAATTGTTGGACCGTTTTCCCCGATGAAATGTTTTGTACAGATATAGGTGCCCCCATTAACTTTCTATGGCCCAAAATTTTCCCGTCTACTAGCCGCGCACGACGGTAATATAAATTTATCAATAAGACGTCTTGCACGGCTACCAGTCCACATGCCCTGGTCCACTCTCTGCATTTCTTTGGATTGGAGCGTAGCTTTGGAAAAGGAATGAGAGACACGCCATTCATTCTTTCACGATCTCTATATCGGCTGTCTGAGTTGCACCTACCCCAGCAGCAATGTTTCGTGGGCATTCTGGTTCGATGTGATCGTAAATTATTCGGCAAAAACAGATTCAAAACATCATTTACGGTACGCTACAAACTGTTCATACAGCGTTGCTAAGGAAAAGCTTGTTACGGGTAGCAACAAGACGGGGTACGGGAAGAACTACTTCCGGGTCACCGGGAAATGGCCTATTCCTCGTGATACGACGAATGCATCCTTTCCCCACGCAGTGATTTTCTGTATTCTTGCAGTCTTTGCGTGCGGAGAGCCGTGATGATACTGTCTGATTCAATAATAAATTATATAAAGATACATTGAACACTGAGTTTAAGATTAAGGAACACAATTTTAGAGTCGACCTATTGAGACTTCTCAAAACGAGAAAGTAATTTCAACACAGTGGCCTGTTAAAGGTGCATTTTTTTCAAAAAAATCGAATCGAAAAAAAAGTTGCTAACTGCAAGAGTACCCTAAATGGTGCTGATATCCGGATTCCAAAGTTGGAATGGCCGTATATATTTCTTGTTGTTCGTAAATAAACCTTCAATTCCTTATTTTTCACTTCCAGCCAAGAATAGACATATTTGGAAGCTCATGTATTATTAATTCCGGAAGCGCAGAAACGTCTTCACTCTGTGCCGATTGCCACCGGCGGGTGTTTAGTTTGCGCTATTTTCATTGCGATAATGGACGATCAAACCAAGAAACGAAGAAAAGGTGGAGGGAGAAAGAAGCTGTTAATAGATTCAACAACTAAGAGAAGGAAGCGGGAGCTAGACCAGCTGCGGTCTAACACGAGGGTGTCTTAAGATAGGCATTCAGGGAAGTGAGGAGTGTGACCAACGAAGAAGCTGCAAAGTTTTTGCTGGACATGTAAGTAATCTCGTTGTATTATGAATACCCTGCTATCGAATCGGTCTGTATTGAATCGACTTGTGTAAATGTCAACGATTAATAAAATCTAAGGGCCTATTGTGAGTCCATTGCACCATTTAGATTTGTAAATTGTTGTTGCAAACATACCTTACTTAATTTGTAAATGTCAGGTAGAGAAATTATTGCATCCTCTTGACCCTAATTCAATGGCTGGTGATCAGGTGTTCGTCATACCTTGCCTGCAGTCAAGTTGTGACAATGGACCACAACAGGCATAGGGATAGGACATATGCACTCAAGTAGGGTTGGTCAGCCAATGTAAGTCTCTCATGACCACTCAACTACGCACTAAATAAATGTCCTATCAGAAAACAAAATACTGATGCTGCACATGTAATGTGTTCTAGCTATTTGGCCATATAATGCCATTTGTTGTGTTACAGGTACAGCAATCGCTTCAACAAGCAGTCAAAGACGTGGTCATTGGTTTAGAGGCCAAGACTTACGCCCATATACCAGATATGATGACAGAAATCTTTAGGCCCAAGCAATGCGACAGCAATCACAACAACACCCACAACGCTCTGCTGATGACCCTGCAAAATCAGTTTGAACATTGCTCCTGTGCCAGGCCATCTGCCCAAGAAACAGTTGCAGGAGTCTCATTTTGATTAAAAATATGATTTGGAAATTTGTTTTTGTTGAAATGTATAAATATTTTATTAGTCACAGTCTGTAAATGCAAACTGTAATAAAAGAACTCATGTAATTGACAAATAAATAATACAAGAACTCATTTTAATGTCACTTCTTTTTTTATATGAATGCTCATTCCATAAAACAAATTGACAATAAGTTATCAGATTGTTGAAGCAAAAATGTTCAGAACAAATAATACCACATGTTTTGTAAGACTAAGCAATTTATAATCCACACAAAAATACCAATCAGAACAATGTGATATTTCCGGATTAAAATTAAAAATTAAAACATTTAGGCTTAGTATATTACCAAAACCTATTTTATATTAAGCCTGTATACTGTTAATACTTGTTAAGGAAGAGGTCTCTGATCTTCCTTACACAACCAAAGTTACCCTCCTCTTGCACTCCTCCAAACATACATGAATCCACAGAACCAATTGCTGATAGGCGCCGTGTCTAAGCATCTTTTTTATGTCCTCGACAACCGCATCCCATAGCAAGTCCACCTCCAAGCACAACTCCTTTCCATCTGAGGTAGTGCATATGTGCAAAAGTCTGGGCTGTTAGTGCAACATTGCCGCTCCACAGGGGGAGGCATTTCCCTACATTGTAGGCAATTGCAACAGTCTGGGGAAGTGGTAGTTGATGGAGGGTGGAATCCTTCTTTCGGCGGTGTGGGTTGTCGGGTGATTGTAAGCGCAAACTGTGGCTGTCTTTCTAACCAGCAACTGACCCACCCCATCCAAATCCAGCCACCGCACTAAATTCTGAAAATATGAGTAATCAAAAGTCTTCATTTTGATGGATTGAATATCTCCAATACAAATCTCTCTCTGTGACCAAAATTGCATGAAGGTTTTTGGAGCAGCTGAAGAGTTGCTAAATGCTGAGTTGTACAATACCTTCAATTTCTCCTTCTGTGACAGCTCTAAAGATTTAGCAGTCACTCTACTCTGCTGTAGGGTCTGGTTAGTTATTGGTGTGTTGCAAAGGTAGCCTCTGCGAACAAGGCCTGTCGAGGTCTACAAACAAATGAGAACCAATGGAAATTTATGGTTCGATAGTTCAACATTGAACCTATTTACTGACAAAGTGATTCAATTAGGTAAGGCAAGCCCAAAAGTACCTTGTTTGAAGAAGGTGGGGCTCCTCTGCCACCTCTTCAGGCTTGTCTGCAACCTCCACCAACTTAGACACCTGTGTCATGGTGAACAATTTCAAACCATTAAACACATCCTTCCCGGTCATAATGGGTGTATTGAGTTCATAAAATACCCTTGATAAGAATCAAATAAAAAAAGGAAACAACCTCAGTTCCACGCACGTTGTCAGAATCTGTACCATGACCCCTTCCACTGCCTCTTCTTGTACGTGATCCCCCTCCTTGGCGTTTTGATTTCCTTTAAATTTGAAAGTGGGTTGGTTTCAATTTAATCAATGAATGAACATGACAAGAATAATTCAATCAATAATGTTACAGTGTTTGAGCCAAAAGCCTGCAAAAATCAGCCAAACCCATACGATGATACATACCCCCAAACTCCTAGCTGGACGTTTCAGTACACAGGGATTTGCATTGGCTGGCCGCTATCTTCTCTGTATCAACCCGCCAGCCAATTCAAATCCCTGTTTCAGTTCACTATAACCAGATAACGTAGACGTCCTGAGGGAGACCCAAGTCCCTTGATTTATAATACAATTTATGAGTTCATTCAGGAATATTCCAATAGTTTGCTATGAAAAAGCACCGATAATTGCATATGAAATAATCAAACTTCGAACAAGTGTCATGGCTTTACACTCTAAAACGTGAAAGACTAGTCAAGAATATCGTTTTTATTACGCTTGAACATGCGCAGCCTCAGTATAAACTATAAATATAATATACTAAGTCTAAGGGCTACTACCTCAGGGTTCGTTCGCAGGTGTAACGCTATCTGTTGTTAAATTTACGGTAATCTATTGTACCGATAGTGTTCACTTTATTGAGGCGGGTTCTTTTTTATATATAACATTCGAAAACTCCAATCAAAGAAGAACAAAGAAGAGAAATGTAGGAATCAAAACACTCACCATTTCGGCTGCATGCGTTTCCACCTTCTGTCGAATCTGCGCTGCGCGTGACGTCACGACTATGTGTTGTCAACAAATGACCCTTCAATACGCATGCGTCATTTTCCCATCGACATGTGCTCATGTTTGTAAACATGGGTGTGGCCGACAGATTTCGATACGGTGTAATCGACGATATAGCGTTGAACTAGTCCGAAAAATGGTTTATATGGGTTCCAAAAGAGTTGTTCTATTAAATGGAGCAAAAAAAACCGCATGTCATTTTTTTCAAAAAATGCAACTTTAAGTCCTAGTTTTGCTGAATGTGTGTAGCTTATGGTAATCCGCCTGTGTCTGCTCGAGCAGCACATTGGGCACACAGACTTTGGCCAGAGACCTCACAGGACACAGCAACGTCTCCAGAGGATGATGTTGCATCGTTGCAAATTGCGCATCGCAGGTACTATCCAAATTCCCAAACATTTCCCGTCACCATCGGCCGGGGAAGTTTGCGCTTATACCTAATTGCATCTGCGGTTGACGAAACCCAGAGTAAACTAGCTCCTCTAGATATTTCACACACTCCACCATGTCATCGTCTTATGACTCTAAATCACTCACAGCATCTTCCAGTTCAACCTCCAAATCTATTTTCTCTTCCACCAGATAACGACCTTCAACCTCAGCAATACGCCTTTGTGCACCATTTTTATCCTGTAACTTCATTATTTGCCTATTCAATATACTGACGGCCTGATATACAAAACCTTTAAAACAAGTCGGACCAATATGGTCGTGCAAAACAACCTTTAAGGCGGCTTGGGGAATCCCGAATAAGAGATTATGCGGCATTGTGTATACGGCATGGTTTTTGGTAGGTAAATGATCTCAGAAAAAGTTCCACCAAGACATGCAGAATCAGATGCTAAGTGATCAGTGTAGGGCCCATAGGCCTCGCATAAAGCGCTACATTGTCATCAATGTGGAGTAGGATCCCACAGTGAACCTCAGCTATGTCTGCACTACAAAAGTTCATAACAGATAACTAACCATACAGGACTGATTTATACGCCTTGTTAAGTTGACCATGAATGAACTATTATCTAAACAGCCTCGTCTTGAATAAGTGGTTTGTATACGAAAAATTCTTATAGAGCTAAGGCCACATAGGTGTATATGAAAATCCCAATCAAAGACTAGTTGAAAGCCTGCTCTGCCGATTTTAAGCGCGCCATTGAACTTTGACTCTGCGACCCGCCTTAAATTTAGACCGACAGTAGTCCTATATGTCTGCAACATGTAGTAGTTAGGTCTGTTTACCAGGCTACCTTAAATGTTGTAAGTAGATGACACATGTTTTCTGTGTAAACCATTGGGGTCGTGGTAAGTACTGACTTGGTTAACTACGCCTTGCTCAACAATGAATAGTCAGCTATTGGTTGCTGTGTGTAGCGCACGCGAGATAAGGAGAGACAATCGTTAAAAAGATGCCTCTCTATACAATCCCTGCTTGTTCCATAGCCATAAGCCCCGTCCTGAACTCTGCCTTGCTGGGGTGCACTTTGTCCCCAAAGGTGCACACGGGTTTTATTTCATGTGAATTATGATATACACAGGTATTAGATAGATGAGTATTTCAGGGCAAAGTATGATTTCCCATCAGACATGGAGGCGCAAGTGGGTTATCTGGAGCTAGAGAACCTGGAGCTGAAGGATTCTCTCGAGTGTATGAACGATAACCTGGTAGAGCAAGTTAGTCATATAGAGTGGCAGGTAGGGAGTAGTTTAGCATATCAGGCTACGCTTTAAATTATTAATCACAAAAACTACGTAACCATGCATTGTTTGCGATGAGGTCCAACGAGACATTTTGCTAGAACAGTTGCTGGGTTCAGTGAGGTCTCTGCTCGTCCAATGTGCTGCTGCTCATAGCCAACAACGCTACTTATGTCATTCGTTCACATCTCATGGCTGTAGCACTGTATGTACCTTCAGATGTATGAATGTTTTTGGAAAGAATAATGTAGTAATATATTAAATCGAGGATTGAACACACCAAACGAGTACCTGGCACAGGTTGCGTGTTGTACACAAATGCGTCAATTTAGTTGGAGTTGTTCCAGGAACGAAACGACCCGCATATTATGTTGACTGATCACTGTCACTAACAATAAACATGTACTACAATATCATTTGCTTTAAAATCCTTCATGATGACTATCAAATCGATATATTTCCATCAGTTTACAACATAAAAAACATAAACTAACATAGTTTGCAGCAGGGGGGGGGGGGGTGTCAGTATTTTTAACAAAAGGTTATGTATATCTAAAACCAGACAAGCATTTTGTTCGGCCTGAGTACTCAAAGTATTGTGCGATCCATTACGGGCAAGATTACAGGGGCCAGAACCATCACCGGCGGGACTGACATCGAGCGAGATCCAACATGGGCGAAACCCTACGACTGAACAAGCGGCGCATCCGTTCCCCTCTGCATTTTTGTGATGTGATGATAGAGCTTGTTACTACAAGTTTTCTACAGCAATTACAGGCGACAGACACCCCATTATAAGTTACTGCATGCTTGTCACTCCAGAGACCTCATCCGTTAAATGTCTTGAATATATATTTCGTTGACAGGCTTTGAGAATAAAGAAAGATAATCCCATAAAATATTTATTTAGCGTCATACATACAGCAAAGTATGATCTCATAACATAAAACCCTGAAACATTTCAACGACAATTATTATTTCTTAAACACGGTTGATCATCAATTTTCCAATATGTGATTGGTAGCCTTATCAATATTCACTGTATTTCACGTCACATCGTTAGCTGGAGTAAAAACTGGATGCCTGAGCACTCGGTGAAGTTCAATTGCTGTCAAAATGATTTAACTGGCTCGGTTTGCTATGGTCCACTACTATAATTCCCATGCGATTAGCAATGGACAGTGAAAACACATATCATCACACTTGTTTAACAACCGCCCAAGGGCAACGTGCGCAGGGACAGCACCATCAACGTTTTGGAGTGTCCAGTGAGCATACAGAGATTGACGGGCCCTTTTATAGCATGTCACGATATCACAATTGACCCCGGGTTAAGTACTACCCTAACGGATCTAGCGTTGTAATGATAGCCAAGGACAATCCCACGTTGTAAATAGCCAGAATCACCAGAAAGGGTATCAGAGTAGACTGATGAGCAACAAAAGACAACAAGGGAAAACGGTAACACAAATATAGACGATTTTAATCAAAATTATCTCGGTGATAGTTGTCCCAGGTAATTCATGTAATGCTTCGAGTGTCCAGTGCGTTAATTCATGCTAACACACCATTGCCATCGTACCATTAGTAATTGGGATATTTGCTTAAGGTAAAGAAAATAAAAAAGCACAAAACTGCATGAAGTTAATGAACAGCAACGCTCGAAAGTGCTCATTGATGCATACCTTTGTCATATATATATTTTGGAACAACAAATACCTTGGCCTTGGCAAGGTTTTTACCTTTCTGTTTCAGCATTGGCCACACATATGTTGATATAACGTTAGAGTCATGTTTGGGGCAACTGAAGTATACTTCGTGTAGGTTTTTATCAACAGACCCTCCCATATTAGGGGTTTCCAAGGTTATAGGTGGGCGTTGAATGGCCATCCTCCAAGCGATGACGCACATGGCCGCTGTATATTGGGCTAGCCTGTCGTCTTTCTGTCTCTTCACTTTGGTGAGCAGCCTATTGATGTGGTCCACTCCACGCATACTTTCATTAAACCGCTGCAAATGATGTTTCCAAAGGCTGTGTACAGACGTTCAGTTATATATAATAACTGTAATAATCATGATTGCATTTCAAAACACCTGCACCTTACCTTCGTCAATGCCTCGCTGTCGACTCCATCACTGCATGTTTTCAGAAAATTAGTTAATGATGACTTCAAGTCCGACCCAAGTATAACTTCATTGAACTCATCTAACTGGTGGTTCCCCATCGGAGTTTGTTGGTCCTTAAGAATACATAAGGGACAGCTATTGTATGGTTATAACATATACAAAATCATGGTTTGGTTATATATATATAAAACCATAGTATCGTTATTATATATATAACCATAGTATTGTTACTATAATATATATATATATATATATATATATATATATATATATATATATATATATATATATATATATATATATATATATATATATATATATATATATATATATATATATCACCATGGTATTGTTACTAAATATAAAACTCTACACATAAGTAGACAACCTTACATAGACTGTGCACATAGACTGTGAATATAATCAGTGATTAGACTAACAGTCACTGCTCACCTGATTTCCCCCAGACAAATGCGTTAGAGGATGGGAAAGCACTTGTTGAACGTATGCTCGGTATTGTCCCAATAGACTCTCTGCTACTTCTCGTGCAAGCTACCAACAAGCAATAAATACCCCAAATTTAAACCGAACCGTTGCCATTATGGATCAATCAATCGACCACCACATCCTTACGATAAAATCATTCGCAGTATTGACCATATCCAAATCATACAGCGGCCCCTACTCACCAGTACAATACTACTGAGGCAGCGGAGTTTGTCCTCCTCACTCTCGTCCTCCGGGTACGCCTCATCCAGCTGGTCCTTGGCGTCCAGCCACAGCGTCGTCATCAGTTCAGTATAGTCTTCTACAATTTTTGACGGCCGGTTTTTGGAATTAATGTTTTCTAAAGCACTTTCATCTTCTCCCAGCCTTTGGTTCATGTATTTACTCAGCCTGGATTACAGGGAAAGTCAGTATAAATCACATTTTAAATGAGGCCGATGTCAATTGCATCAGGAACGGACCAGAGTTAACTTACTGCATGGTCAGTTTGTTTATCTCCTCATCTTTCCGTCGCATGATGGCGGCATGCGATCCCGATCCCCCGCTCGACCTGGTCCACACATAAATGGCGACTGAGACAAAGTTTTGCGAGGAATCAGAGGGACAATATAACCACAGACACCTTATTTTAATATAGTCCACGACGTGTATGGCAAACACAAGCACACAATTACATCAAAAGCCAGTGCATAAAAAATGTTTAAAAGATCTTAACTTTGCACGCCACTTAACAGATAATGGATGGCACCCAATACGTTATTACTTAAAGCACTTATTCATACTAAACAGATGACCCCATTTTGGTTATACTTTACCAGCCTCAAGTATTAACGCATTGAAAATTCACCTCTGCTGTAAATCATGAAGCTGCTGCTTGAAGCTTTCTATCTGCTTTGCATCCGCTCTTGAGCGTACCTCAAGACTTGCAAAGTCGGCCATCACCTTCTGTTTCTCTTGAGTGACGAGCGATAAATCACGGTTGGCTTTCTGGTTCTCTTGCTTTAATCGGCCAACCTCGCTGTCCATTCTACGAGGCACAGAGGACATTTTGTTCACACGAAAATGCCACGTGACCAAGGTAACTAGGCACAATGAGACAGGAATCGTGACGCCATCATTATAGAAAACATATCATCATATCATTACTGAATAGTTCATAAATACCGGTTGTAATCTGAAGCAAGTGCTTATGTTTCTTACGTCTCCTCACAGTAGGTAAAATGTGCTCTTGACAAGGATACCTACATGCTAACACAACAGGTTCTATAGAGCCGAGCAAACACAGCGCACCAACTTCGCCTTTAATCACACACATAACCACATCATATTATATATTTTCATATATATATACCGCTGTTGTAAGTCCTGTAGCCGCCGCTTGTAGGATGTTCATTGAATGCTTGCCATCATCCGTGTGATTGGCCCTCCAGTAGGTGAAAGGAAATAGCAAGCTAGCAAAAATCAGCTTGTTTAATCCTTCTCCTGTGTCGCATTGTGCAGCTTAGAACGCAGCGTACTTAGCTTATGAGTAAAACTGAAACAAACACACAGTACACATTTGGAACTCATTCTATTCGTAGTATCAGCAAGCTAAGACAAATGTTCTTCAATAATTAATGAAACAATGATATATACATGTTTGCTGTATGTAATATATGCATGGTGTGTTTACACATTTATATAAAACACCTATCATAATAAGGTTTATTCTGTATGCGTTTTTATATTTATTGATGCGTGGATATGGATAAACGCACCACGTGGGTGTCCAGTACTGCTGATAGTACGTGTCAATGTTATGATTGCAATGTGTGTAGTCAACATCTATCTAATAGCGTACCTCTGTTGTAAGTCATGTAGCTGACGCTCGTACGTTCCAGCCTGCTCTGCGCTGGAGCAGCGACTCGTCTCGAGGTCAGCAACCGCCTGCTCTTTGTCTTTTGTCATTTTCAGAAGGGCCTGATGAATTCTACTGACCTCATCAGCATTGCTGAAAAAATACGAGAACACAGTAACAACCGAAATAAATGGCCACGAGTTTCACAACAAAAGACAATTAAGTATTATAAGACGATAACAAAACAATCTGCGAGGACATAGGACATCAGAAATGCATATATGTTATCTCAGTTATTATCGAATAGCCCACAAAGTACACCCACTATTGATGGTATAAAAAGGCCCTCTCGATGTAGGTCCTAGGCTGAAAATGACCGTAATTGCTCTTAGAGAAGGCATATAGGCAACGTTATTCTAATGTGGTATTATTTCCGCCTTGACCCCACCCTAATTCCGTCTTGACCCAACACTAACTCTGCCTTGACCCCTATAGATTTCCGTCTGCCGAGGCGTTTATTGAGAGTTGCCAAGTCTGCAATGGCCTTCTCTTCTCATGCGTGACATGTTTCATTATTGGCTTCCTGACATTTTTGCTGTGATCGCCCTATCTCACCATCGTATCGGAAGAGAAATACAGGTTCCATAGCGCCATTTAGAACACCCTAACAGTAACAACAAACAAAGCAGGACAAGCACAAGTAGGCATCGTCTGATGGGGGGAGATCCATACCAACTGTTTATACAAGAACGTCAGGCAAAAAAACACAACACACCCTAGGCAGCCCCATACACAAAGGCCAGACTAGACAAGCAAACAAAATAAGGTTCTGCAATCAGGCAGCAAATGCCATGTGATATTACATTTCAAATGCAGCCTACCATTCATAACAGAACACCCTCCCCCCAAGCCCCAAGCATTTAAGTTATTCTCTTGCTGCCAACACTATGGTTAAGAAAAACGGAAGCTTATATGTAAATGCCATGGCGACGGATACCGTGTCTTCCATCAACTATATGGTGAATAGCACACAGTAACTCGAACAAAATATATAAAGCCATAAAACCAACCTCACCAACAACCAGCAATAACAACGTCAAAACGATACCTCTCTTGGAGGTCCTGTAGCTGACGCTGGTAGGATGTTATTTGCTTGGCATCATCAGTGTGATATTTTTCAAATTTACCGAGGCTGGCAATAGCTTGTTTTTTTCTCCTGTGTCAACTTTTGTAGCTTTGAACGCAGCCTGCTTATTTCATCAGTATGACTGAAACAACAACATCGCTAGTTAGTAACAACAAATGTTATCAAGTAATATATATATCTACTGACCCTTGTATATATCAGTTTGATTTGTATAAGCATGGTCACGAATTCAACTACGTCTTTTGTCATTTCCGGAGATCTAGACATAGTCTATTGACCTCATCAGAATTACTTAGGACAAGATAACACAATCAAAAAAACAAAGGTTATGGCTTGATTGATAACCGGGTATTAATTAAAGCGAAAATCCATCGAATATATCAGATTATGGCAAACAATTTCACAAGGATATTGGAAATCAAAAAAAAGGATATTCTTTCTCATAAGCTTAATTGAATAGTCGATAAAAAAAACACTACATTACTTGGTGCACAATGTGGCATGAACAACACGAGGAAGGTGTGTCGAAATACAAGGATCAATAAGATGAAAAGTAATGCCAATTAAATAACTAGGAATTCTTATCAGCATGTAAAGTCAGCAAATGCCATCGCAAACTGGTCGCCACGAAACCATAAGAAGCAATTATGCCTAAGGGTCATGCGAGATAGCTTATGTTGAAGTAGCCTATTGGAGACGTGCCACGCTGATTAAGTCCTATTGCAAGCACCGGACCCTTCCTGGTTTGTCAAATACCAATATTTAACAAACAATTCACGTGACATCCGTACCTTTGTTGTAAGTCATGTAGTTGTTGTTTGTATGCCTCAATCTGCTCTACGTCAGCCCATGGCTGCTCATGTGTCGCACTAAATCAGTAACTGCCTGGTCCTTCTCCACAGTCGCTTTCTCTAGGTCCCCGTGCAATGCGCTCACATCGTCATCATATCTTGATGCAAATAAAGAACTAGATGTCTTAACATGCAGAAGAAATTAATTGCAGTGACAGTCAGAGACAGTTAGAAACAATACGTCACATCTGTTGTAAATCTCGAAATTGTTCTCGGTAGATTTCCTTTGCATCAGCGCCGCAGCCTTTGCGAGACTCACCCACTCCCCACCGTCACACCGCTCCGATTCCCGCAATAACCCTATGCCGATTCCTACAGTGCGTACAGTGATTCCATCCTGTTTCCTACCATGAATGACCCTGCATCAACCCCCACAATGATCACCCCATGATCCCCTCTGTGACCCACCATAATCCCCAACGTGATTGCTACCACTAACTTCCTAATGGATCGCACTCAAATTCCCGCCGTGACCCCCACCTACAACCTTATGGACCTCACTCTAATTCCCGCCGTGACCCCTACCTAACATTCTTATGGATCTCACTCTAGTTTCCGCCGTGACCCCTACCTAACATCCTTATGGATCTCATCCTAGTTTCCGCCGAGACACACCCACCCCTCCCACAACTAATCCTGAGACAGAATCAAATGGTGTTCCACTACGTTTATAGCAATCCAGGATGTGATGCATAATTCAAGTTTATGCCTTGAAGGCGAGTTTGGTATGGAAGGTGACGACCTTGGATAGTGTAATAGCAGATTCCTAATGAAAAGTATCATATGTGAACCAATTTGTAACTGACTAGGTACAGTCATTTTGTAGGAGAAGATGAACAAACAAACCTTTTCAAATATATAATGCATTTTAAGAGAAAATGAACCGTCAATTAATTATAAGTGATTCTCGTCGTGTTTTCAGGCGCAGCAAGAGCACCACAAGGTCACCTTTAACCCGAACAGCAATAGTGCATTAACATTTGACTTTCTACAGTTATGGGACACAGCCTACAATGCAGTAGCTGATTGGAGACACGGTCCAGTAATTTGGCCCCATGGCCTACATGATGTTCCACTTTGCCTACCTAAGTATCAACCAAACCATTCACATTACAGCCGTACCTCTGCTGTAAGGCATGTAGTTGTTGTTTGTATGCCTCAACCTGCTCTACGTCAGCGCCCTGGCTCTTCTTGCGTCGCTCTAAGCCAGTAACTGCCTGTCCTTCTCCACAGTTACTTTCTCTAGTTCACCGCGCAGTCGACTCACATCCTCATCACATCTTGAAACAAACAGAGATCAAAGTGTCAATAACAAAAGGTGTTTCTAGAGTCTAAACATGCAAACTAGAAATTGTTCCAAATGAAAGGCACTCAATATCTGGAGACAGAAGATTATTCACACAAGCTATATGGGATGGTAAGGTATACGGCAATACAGTCAGTTGTGTCTGTTAAATATCCCACACGATCGTCAGAGCATTTTGTTGGAGTTATTGTTCGTGACATTAACCTGTTGATGCAGTACATAAAACTTAAAGACAAGTCACCTCTGCTGTAAATCTCGAAGTTGATGCTTGTAGATTTCCATTTGTTTGTCATCTGAGCTGATGCGTTTATTGAGACTTGCCAAGTCTGTGATCGCCTTCTCCTTCTCGTGTGTGACACGTGACAAGTCATTATTGGCTTCCTGACATTTTTGCTGTAATCGCCCAATCTTATCCTCGTATCTGAAGAGATATACAGGTTCACAGCATCATTTAGCACACGCCTAACATGAACTACAGCACAACAGAACAAGCACAAGCACACACCACTCGGTCAAATAAAATCTCCAGGTAGGTAGACAGCAATAAAACCAACCTCACCACCAACCAGCAATAACAACGTGAAAACGATACCTCTCTTGGAGGTCCTGTAGCTGACGCTGGTAGGATGTTATTTGCTTGGCATCATCAGTGTGATATTTTTCAAATTCACCGAGGCTGGCAATAATAGCTTGTTTTTTCTCCTGTGTCAACTTTTGTAGCTTTGAACGCAGCCTGCTTATTTCATCAGTATGACTGAAACAACAACATCACTAGTTAGTAACAACAAATGTTATCAAAGTTACAGTTCATATATCTACTGACGCTGGCAGATATCAGTTTGATTTGTATATGCATGGTCTCGAATTCAACTACGTCTTTTGTCATTTCCGGAGATCTAGACAGTCTATTGACCTCATCAGAATTGCTAGGACAAGATAACACAATCAAAAGCAAAGGTTATGGCTTGATTGATAACCGGGTCTTAATCAAAGCGAAAATCCTTCGAAATATATCAGATTATGGCAAACAATTCACAAGGATATTGGAAATCAAAAAAAATGGATATTCTTTCTCATAAGCTTAATTGAATAGTCGATAAAAAAAACACTACATTACTTGGTGCACAATGTGGCATGAACAACTCGAGGAAGGGTGTGTCGAAATATGAGGATCATAAGATGAAAAGTAATGCCAATTAAATAACTAGGAATTCTTATCAGCATATAATTTCCAGCAAATGCCATCGCAAAAACTGGTCGCCACGAAACCATGAGAAGCAATTATGCCTTAGGGTCATGCGATATAGCTTTTGTTGAAGTAGCCTATTGGAGACGTGCCACGCTGGTTAAGTCCTATTGCAAGCACCGGACCCTTCCTGGTTTGTCAAATACCAATATTTAACAAACATTCACATGACATCCGTACCTTTGTTGTAAGTCATGTAGTTGTTGTTTGTATGCCTCAATCTGCTCTACGTCAGCCCCATGGCTGCTCATGTGTCGCGCTAAATCAGTAACTGCCTGGTCCTTCTCCACAGTCGCTTTCTCTAGGTCCCCGTGCAATGCGCTCACATCGTCATCATATCTTGATGCAAATAAAGAACTAGGCGTCTTAACATGCAGAAGAAATGAATTGCAGTGACAGTCAGGAGACAGTTAGAAACAATACGTCACATCTGTTGTAAATCTCGAAATTGTTCTCTGTAGATTTCCTTTGCATCAGCACCGCAGCCTTTGCGAGACTCACCCACTCCCCACCGTCACACCGCTCCGATTCTCGCCATAACCCTATGACCATTCCTACAGTGATTCCATCCTGTTTCCTACCATGAATGACCCTGCATCAACTCCCACAATGATCACCCCCATGATCCCCTCTGTGACCCCACACCATAATCCCCAACGTGATTGCTACCACTAACTTCCTGACCCCTAATGGATCGCACTCAAATTCCCGCCGTGACCCCTACCTAACAACCTTATGGACCTCACTCTAATTCCCGCCGTGACCCCTACCTAACATCCTTATGGACCTCACTCTAATTCCCGCCGTGACCCCTACCTCATGGATCACTAATTCCCGCCGTGACCCCTACCTAACATCCTTATGGATCTCATCCTAGTTTCCGCAAACTAGAAATGCCTTCCAAATGAAAGGCACTCAATAGTGGAGAAGGTTATTCACACAAGCTATATGGGATGGTAAGGTATACGGCAATACAGTCAGTGGTGTCTGTTAAATATCCCGCACGATCGTCAGAGCATTTTTTTGTTCCCCCCGTGCAGTCTTGGTGTTATTGTTCGTGACATTAACCTGTTGATGCAGTACATAAAACTTTAAGAAGAGTCACCTCTGCTGTAAATCTCGAAGTTGATGCTTGTAGATTTCCATTTGTTTGTCATCCGTGCTGATGCGTTCATTGAGACTTGCCAAGTCTGTGATCGCCTTCTCCTTCTCGTGTGTGACACACGTGACAAGTCATTATTGGCTTCCTGACATTTTTGCTGTAATGGCCCAATCTCACCATCGTATCTGAAGAGAGATATAGGTCCACAGCATCATTTAGCACACCCTAACATGAACTACAGCACAACAGGACAAGCACAAGCACACACCACTCGGTCAAATAACATTTCCAGGTAGGTAGACAGCAATAAAACCAACCTCACCATCAACCAGCAATAACAACGTGAAAACGATACCTCTCTTGGAGGTCCTGCAGCTGACGCTGGTAGGATGTTATTTGCTTGGCATCATCAGTGTGATGTTCTTCCAATTCACCGAGGCTGGCAATAGCTTGATTCTTCTCCTGTGTCAACTTTTGTAGCCGTGTACTCAGCCTGTTTATTTCATCAGCATGGCTGAAACAACAACAGTTCTAGTTTGTAACAATAAATGTTATCAAGTTACAATGCATATATCTACTGACGCTTGTATATATCAGTTTGATTTGTATAAGCATGGTCTCGAATTCAACTACGTCTTTTGTCATTTCCGGAGATCTAGACATAGTCTATTGACCTCATCAGAATTGCTTAGGACAAGATAACATAATCAAATGCAAAGGTTATGGCTTGATTGATAACCGGGTCTTGATCAAAGCAAAAATCCATCATAATATATCAGATTATGGCAAACAATTCACAAGGATATTGGAAATCAAAAATGGATATTCTTTCTCATAAGCTTAATTGAACAGTCGATGAAGCAAACACTACATTACTTGGTGCACAATGTGGCATGAACAACTCGAAGAAGGGTGTGTCGAAATTTGAGGATCATAAGAAGAAAAGTAATGCCAATTAAATAACTAGGAATTCTTATCAGCATATAAGTTCCAGCAAATGCCATCGCAAACTGGTCGCCACGAAACCATAAGAAGCAATTATGCCTAAGGGTCATGCGATATAGCTTATGTTGAAGTAGCCTATTGGAGACGTGCCACGCTGATTAAGTCCTATTGCAAGCACCGGACCCTACCTGGTTTGTCAAATACCAATATTTAACCATCAATTCACGTGACATCCGTACCTTTGTTGTAAGTCATGTAGTTGTTGTTTGTATGCCTCAATCTGCTCTACGTCAGCGCCATGGCCCCTCATGTGTCGCGCTAAATCAGTAACTGCCTGGTCCTTCTCCACAGTCACTTTCTCTAGTTCCCCGCGCAGTCGGCTCACATCGTCATCATATCTGATGCAAATAAGAACTAGGCGTCTTAACATGCAGAAGAAATGAATTGGAGTGACAGTCAGGCGACAGTTAGAAACAAGACGTCACCTCTGTTGTAAATCTCGAAATTGTTCTCTGTAGATTTCCTTTGCATCAGCGCCACCGCATTTTGCGAGACTCACCCACTCCCCACCGTCACACCGCTCTGATTCCCGCCATAACCCTATGCCGATTCCTACGCGATTCCATTCTGTTTCCTACCATGACCCTGCATCGACTCCTACAATGATCACCCCATGATTAACTCTGTGACCCCACCCTAATCCCCAACGTGATTGCTACCACTAACATCCTTATGGATCTCACTCTAATTCCCACCGTGACCCCTACCTAACATAATTTTGGACCTCACATAAATTGCTACCCGTACCTAACATCCTTATGGACCTCACTCTAATTCCCGCCGTGACCCCTACCTAACATCCTCATGGACCTCACTCTAATTCCCGCCGTGACCCCTACCTAACATCCTTATGGACCTCACTCTAATTCACACCGTGACCCCTACCTAACATCCTTATGGACCTCACTTAAATTCCCGGACCGCTACCTAACATCCTTATGGACCTCACTCTAATTCCCGCCGTGACCCCTACCTAACATAATTTTGGACCTCACTTAAATTCCCGCCGTGACCACATCCATATGGACCTCACTCTAATTCCCCCGTGACCCTACCTACATCCTATGGACCTCACTCCCGCCGTATCCTTATGGACCTCACTCTAATTCCCGCCGTGACCCCTACCTAACATCCTTATGGACCTCACTCTAATTCCCGCCGTGACCCCTACCTAACATCCTATGGATCTCACTCTAATTCCCGCCGTGACCCCTACCTAACTACTATTAATGGACATCCTCATTCCGTCGACGTGACCCTACCTAACAACATCCTTATGGACCTCACTCTAATTCCCGCCGTGACCACTACCTACATCCTTATGGATCTCACTCTAATTCCCGCCGTGTCCACTACCTAACATGGACCTTAATGCCGTGACCCCTACCTAACATCCTTATGGATCTCATCTCTAATTCCCGCCGTGACCCCTACCTAACATCCTTATGGACCTCACTCTAATTCCCGCCGTGACCACCTACCTAACATCCTTATGGATCTCATCCTATGGATTCACTCCGCCGCCGACACCCATCCCCACCCCTCCCACAACTAATCCTGAGACAGAATCAAAAGGTGTTCCACTACGTTCATATAGCAATCCAGGATGTGATGCATAATTTATAGCAAGGATTGATGCATAATTCAAGATTATGCCTTGAAGGCGAGTTTGGTATGGAAGGTGACGACCTTGGATAGTGTAATAGCAGATTCCTAATGGAAAGTATCATATGTGAACCAATTTGTAATTGACTAGGTGCAGTCATTTTGTAGGTGAGAGACGAACAAACGAACATTCTCAAATATATATCACATTTTAAGAGAAAATGAACCGTCAATTAATTATGAAGTGATTCTCGTTGTGTTGTCAGTCGCAGCAAGAGCACCACAAGGTCGCCTTTAACCCGAACAGCAATAGTGCATTAACATTTGACTTTCTACAGTTATGGGACACAGCCTACAATGCAGTAGCTGATTGGAGACACAGTCCAGTAATTTGGCCCCATGGCCTACATGATGTCCCACTTTGCCTGCCTAAGTATCAACCAAACCATTCACATTACAGGCGTACCTGTGCTGTAAGGCATGTAGTTGTTGTTTGTATGCCTCAACCTGCTCTACGTCAGCGCCCTGCCTCTTCTTGAGTCGCTCTAAGCCCGTAACTGCCTGGTCCTTCTCCACAGTTACTTTCTCTAGTTCCCCGTGCAGTCGACTCACATCCTCATCATATCTTGAAAGAAACAGAGATCAAAGTGTCAATAACAAAAGGTGTTTCTAGAGTCTAAACATGCAAACTAGAAATAGTTCCAAATGAAAGGCACTCAATAGCTGGAGAGAAGGTTATTCACACAAGCTATATGGGATGGCAAGGTATACGGCAATACAGTCAGTGGTGTCTGTTAAATATCCCGCACGATCGTCAGAGCATTTTGTTTGTGTTATTGTTCGTGACATTAACCTGTTGATGCAGTACATAAACCTTAGAAGAGTCACCTCTGCTGTAAATCTCGAAGTTGATGCTTGTAGATTTCCATTTGTTTGTCATCCGTGCTGATGATGCGTTTATTGAGACTTGCCAAGTCTGCGATCGCCTTCTCCTTCTCGTGTGTGACACGTGACAAGTCATTATTGGCTTCCTGACATTTTTGCTGTAATGGCCCAATCTCACCATCGTATCTGAAGAGAGATACAGGTCCACAGCATCATTTAGCACACCCTAACATGAACAACAGCACAACAGGACAAGCACAAGCACACACAACTCGGTCAAATAACATTTCCAGGTAGGTAGACAGCAATAAAACCAACCTCACCATCAACCAGCAATAACAACGTGAAAACGATACCTCTCTTGGAGGTCCTGCAGCTGACGCTGGTAGGATGTTATTTGCTTGGCATTATCAGTGTGATGTTTTCAAATTCACCGAGGCTGGCAATAGCTTGATTCTTCTCCTGTGTCAACTTTTGTAGCCGTGTACTCAGCTGTTTATTTCATCAGCATGGCTGAAACAACAACAGTTCTAGTTTGTAACAACAAATGTTATCAAGTCAAAATGCATATGTCATATTTTAAGTTCTGATGCTTGTATAAGAGCAATGATTGGTCTCGAAATCGGCTACGTCAGCAATTGCTTGGTCTTTGTCTTTTGTTATTGCCAGATAAACCTGACTCAGTATATTGACCTCAACAGAATATAACACAATCGCACGCAACGATTATGGCTTGATTGATAACCAATGGGTCTTAATCAAAGCAAAATCCAACAAACTATATATTTGAAATCAGAACATTTCGTAAAGCAAACACAATATTACTTGTTGCACAATGTGGCACGAACAACTGCAGAAGTATGTGGATTATAGGAAACAGTTGGCTCACGTCGCCATCATATCTTGAAGCAAATAAAGAACTTGGTGTGAATAACAAACTGTTTTTTTTAAAACTGTTTTAACATGCGTAAGAAATGAATCCGAGAGACATGCAGCAGACAGTTAGAGGCAGGAAGTCACCTCTCGAAAACATAACGCCATTTATCACACCGTAACAGGAGCAACAGTACAACTGGACAAACACTAGGAGGCATCGTCTACCAATGAGGGGATCCAAACAAACGTGATATACAAGAGCATCAGACAAGTCAATGGGCTACAATAGTACTTACACTCACATTCCAACACCTGACGCCATTAAGCGCAATACCGGACGAAGCTGAAAACTACAGCTCTATATTACTTGAAAGTTAACCTCCTAGTTCCAGCTTAAGAGCCCTATCAGAACATCCCCGCCACCCCCCCCCCCCCATCGATCGAATTCCGACGTCTTTAGCAAGTCGACTTTGTATTGCTTGGCATCCGTCCAATGATTGTACAGCCAGGATTGCTATATCAGACAAGGCATTGAATTTAACTTGATTTACTTGAACCTTGCCATGATCAAAGGAGAAGATCGACCAGTTCATTCTGTCTGTGGCATTATAGGGCAGATTTAATCATATCAGTGTTTACAGACCACCAGCGGCACCATGACAGTGTATACAGACCACCAGCGGCGCCATGGCAGTGTTTACAGAGCACCAGCGGTAACCAGCAACTCGACTCATGGCGGGTGTTCCACACCTCGTCTGCAGGCGCTGCAGCTGTTCTCTGTACAGTGTGATGTTCTCTGTGGCAACAGCATGACGCGTCGCAGTGCGTGACAGGTCGGCTAGGGCCTGATCTCGCTCTGATGTTAAGCTAGACAGATTGGCTAGGGCCTCGCGCTCGCTCTGATGTTAAGCTAGACAGGTCGGCTAGGGCCTGGTCTCGCTCTGATGTTAAGCTAGACAGGTCGGCTAGGGCCTGGTCTCGCTCTGATGTTAAGCTAGACAGGTCGGCTAGGGCCTGATCTCGCTCTGATGACAGGTCGGCTAGGGCTGATCTCGCATGTTAAGCTAGACAGGTCGGCTAGGGCCTGGTCTCGCTCTGATGTTAAGCTAGACAGGTCGGCTAGGGCCTGGTCTCGCTCTGATGTTAAGCCAGACAGGTCGGTTACGGCCTTGTCTCGCTCTGATGTTAAGCTACACAGGTCGGCTAGGGCCTGGTCTCGCTCTGATGCCACGTCGCTATATTCTTGCTGCAACCTTATGATCTCCTTATCATGTCTAGAAATAAAAACCATACAACATGTGTGAACAATAGAGAGGAAAGCGTGCATAACGCAGACGCCGAGCACATCCTGAGGCTAATCTTTAGACGCGCATAATACATAGCACGAGATGACATCCAAACCGAGGTTGATCCATCGAAGTTAGATCACATTCAAATGAGCGTCGAGTAAGCACACCTACCACCCCACCCCTGACCCACCCCATCAGCATTAACTTACCCTACACCCAGACCTACCTCTGTTGCAAATCATGAAGCTGCTGTTTGCTAGCTTCTCGTGAAGTTCTCCTTCTGCTGGCTGTCTTTGTGACGGCGCCATCTTTATCACGCGCAACTTGCTGCTGCAGCTGTAGCTGCTGTTGTTGCTGCTGCAGCTGATGTTTTGCTGTTGCAGCTGCTGTTGCAGATCCCACATCTTGGAGCAATCATTGTCATGTCTACAAACCAAACAAAACCAAACATTGATTCATCTGTCACAAAAACGTCGTATCAACTGATCGCCTCACATTAGCTGTGTTAAGTCGTCGCGACATGATGCGACGGATACAGGGATCGAAACGTTCCTGTTCAGGGTTCACTGTGCATGAGACCAGAATGAGTCAACTGCCATCCTGACTAAACTCGCTAAATAACGAATAGGTACGCACCTCGTTTGAAATCGTAAAGCTTCTTCTTGTACATTTGAATATTCATTTCGTTGGTTTCACGGCTGGTCGCGGCAATTGACAGATTGGATGCCAACAAATCCCTCTCATCTGTAAGTTGGGATACAGCTTCCTGGAGCTGTTCACTTTCCTCTCGTAGTCGGCTCAACTCCTCCTCGTAACTTGTAACAGAATAACCCGTGTTATAAAGCGACAAAGAACGGTGGCGCTTAACGCATCTGGACACTTGTGTCAAATAACAAGTTGTAATATTGTATCAGCAACTACATGTGCCGAGCACCAGACCTATATTGCTCCAGTGTAGCTCTGACTGCATCAATGTTTTCGCGGAGAGATTTAACCTCCATCACAAGGTCACTTCAAGCACAGCAAGATTACGGTTTGAGCAAGAGATGATCTTTTACACGGAGGATATAACAATGACTACGAGCGACGTAACAGGGGCAGCGTGTGAGCTGATGTGTTCACCTATACCAGGTGTTGCTAGCGGCTGATATGTTCACCTATACCAGGTGTTGTTAAAGGTTGATATGTTCACCTATACAAAGTGTTGTTAGGGGCTGATATGTTCACCTATGAAAAGCCGATGGTTAAACCAATGTAAAGGTGTACCACGAAATTGATGCAAAGATGTTCCGCTACCCCAACACTCATATGTACCTGACACTAAGGTGTACCACTAACTTGACCCTAAGGTGAACCACCAACTTAACACTTAGGTGTACCACTAACTTGATGCTACTGTACCACTTACCAGATACTGAGGTGTACTACTAACCTGACACTAAGGTATATTGATTACCTTGCACTAAGGTGTACCACTAAATTGATGCTAGTGTGAACCACTAACCTGATACTGAGATGTACCACTAAGGTGTTACTAACCTGGCACTAAGGTGTTACACTAACCTGGCACTAAGGTGTTACACTAACCTGGCACTAAGGTGTTACACTAACCTGGCACTAAGGTGTTGCACTAACTTGATCCTAGTGTGTACCACTAACCTGACACTCAAGTGTACTGCTAACCTGAAACTAAGGTGTTCCACTAACCTGACACTAAGGTGTACTGATCAACTGACACTAAGGTGTAGCACTAACCTGACACTAAGGTGAACTGCTCACTCGATGCTTATCAGCCCCTTTGATGATACCCAAGGTGTGTCACCGTGCTAACTTAATGAGGTGTTAAGATTATTTTGGGTCCATTCAGGTGTGCGTCACATTAACATCATTATTGTCAATAAAGAAAATTCACCTCTCACGCTCTGCATGTATCTCTCCCTTTTTTGAAAGACTGGCTGCATATTCTTGCTCCATCTTGCTGTACTGTTTCTTGAGATGTGTCAATCTTCACACATGGAGGAAAGTATATTTAGAGCATATTACGTAGCAATACCATTGAATGACATTGCTTGCAGACCAAGTTATAATCAACATGACGGACAATAACACTCGGTCCAATGACAGCCAGCCAAAGGTGCAAGATGAGAGGTGATACCAAGTGGGCTACACGATCAACAACGATACACCATCCCAAACAGTTCCCATACACAAACATAACATGACACGTGAACATTGAGAATATCTGCTGTTTCTCAGTGCGTTTCATTAAGCCTCTCGGCTTTGTTGGTATCACTCACTCGTTCTCTTGTCTGTGCGTCTCCTGTACCTTGTCACAAAGCAGCGCATGTTGAGCTTCCCATTTCTCGTGGTGAGGTTGAAGAACCTCGTTTTCTTTTCTAATTCCTTCATTCTGAATACAAAGATTGTCTGTAATTGGTAATTACCTGTGCTAAATGTGCTAGTCCTTATTGAGGTTGTCGTAATGAATGTATTAGTTCTGAGAGCATCAATTAAAACCATTAAGTAGCCGAGCACCTGGCGCGCAGACCACCCAGTTGCTGTTGGTGCTCCTGCTCGATCTCGTACGCTCCTCTGTAGCGCAGCAGATATGGTTCGCTCGTGAGACAACCTGGCCTGTGCATCGACGACTTCCTGGCGCAATCTGCTCACTTCACGTCGTGTCTGGGGAATGAAGAAACACATCACGGGTTGTACGTCACTATTAAGTATGCCAACACAACATCAATGGCACCAAGTGCTACATATCAGCTGATAGAAAGTACCAAAACTTGTGACTTCTTAACTGACAAAAAGTAGAGAACGTGTGTGAACTGAGTGAACAAAACAAGGTATTATTGATAAGGATTTCCCAAGGAGTCTATCGTTATATTCGTACTTTGTATCATTTATGTGAGCCGTAACACCCTTAACTGATTTTATTCTTCTGTGTTTACGGTTTCCTGCCGTGTAAATTCTACATAAGGCAGCGCAGGTTACCAAGGCAACATCGGGCGCGCACGAAATGCACCGGATGATTGCACGAAGCAAATGTTCCTTGGGCCCAAGATATATCGACCCAAGCAATGACAACATTAAACATCCGAAATATCAGGTCAAAGAACAGTCAGTATGTATCTGATATCCAAACCGTTGACTGATGTCCGTGGTCCTCTTTTCTAACCACGTGTTCTGCGTTAAGAGAAGCTCGACCTCGGCCGCCAATTCACTGAAAGAAACATACACAAACACACAATAGCATCGAGATGATCATGTCCGCGTGCGGGGGAGGGGAGGAGGGGAGGGGGTCGTGCGTGATGGGAGCCACGCAAGTTGGTGTGGAGGTAGGATGACACGAGCCGCAAGCATCAAAGGCAGAGACGGCAAGTAAACGCCCTGCTATGTACCACTGAATCTAACTACTTCATGGATACGGAGTGTTTGGCGGGCTGAAAGACTAACCTCTTCTCCTGTGAAACATTATCCAACTCAGCAGTAAGTCGTTCAACCTCCCCCCGACTCCGCCCACACACACACTGTCCCTCTGTCCGCCATCTGCAGTTGGTGAAAACCATACATTGTTGATAACACAATGAGCGTTGTCATGATTATGGAAAGCAATACATCTCACGATCAAGATCTTATTAGGTAGAACTGGATACCCTTGATTGGTTCATTGAGGCGCCACACACACTGGGCACATCCTGCACGTCTCGCCCAAACCACCACTCACCTCTCTATGACATCCTCTTCTGCTTTCATACGATGTAACTCGGCTGTTTGATTACAAAGCTCCGAATTTCTAAGGGAAAATAAATACATGGCCCATCTCATGATCATATCATTTAGATACTTTGTCTTATTAAGGTATGTCAGTGGTCGATGATCAGTCTGTCGGGTAAATCCCACTCGATGCAACTATATGTGGGACCTCTTTACGGTCCAAAGCGGCGCCAAACATTACATTTCCAGACGGAGCATCTTTTTTCCCTCCTTTCTAATAGTCCATCCTTCTAATCTTGAAGGAGTTTAGCTCCAATACCTACATCTGACACATCTTGATAAAAGGTTTCTCCTAACCGGGCATACATAAAATAAGATTGGTCAAAAGTGTTTCAATGTAGTATACACTTTCTCTTGAGGTCTACCCCACAAGCAGCACAATGAACGAGCAGTCCACAGCTCCAATACCTACATCTGACACATCTGGATAAAAGGTTTCTCCTAACCGGGCATACATAAAATAGGCTGATTGGTCAAAAGTGTTTCAATGTAGTATACACTTTCTCTTGAGGTCTACCCCACAAGCAGCACATTGAACGAGCAGTCCACAGACCTTACAGAACACAGCAACGCCTGTACAGGTTAATCGGTGTATTGGACCTCACCGCAAAACAACGCATGGTTGTCTAAATTTCCGTGGTTATTTGCTAGTAGTTAATTTCCAGCTACCTTAAAGTGTAGCCTGATATGGTAAGCTACTCCCAACTAGCCCCCCCCCCACACCTCAGATGTCTAACACGCTCTACCAGGTTAGGTGCGTACACGGTCCAGTTAACCAAGTCACTACTAACTGTGCCACACTACCTTACACTGAAACATCATGTTATATTTCTAAACAATTTATGGTTTTCACTTACTGCAGATGGCAGACAGAGGGACAATGTGTGTGTGTGAGCGCAGTCGGGGGAAGGTTGACCAATGCACATCTGAGTTGGATATCACAACACAAGAGAAGAGGTTAGTCTTTCAGCCCGCCAAACTTTCCGTATGCAGCAAGTGGTACATGGTAGAGCATTTACTTGCCGTCTCTACCTTTGATGCTTGCGGCTCATGAAAAACCCCCCACCACCCCCCCCCCCCCACACACACACACACCCCACCCCCCTCCCCATCCGCGCACACGCGCGACATCATCATCATCTCAATTTAACCCGAACACAGCCTGGCCCCCACTGTGTTATCTTCTTATATTACCTTGTTTTTTTCGCTTAGTTAACACGTTCTCTACTTTTTGTCTGTTAAGAAATCACAAATTTTGGTACCATGCCGCCGCTATTCCACACTGCAGTAGTGTATATATCAGTGCGCTGTGGTCAGTGAACAACGAGAGCTCCGTCCTTATTATTTGTAATAATATCTTCTATTTCAATGACTGCATACTCTGCATAGCTTGGTGGCCTGAGGAAAACTTAATTCATAAAAAATATCGAACCTCCTATCAATTAATATGTAGCGCTTTGCGGCATTGATGTTGTGTTGACATACTTTATGGTGATTTAAAACCCTAGTCATTCAACTACAGGTTCTCTTCCTCCATATAAACCATTTGTACCTCCAAATCCTATACACGACTTTCAACCTCATTGACAGTTAGCTCCTGTGATGTCATACTTTGCCATGTAACAATAATCTTATACCTGTGTATACTATAATGCACATAAAATAAAACACATATATGTACCTATGAGGGAAAAGTGCGTTTTAGCATGGCAGTGTGTGGGGCGGGGGTTATGGCTGTGGAAACAGCAGAGATCAATAGCATCGTTGAGCACGGCGAATTTAACCAAGTCTGTACTTTCTGCGTCACAATAGTTTAGACTGATAACGTGTGATCTACTGCAACCTCACTTTAAGCTGATCAGTGCATATTGCTAGGGTTAAAGTACAATGACGCACTTAATCACAACATATAAAGAGGATTGGAGAGTCCTCAGTGTCCGGAGCACTTGTGCCATGCCAAACTTGGTGAGCAGTCGTCATTTCATGGGGCACTCTGTGGGATGCAATTCTGGTTGCTCATCCTCACCACAGATTACTGTGCAGGAGGAGCTAATTTTTTCATGAAACCGGCGAGGACTGTTTAAGGATGTTATTTTGCCTCACAATCAATGGCTTCTGCGGCATTGGTTTTGTGTGCTCCAGCCTGGCTCTCCTTTTTCATCTGACTGTATTTTGCTAGATCTCGTCCACAATCATGGGGGAAATTCAGGCAAGTAATCGTGTTCAATTTGCTGTCAGCTTGGACAATGACATTTCTGGCCACTGAGAGAGCCCCACCTGTCCAATGACAGTAGATGCCACGTCCACATTGGACAGCATAATTAAGCTAGCTGATAAGAGGGTGCCATCAATACTGTCTGATACGAGGGTCCCATCAATACTGTCCAGTGTGCTAACCCCATTGCCATATTTTGTTATAAAGAGCTGTCTTTGCAGCTGTGTGATCTCCCAAGTCTAAATGACTGAACTGGATCAGAAGACAACCCCATACTAATGATCTTACCACTTGATAACATGGTATTTCCACAGTTCCCTCTCGTGGGGTTTGATCCCTGATTCCATCACCAAACGACCACCCATATCCTATGCGTATGCGTAGGGACCACTAGGAACAATAGAAAAGAGGGTCTTCTTCTGTGTGTCAATATATTCTCTCACTTACCTGTGCTGCTGACTGTGTCGCATATCAACATCCTTTTTATTGGCAGCATCCTTTGGTGATATTGGGTCTCCAAACGAAAGACCTTATTACCTCGCGTGTCAAGGTCACCAGTCATAGTATTACCAGCTTTAGCCATTCTTTATGAGTCACCAGTAGATAAATAGGTCTTTGTTGTATATTCGGAGAGGTCAGATAAAGTGCTAACCGTTTTTTGTCTAAGTCCATAGATACTCGATTTAATTGACATCTTGTAAATCCAAGGACAACGCTTACGGGAAGGTCGTGGTTGGTGGTTGTCCAATAGACTTTGTTTCAACTCATGCAATGTTCCACTAGTAACACATTTTGAGACAGGATTAGTGCTGTTTGTGTTTATCATATTACCGAAAGGGCCAGTCTCCTGTGTAAGTACCTGAAGGAATCCACCCCACACCTAGGCACAATCTATTTGGGTCTGAAGCCCTGGAGCATGGTGACGAGGTTAATGTGGGCATAGGCAAGCATGCTTGCATGCACGTGAGTATACTGTGGCTGCGTACGATCATGGTATGTGAGGAAATGGGCGAGTGGACAGTCGGGTATCTATGAAAAAGTAGTCAAGGTCTAGTAGTATAGAGAGTGGCGGTACAAGCGCAGTTTCCAAATGGACGCACATACAGAAAATGAGCCTGCGATACGAGCGCACTTCCACTTCCTATACTACAGTGTCAGCCAGCCCTTCCAGCCGATCTTCTCCAGGGCGACAGCAATGTCAACAATCTACACCAGGACCCTGCGGAATAAGCTCTTCTAAACAACTCACGCGCTCCAAAAGGTCCTCATACTTTGATTCCAAATCCCTCACCTCAATCTCAAGGTCCACCTTCTCCTCCGTTAAATAATCCACATCTGCCCGCTGCTCGGCCACCACATTTGGATCGGTGCTCATTCTACACCTCAGCCCTCATTTATTCAACAGATCGACGCGTGCCCATAGGCAGAGTGTCTACGCCACCCGGAACCATCCACTGCTTTGAGTCAAAGGGGGAGAGCGACACCTTGTTAACGTGGAGCCCATATATTTTGTGGCAGTCACTCGTGAGCATGTTCATTCCGTTGCGAAACTGCTTTTGGGCGAACAGTGACTGCACATACTGAGCGTGCCATAGATGCTTCTTGACCAACACCTTCTTCACACCTTTTGCTTTTTTGATCTCATCCCGGCTTGACATCAAGATTGAGTACATCTTAGGGCACAGACCAACATACTCCTTGATGGGCACACCAGGACACTCATCCTTCATCTTCACCAAAACCTTCTCGTTTCCATTGCTGTACAGGTGATAGTTGCTAGTGTCAAAGAGATGTCCATCTTCCTTCATATCAGCATACACGTCAGGCGTGCGTATCTCCATAAGCAGCGAATCCGTATCCGTGTACAACAGGCCAAGGTTTTGCCGTATCTGGGCTTCATGGTATTGTAATAAAAGTCGTACATCAGGTGCTTGGAGAGGTCGAGTATACACATACCCACATACACCGGGTGGTTCAGTACAAGGTGTCTTGTGCATGTGCAGAGCGGCCAGGTCATCATCAAACACCTGATGACGCGTGTAGGAGGGACTGGCGATAAGCCTACGCATTATTTCTTTTTCCTTTTAGCGAACAATTTTGACATCAACCCGCCTCCGGAGGTTCTCCATAGTTATTCATCAGCTTATAGAGGTCCTTCTCAAAATCGCAGGTGTCCACCTTACGCAGCTCTGTATTCTTCCGAATGTAAGGCTCCATCCAGGGGCTCTGATCAAAGACAAGTGCACGATGAATCTTGGTAAGTCTCATCCCCAAATACAGATACAGCTTGAGGTTCCTGTAGTGCACCACATACTTGTCCTTATTCCGCAGGTTTGGCACCAGCTTTTCAACCTCACCCAAGGTGCCACCCAACTCGCCCAGGAGGTTTTTCTGATAGTCTGACAACCAGTCGTTCTCTACAAGAAGCCGCTCCGGAGCCAGCGGGTAGTCGTTGTGCTCGTCATGAAGTGCAGTAGGATACTCCAAGTCAAGTATGTATCCAGTTTCAGAATCATCTGGGTGGTCCTGTATCTGTAGATCCTCTGGCCGAGCCACCCACTCAATGCCCGCAGTTGGCAAAGGCTGACTCATAGCCCATCAATACAAATGTTTAGCATCAAGGTACTGGATGTAGCTCATTGGTTTATCCTGGTCAAAGTCATCCACGGTTATTGGCCTTAGCGTGGCGGTGCGACACCAAGCTTATACCACCCCCGTAGACCTTTCTCAATGAACAGGTGCTTGTCATAGTCAGTGAGTAGTTCCAGTGCCACGCCTGTGCTCTTAAGCAAAGCATCCCATGAAAAACCAGGGCTGGTATAGTAGTGGGCCAGATAAAACCGTACTGCTAAAGACAGGTCTTGCGGAACACCTCAAACACATCTGCCAAGAGCGTTACATCTGTCCGCAGGTAATGGTCATGGTCGTCATCCATGTTCTTACACCCCGAACACGCTCCAGACCTTCTGTGCATGGGCATAGCCTACAGCAGATATACCCTCCACAGAGAGCTTGCTGTAGAACTGCTGGATTGGCGGCAGAGGGAAATCAAACTTATCCCAACTGTCCATGAACTCATAGGGGAAGACTCCCTTGCGCAACAACAACCGCCGCTTCATCTGGTCTGGCTCATATTCCGCCGTCACAGCAAAGGCGTCTGGGTTGTTAGCAGACACCAGCTTATCAAGCGAGGCCAGGAGGAACTGTGCGCTGTCAATGAAGCGCAACTGTCCAAGCGAAAGGGAAACATATTTCTCCATGTTGTTGGGGATACAGTTGATGTTCCCCTCCACTTTGCTTATACCCTGCATCAAGAGATGGGAGTCATAGCCCTGCAGGTTATGGAACACCACAGGGATGGGTGTTGTCTTGGGACTCTGTACAAGCCTGTTATATGGCAGTGATCACGGACAGAGTCACGGCCCAGTTTTTCACATGCTATAGCAGAGATAAAAACATACTATAGCGAGGAAGTGGTGTCTTCCTCACCACCAGCCCCTGTTGATTCGGTGTTTGTTTTTCCAAATTGACAGTGCTTAACTGTTGTTAAAGTCGCGATTAATGGAGCTAAAAACATACCATAGCGATGATATAGCTCACAAGTAGCAGTGCTTAGCGCGTGTCCAACAAACAGTCAGTCTCGAGGTCTGTAATTAGCTTTGGATGGTGTTCTGGTGGGATAAGTAGAAACATACAAGCAATACCTGAGTATAGCTGTAGCACTGTTTGACCCAGAGTGCGCGTCATGCTAGCGCCTAGCCGAGCCTCGTATCTCACATACAACTTTATGATCTCTTCATCAGACATTGATTCAAACTGGTCAATTGTAAGGCGCTCCAAACCAAGGTACTGACGGGCCTGACCACCGGCTATGATGGCAGCAAGCCTATCTCTCTTAGAAGACATATCTACATTTCCGGTGCAACTAGGTTCCCCTCCCCCAGACTTTGTCTCCACTAAGTTAGTCGTGTCCTGTTCAAGGAGTTTATCAATAATGGTATCAGGATCAATGAATAAACGTATACGCCTTCGAGCTTTAAAATACTGCACCGCTACCCAGATGAAGAAACCTAAATTGGTTACTGAGGCAGCGGCTGCTATCAAGGCCAGTATCACTTCAATTGACAGCATATGCAGTAGTTTGATCAGTCTTCAGCAGCAGTTTTGCGTGCTTGGTCTTTGCTAGTAGTTGGCGTACTGTGGCACGTTCCTCCTTTGTTGGAATTACATCATTTTCACGTAAGATGTCTTCAAATGTCTTCAAACGAGTCACGGTCCTTGGTGTGAAAGAGCACCATCCATCGAGTCTGGTCACGTAAGTTCTTCAGCACAGGGTTGTACTTTTGGGTGAGGACCCAGACACTTTGCTGCGTATGGCGGCCACTAAAAGCCAGTTCGGATAGCATGTCTCTCTTCTTGGTTTGGGCCTTTGTTGCCGAACAGTCATCAATAATGTACAGGGTTGGCTCGCCCTTAAAACAATAGTAGAAAGCCCTCAAGTGGTCATGGAGCCGCTCCCCTGGATCAATGACGTAGACCTCTGAATCAACCCACACCCATGACCGCGACTGATAGGCCTCGTTGAAAAGTATGGTGGGGCAGCGGATAACAATATGTTCAAAGGCGCCGAAGAAGGGCCCCTCAAGTAGGTCGAGGATGAATACGGTTTTCCCGCATCCTGTCTGCCCACAAACAATAGCCAAACTGCGACCATCTGGATATGTAAACTTATTTCTGAAGGCAAAAATGTTAGAAGACTGCGCTGCAGAACCTGCCATCTTTAACGTTAAGCTGTGCATCCGTACAATATACATAAATACGTTCAATGCAACGGCCGCCTCTGCTTTTTTTGTGATCTGTATGGTGATACCCTCAGACGCATCCTCCACGGCCCTGCCACTATCGTGCAGGTGGTCGTCATCACTCGTCCTTAAGTCGAGCCTCAGAGCATACTTGCTCTCCTAGCGACACGTACGACAACGTCAAGTCTTTTGCAGCTATTGCTACACTGGGGTCTCGTTTACTCGTTGCTGCAAAGGCTTTCTCCACCTCGTCCCACTGCTGGTAGCCACGCATGCCTTGGGCATAGAGTTGGTTGGGGATGCCCTCAATGGTCACCTCAACTTTTGTAATCTTTGGGTTGTAGAACGACTCTTCCTGGCGAATGAGGCGTTGGATGGGTCTTCAAAGAGCAGTAGAATGCCCTTCATGCTGCGAGCAGGCACGTTCAGATTGATGTTCCGCAGTGTATCTCTTTTATTGTATAAAAGCTTCCTGTGACGAAGCACACGGTCATACAGAATCGAGAGTCGACCTGTGTAGGTGTGCATATCATACGGGCCAACTCTGGTTGGGTAACCATGTCATACTTCAGCGAGATGCCATCAATTTTATAGCTTGCAGCGGTGTCGCCTATTGCGTGAATTACGCGGTTGTAGTCGTTGAACGTGAGCTCGTATTCCAATCTGTCATTAAGCGCACTCGGGTAGAATGGCATGTCACTCTCGAGGAGTTCAAAGTCAAGCGGAACGTAGAACCTATTACCATACACATAGGCTACGGCCTTGTCCTCTACCTCGGTCTCAACCTTGTCTCCTGCCCCCACTTGTATCTTAGTTGTGTTTCTGTCATCTGATGTGTCAATGTCCTGGTACTGGAGGCCCTGTCTCTCCTGTGCAGTCTGCCACAAGTCGTGGTAACAGTGGTACACATCGCTGTCATCAATAGACATGACCTCATTGCCAGAAATCTGGATTGTCATTTTCTTGACCACGGCGCAGCCCAGGTTTTGCACAAAACTGCGGTTAACATCAGCCGAGGTCAGCGTGATTGTAAAGGCCAGCCTTGCTGTCCCTGGAACAATGACGCCGTCTGCGTCTAGATTGGGGAAGCGAACCAGCAGTTGTTGGTTCTGGTCAATAGTGCATGGATTGTTTGTAACGACTACAGACTGCTGCACGCCCCTTACCCCGAGGGGTTCGCGTATCCGGCGGTGTGGGTTTAGTTTTGCGTCCGTAAGTACTCGACATGTTAAATGCTTAATAACAATATCTTTAACACACAGACACGGAGTTTGATAACCTAGCATTTGACGACCCTGTTGATGAGGGAGCTATGGGAGGGGAGAGGAATGAGACTAACTTTGATGATGAGGAGACTAACCTCATTGACGAAGCTTTAGATAATTCGAGTACGACTAGTCCACCATGGGCTATTACTGAAATGACTGCGGGGTTAACAGAAGATCAGGTGGGATCCCAAGAAGAAACAAAAGTCTTAGTTACAAGGTGGAAGAAGGCAGTGTCTAGTCATGGGCTGCAGGCCCCTCTGGAGTTTAGATCGTCTAAAGGAGGTGACCTTTGGGTTAAATGGGGCCGAGAATGGAAGCTTCTGACATGATAGAACAATCCCAACAACTTTCCTCTCTCCTAGTAGTATAGAAAAGTACGGTGGTATACAGCTTGCTTGGGCTCTTGGAGTGAACACTGAACTATCCACAAAGGCAGCAAAAGCCCTACAAGTCGTTGACCAAGATGCTGCTAAAGCAGAAGCTGCACTTCCAGAGAAGTTAGAAATGAGCAGCCCCGAAGCCATGACAGAGCAAGGTGGTGTGGAACAAACAAGCTTCATAGAGGACGTTCATAACGCAATAGAAGACCTAGGTACACAAACAGACAACGAACTACCACTCAGAGAGCTTATGGGGCTTGACAAGGCTATGCAGACCCAAAGGAGTGAGCTGATCAATAACCTAGCTAGATAATTGAGATAGAAAGGGATATAAAACATTGGGAAGCTAAAATAGCAAGCCTGGAGGATGAAGGGAGGGGTGATAGTCGAGCATGGAGATTCCAAGCAAATGAGCTTGCAGAGCTGCAGGACCTGCAGCGTGTCTGTGTTGAGGCTGCCTGTGTAAACCGTGAAAGTCTGCAAACCCAAATTAACCACATCAGGGAAGCGATCAATAGACTTCTTAACGAGGACACAACGCTAGCTGAGCGTGTACGCACCCTGTTCCGGGAGCAGGGCATAACAAACGCCTCCATCCTCACTGCAATTGGATTGGCAATCTCGACCCTGGTAGTTGCTTTGACGGGTGGAGGGAGCACTAGTGCAACCCCTGCACCAACACCAACGCCAGCTGATAAGGAATGGATAATGGAAAAAAACAGCTGAACTCCTTGGCAAACGTCCTGAAGGGCCTAGCCAGTAAGGCAGCAGCTGCCCTTCCAGGAATCATTGGCTCCATCGTATCATGGCTGCTTTAGTCAGCTGCAAAGGTGGCTGGTTGGATGGCAGAACATGTGTGGGCTGCAGCTGTGGTGGTGGGGGGAGTTATCCTCCTGATACTCCGTGACCTACTACGTAGAAAACCAAAGCACAGCTAAGCCTATAGCGATTCCCACCTACAATAAGAGCGGTTTTCTCATCCTCGTGCACCCCACGTAGACCCCATCTCGGCCACGCCGCATGGAACGCCTGAAGAGGGGACTCCCATATCTGTATCTGGCTCAAAGCAAAGCTTCTATCTGGAACCACCGGAACCGAGTTAACATCAGTATTGCTGCCGATCTGATGTTCTACAGTTGCGATAGTAATCAGATTGTGTGTACCCAGCAACATCTCCAATGGCGAGGCTCATATCAGACGGAGCCATGTACAGGCCCGCTCCAAACACATAATCAACCTTTGAGGAAGCTTTCTGGAGGACGTTCTAATACCGGCAGATAGATGACGGAATGTCAACTGGGGAGTTGATGGCATCCTCAACGTTGGCCTGAAATTGCATTTGAGCATCAAAGGACGTGCCAACACCTAGTATCTCTGAGCCTAAATAATGGCCCAGACATAAGTCCGAATGCTGTCGTTGATCGGTGTGATACCTGGGGCGGTGAACCCTGCTGATTTTTCCAGGATGTTAGTACTCCAGGCAGTGTTTGCTCCATCCTGGTCTTGCTTTATAAAATCAATATGTAGCTTGCCACCCTGGAAAACAAAGCCGTTAGTTAATTTCTCAAAGGTTTGCCAAACGGATTCGTACAGGTGGATGTTTCCATAATGAGTGATCACCCGTACATCGTGTGTTTCAGGGTCGGTGAAGTAGATCCGCCCTAGGCCTTGGTTACCACCCTTTATCCTCCAGTCGCTGTTTTCGTCAACAACCCCAAACTCGTGGCAGAGCCGGTGGTAGATTCTCTTGTCAAAGGTGTTGTTGGAGGCCGACCATGTGGCGTCATCCAGCAGTGCTATTCTCATTTCATCAAAAAGTCTCCGGATTGTGTGGTAGACGTGGAACCTGTAGAGTTACTTAGTGCTGGGGAGTCAGATTTGAGGTGGTCCAGGGCAGGAAACTCAGCAGCCGCATGTTGCACACCATACAACAAAGTTTACCTGGTTCTGCCAGTATTGCATGTGGTTGGTTCTCCAGCCAACTACAAGGCTGTCGTCACTTATGTTTGGCACCAATATTTATCAAACAGGTTGGAGAACTCCACTCCAAACGCATCTGTAATTTTACCTGCCTTAACCTGGATGAGAAGGTGTGTCAGATCCTCAGGATCAATATGAAGTGGGTAGACCGCCCCGGTTTTTGTACGTTTTATTCGTATTGAATATAAAGGCTTGTTTATCCATAGTGCTATGTATCACACTCTGTCTAATGTTCAAAGCGGCAACGCTGTGTCCCTGCAAAATCCTATTGACAATAGTGCATGTGATCTTTGCGTAGGTCTTAGGTCAATCACGTATACTGTGGGTTGGTATAACACTGAATCATATGTGTCCCTTAGAGCGGGGGCAAATTTCTACAGGAAAAGAAAAAGGTGTCGTTTTTCCCCCTGGCCTATGGAACTTCAAACTTCTGCAGGATGAATTTACAGCTCTAGGGCTTACTTTGTATAATAATGCTCATGATGGGACTATCACCATCTCAATTCCTGATGATTGGGCTATACAATGTGGCGACGGTGTGTTTAAAATGTTGGGTCTTGATAAGCCAACTCTGGTTGGAGGATGGATTCCTTCAGGTCGTTACGATGGCCCCTGGTCCGTCAACTTTCGGGTCTATAACCCACTTTATGTTCACCTCGATCAAGTCAGTACCACGCACAACCTGCTTGATGGTGCGCCCACTACACTTCTTGAAGTTGTGGGCCATGAGGGCTCTTTTGGTGATATTATAAACACACACACAATCCTGTGTGTCAAAACGTGTTACTGTCGGAGCTGTGAATGAGTTGAAGGTTCAGATAAGGGATAATAAAGGACGTCTATTGAACAATAACGACCTTCCTATTGGTGTTGTTCTTCAATTACATAATGTCAATAAAAGCATGTATTTATGGAACTCAACAGAAAACGGATCAGGGCGCCGACCTCTCCGAATATACAACAAAGACCTATGTAGACACACAAAAAAATGGATAAAGGTGGCGGTACTATAACTGGAGACCTTGAAATGGGAGATAATAAAATCGTTCCGCTGGGAGACCGAATTTCGCCAAACGATGCTGTTAATAAAGTATGTTGATGACAGACATAGATAGCAGCGCAGGGACCTGAGACAACACGTAGCTGAAAACACGAAACCCCTCATTACTATTTGGGCAGAAGCAAGTGGCGCTCTTCGCACAGGATATGAGTGGTCGTTTGGTGATGGGGCCATCTCACGAGAGAATCCAGGCCAATCCTATCGGTTGAATGAGATCACCTTCAAGAAGCAATACCTTGAGAAAGAAATTGGAAAAATATGGTGCTATGTACAAAAAATATCGGTGGACGCAGTAAACACTGCTTTAGTTGCTGTTGGTATGTGTCTTGGCGCACGTGGTGTAGGTATAATGTCTACAATAGTTGCTACTGGAGCTGCTTGTGGGCTAATTGGAATCGCTGGAAAATTCGTCAGTCGCCGGCTGACCATCAAGGTGAAAAAACATGATCAGATCCGCATTCTAGCGCAGAGCAAAATGAATACTATTGCTGACATTGTATTGACAGCACTTGAAGATGGTAATATCTCGGATCATGAGTTTAAACTCGTTTTAGCTGAGGTCACAAAATATACCCAAATGAAGGGCGAAATTAAGGCCAGATCTGTAAAAGCACACCAGACTGTTTCAATTGATGAAAAAAACGCGCTGATCCATCGTGGAAAATACGAAGCGTTGGGAGGTATCAGTCTAAAATTGGGTGCTTCTTTACCATTGAGCGGACTTTGAATGATATTGACCCGCTTCAATACATAGAATAAACCCAGTGTGCGCAGACATCTATGGTCTGTACCGATCTATTTAAACAGTGGAAAGTATAAGGTATAGCTTGGTAATGGAACAAGTGATTAAGTCGTTCTGTATCTCGCATGACGGGATCAGACAAATGACAATTCAGTGGAAGCTATAATAAGAAGCTGACCGAGAAAACTAGCAACAAGGGCGGCCACACGAACGTCGCCTGCCTCTGGGCCAGGTCTTCAAGGAGGTTGAAATTGCAGTCATTGAGAGCAGATACAACACAAATGTTTACGGGAACAGCATTTACCTCCACCACGGTGGAGAACACGGCTTACTCCCCAGACGGATTTTGTGTCTTCCGGTCCAGTCTGGTGGTGACCTCCTCTGTCCTGTTGGGGATCCAAGTCAGGAGGAGATTGCGCTGCTCGAAATAAAGTGTCCTTACACCCGTATCCCTGGGAGGATTATCCCACCCCAGTACAAATCTCAGATTCTGCTTGGGCTTCACCACAGTCCGCCCGCGACCATCGGGTTGTTTGTTGACTGTGTTTTCCAGGTGTGCGCCTACGAGGACCTGGGAAGGGTTGGAGCGTACAACTTGGAGTACCACCAAAAGGACAGGAAGAAGTACAAGGAGACGGTCGCTTGGGGGTACACAACCATCCAAGACATAGATGATGAGGGGGACTATGCCGCAAACGGTAAGTTTGACACCATCCTCCACTGCTATCTGAATCACCACGGCATCTGAATGGGCAGGCCGACAAAGATTCCAGAAAGACTGGAGCTTTCTTCTGCTGGAAACTCTTTTTGATGAGAGTGACAACAATTCTCCCAGATCCCGCCTTTATTGAGAAGAACAAACCTAAGGTGTCTCAGTTCATGAAGGACCTCAAACGGGTGAAAAAAAAAATGGAACTTACAGCGACGGTTGCAGATATTTCTCACTTGATGACCTCTATGGTGACTAACTACTGGTGCGGCCCTGGAGAAGATCGGCTGGAAGGGCTGGCTGACACTGTAGTATAGGAAGTGGAAGTGCGCTCGTACCGCAGGCTCATTTTCTGTTTGTGCGTCCATTTGGAAACTGCGCTCGTACTGCCACTCTCTATACTACTGGTCTCCTTTATCTGTCACAAACCTACAGGTGTAACTTTTACAATCAACCTTGCTACCTTGAGTGAAGTTGCCAATGATTCTACAGCCACCATCACGGTCTGGGGGAAGCCACATCTCATATCTTTTGTCATATAAAACAATGGCCTTGCATACCCCTAGGTAGACAAGGAGACATGACTCGACTAGGAAGGTCAGTAACACAGTGGGGGTTCAGCCCTGCTCGGCGAAGTCCTTACCAAACCAGGTAGGTATGACAGGGTGGATGCCCGACCTGAACTCCCATTCCTGGCAAATTAGGGAAGTAAGTATAGGGTTTTAACGGCACGCCAACACTAATGTGTTATATGATACTTACAAAGGTGGATAGACTAGCTTGATAAATGGGGTGGTGGGAATGTTGATAAAGATGAACGAAAACAAGCTTATCTCAGCTCAGACCGGGTCGACCTCGTCCTCCACGACCCATTCGTCGCATTCGCACAAAAACTTGATCCTTAAGATTTACTCGCCATTTTGCAAATCCTCTAGGGTCTTAGTCGCTCTCACGTCGTCAAGAGCGGCATCTATGGTGGGAGTCTTCCATGTGGAATAAAACATAACAGCGCCATCAACATAAAACTAGTCCTTTGCGTCTTCCAACATTTCGGCCCACATTTCTCTGCTTTGATTTCATTCTCTGCTTTGATTTCATTCGCAGCCAGTAATCTGGCCACTATTTCAATATAGATTCGAATATCAGACAGGCGCTCTTCGAGTGCTTGTAAGGCCACCCATGATCTGGGGTAGGGGATTTTCTTCGGTTTCTGCTAGAAAATCGCCACGGACCTGTCGTGTATGTCTGTTTTATACCCATGTAAGTTTTGTATACACCATATGTTGAATGTCTAATTTAGGTTATGTATACACCCGTGGTGATGATTCTCTAATTTTCTATAAACTAATACATGTGAACTTTTCATTGAGATGCCACGAAAACAAAAGCTCGGCTAAATTATTCAAGACGAGGCCAACAATTTGCACATGGTCGTGTAGAACGATCCTCTGTAATTTGGAATAAATTTTTTTGCGTTTCGCTATGGGTACTCACCCCATATTTTCAACAACAGCGATAGATTATAGTGCTTCATGCAAGTCCTATTGATGGAGCTCGTGAAACACCTAGAGGAGATTATTGAATCTCAGTTGGTGTAATAACAGAGGGAGCATTTTTGACAAGTTTTTGTTCTGGTAGCGTCACCGGCCTCAACAGGATCCTAGGCAGAGGTATACTCAGCATGTAAGCAATATATGACATACTGTTCGGTTTGCAAGTGCTACCCCATACCAATGCCTGATGATGCCCGGAAAATGTATTGCATGTGTGTCCGTCATACAATGTTCTTGAGCGCTGACTAGTTAGCTACTACTTTCCTGAGTGTCACTCTTTCACTGATAAGTTTCCAAACTGATACCTCCCCGAGAACGTGATAACAGGTCCAGGTAGATAATAATAAACAGCAACCGTAGAGTATAAAATAACATTTTAAAAATGGGAGTTACGTCATCGGATCCTGACTGTGGCCCCAGTGTTAAGGCGCGTTGTGTATCGTTGTAGTGATGGCCCATAATCGGATGTATTGATGGAAAAACAAAATCCCTTACACATATGTAAGGGAGTCGTATAGTGCGGGGGAACCCGCTAGACTGTCAATTACTACCGTATAGAATAACAGAAAGAAATACAACAATTTGCAGGCAGCGATAAATACTACATTACCTTTTGCGTAAAGTCTCCTTGTCCAATTTCAACTCCCTTATGCTATCGACTTGTTCACTGTGACATAAACAAAACATTGATTATTCAATGCAACAATGAGCCAAAACATTCGCTGAATGTAATATATATAATCGATTCCCGACAGCAGTAACCCAACAAACATATCATCAACTACCAACAAACTTCCATACATAGATATTTATCGGTGGCGAATGTAAGTCGATCATTTCCCACAAACTAACACAAACGAAGCGATCACCAGTTGGGGTGTCGATAGTATACGGTAGAGGGGGCTTGCCATGGGATTCAGTTGGTTCCGTGGAGCCACACTTTGACCTGGATCATAATGCTGGCACGATCCTAACTATTGCTGTTGATTTGAAATCGTGTTTGTCTGTTTAGGCTGCCTTGGTCCAGACGTTTGCACAGCAGCCCAGTTTGTTGTGGGCTTTCAATGAATTGTGGTCTTAGTTTCCATCAAACCTCACATCAACACAAGCTAGCTCTTCACTGCCACGAGAAGACCTTTCTAAGGGCAGTTAAATGTACAGCGCATTCAAAGGACAGCAGCGTGATTATAGAAGAACCCCAGATTCGACCAGGCATATCGCGGTAGAGACCACTTTGTTACAGACAATAATACAGCGTTTGCGTTTGATGACCTGACGAAGTACGTGTCAGGGAAGTTGTAGTTCGAACAATAATTATCAGGCGCTAATTGCAACATGAATAAATGTTGCGTCCTATTAGTGGAACTCTGAACCTGGACAGGGCATGGTTTGATGTGAGCTGCTAGATGCGCATGCTCCATTTGCATCCAGAGTACAAGATCTCGAGACCGTTCCGACCTGTCATGCTCTGCCTACCTAGGGCCAATCTGAGCAATCAGGGGCAAATATAAGGGCCTCCAGTAACACTAGGACGGAACTGGAACAAGTCAAGGATGGAAACAGAGATCTACCCCGCAACTCACATCTGTAAAAACTGGTAGGGGACGACCGCCGATTGAAGTGATATACGTCGATCGAAGGAAAACCCTTCGATAGAAGTGACTCTTACAACGCAGAACTCATTGCACCAGCAAAATCACCCCATCTGTTATAAAATACTCTTTGGTGCATATGTTAACATGTTTTCGATTGGTTGAGAGGTATAAACACAAGGGGCCATCTCCAAAATCGCAAAAGCACGTGCGTAGAGCGAACAAACAGCCTTTCAATCGAAGAGAAGTGGCTAAATTCATGCCCGAAAGCGTCGCCGGATGCGGGATCCTTACTTTCTATCATCTCTGGAACTCTAGCAAATTGTCGGTCTGAGTTGGGACTACTTTTATCGTAAAGGCGAGGCTTTAATTAAAATCTACTAGTCTTATTACCGAGATATCATTCATTCTAATGAGGCACCATCTCAAAACCCAGATCACTCCATATTACCCATTACCAGCACATGCACTTCATAAACTCTTTCTCACTTATCATAATGTTGCTCGATCGGAACTAATTCATGGAGATATATTCTTATCTTTTGTTGTTTGATAATAATTATAATATATCATTATCAGAATAATTAAGTTCAATACCTGATTTAGGTGATACCCTTTACCTCTACTTTATGAATATAAACATGAACGTGTGTATTATATATATATATATATATATATATATATATATATAGATATATATATATATATATATATACATATATATATATATATATATATATATATATATATATATATATATATATATATATATATATATATATATATATATATATATATATATAACAGCTAAATTGGTCTACAACAGCACCTTTCCGTAAGGGTTCTGCAGCTCAGCTGTCTCAGTTTTCAGGAGGTCAGCTTGTAGGCCAGACATTCCTTCAAGACCACAATTTGAACTAGTATGTGTGTGTGCGTTATACTATACCTGAATATTTGCCTGTCCACAACAGACAATATAATACCTATATATATATATATATATATATATATATATATATATATATATATATATATATATATATATATATATATATATATATATATATATATATATAGATGTATATATATATATATATATATATATATATATATATAGATATATATATATATATATATATATATATATATATATATATATATATATATATATATATATATATATATATATATATATATATAAGAATTTGCAATATTCGTAGCCTACGTATGTTTCTCTTCGGTGCAGTATGGGCCGAATCATTAGTTGTTTATTACGGTGTGTGATCTTTATTTGAACAGCTCTCTTATACACTTTGTACCAATAGGCATGTTCTGTCTATGGCTAATCTTACTCCAAACACATTGTTTGCACAAGTGAAGGTAGCAAAATCAACAGAATTATTGCTAACGTCATTTCTTCTAGATGCTCTTGCTTTGGACATTGTTCTTTGATATCAATTAGTTACAATCACAGTGGTGCTCCAACTAGCCACGCCTGCAAACATGAGAAACACCTTTCAAATGGATCACCTGACAGTTGATGTAACTATTAGAAATATAAAATGTTTGCCAGTTCATTTCAATACCACCATACAAATACTTTTGCATAACTTTATATACCTTAACTAGCACAGACTTGCGAAAGACTAAATAGGGAAACTGCCTTCTAGAGCTGGGATTTGGGCAATATGTTTTATTAAATACTTAGCCAAATCTTAAAGTAATAAAACATATCTAACTACTTAGAAGAGAACCACCAACCAAGGACTTGATATAATGCCTTGTACCAACCCTGCCCCTAGCCATGCACGACGTGTATATATTCATATTACCATCGTGCACGGCTACATTGCCCCTACCTGCCTACACCAGCCCCACCAATGACACCGGGGACCGCATAGCTATTGGTCAGTCTTTTCCTTGACTGTTTACATTATAATAGTTTGAATGCTTATTCTGATCAGGAAAAAAAGTGGTTTTATGTTGAATATTACGAATAATCATATATTTACTGATAAAAAGCATGTAATGTGTTTCGTTTTCAATCGCAGATTAAATATTCAACCGCTGTATGGTACTCACTTTATGACAAGAGTCACTTCGATCTAAGGGTTTTCCTTCGATCAACGTATATCACTTCAATCGGCGGTCGTCCCCTACATGTTAAATTCTGGGACAGAACCTCTCCCATGTGACTACTTCACTCCTTGGCAGTATATACAAGATTTTTTGCTCACCCTGACCTCGCTGCGCTAATACCAAGATCGTACTCGACCGGTTTATACAAGATTTCTCACCCTAGGGCACCTCAGACCCGACCCTCAAACAGGGCCGAGGGGCTAGGTTGTTGGAAAACTAGTGTGATGTTCACAAACTGCTAACAAGCTCCATAAGATCATAGTTCTTAACCTCCAGATCTCTCACCAGTTCCACAAGGTCATCATACTTAGTCTCTATATCACTCAGATTACACTCCAGGTCTATTTTTTCGTCTTTCATATAATCTGTATCTAACCACAACTCCTTTACACCACCCTCAAGTTCAGTTATACGCTCTTCTGTGTTCATTTCTATAACTTATACCCTCGTTTATTCAATAGTCTGATTCATATGTGCACGTTATGATTGGCGGCTGTGATTCATAGCGTGCAAATATGACTGGTGTGCACGCTACGATCGGAGTGCACACTTTTCTGCCACTATCTTTGGGTGTACAGAGCATATTTAAGCTAATTAGTCACTGCCAAGTCACATACCAACAGCAACTAAAGCAGTGTCTACAGCATCCACTGAGTTTACTGCATGCCTATATTTTTTATACATAGCACCATATTTTTCAATTTCTTCCTTTTGGGGTGATCTCATTCGGCCGATATGAGTGGCCTAGATTCTCTTCAGGTGGCTCCGGAGGAATAGTTGGTTGTTGTTTCATACTGCCGTTGCATACATAAGTCTATATGTCAACTTCAATTAGGAGAGGCTGTATAAAAGTTTACTACATTGCCTTGTTCCAGCTGTAAAGGTTGGTCTAAAGATATTACAACAGCTCGTTGGTCAGCAGACTTACTTATTCCTGCCGTTTGAGTTGTCCCATTTATAACAGGAAACACTGCTATTTCACCAGTACTATCGCCCACACCAGACGACAACCCCATACGAATGATCTTACCATTAGATAACATGGTATATTCACAGCTTAAGTCACGTGAGTCTTGACCCCCTATCATCAAACGACCACTTATATCCTATGCGAAGGGCGCCACTTACTTCTAAACAAATAGTAATGAGGTGATTTGTTTGTGAGTTTACATATTGTGTCAGGTCCCTGCGTTGTCGTTTGTGTTGTGCATCAACATACATTTTATTAACAACATCGTTAGGCGATATTGGGTCTCCCAACTGATCGATTTGATTCTCTCTAATTTTAAGGTCTCCAGTCATAGTATCACCAGAATGTGCCGTTTTTCGCCTTGGTCCATAAATACTCACTTTTATTGGCATCTTGTAAATTGAAGAACAACACCAATAGGAAAGTCGTGCTTGTTCAATAGATGTCCCTTATTATCCCTTATCTGAACCTTTAACTCATTCACAGCTCCGACAGTAACACGTTCTCATACCGGTTTAGAGATGTTTGTGGTTATAATATCACCAAAAGAGCCCTCATAACCCACAACTTCAAGAAGCGTAGTGGGCGCACCATCAAGCAGGTTGTGTGTGGTACTGACTTGATCGAGGTGAACATAAAGTGGGTTATAGACCCCGAAAGTTGACGGACCAGGGGCCATCGTAACGACCTGAAGGAATCCCTCTTCCAACCAGAGTTGGCTTATCAAGACCCAACATTTTTAACACACCGTCGCCACATTGTATAGCCAAATCATCAGGAATTGAGATGGTGATAGTCCCATCATGAGCATTATTATACAAAGTAAGCCCTAGAGTTGTAAATTGCAGGGGGCAAAATGACACCTTCTTCTTTTCCTGTATAAATTTGCCTTGTTCTAATGGACACATATGATTCAGTGTTATACGTGATTGACCTAAGACCTACGCAAAGATCACATGCACTATTTTCAATAGCATTTTGCAGGGACACAGCGTCGCCGCTTTGAACATTTGACAGAGTGTGATACATAGCACTAAGAATAAACGAACCTTTAGTTTCAATACGAATAAAACGTACAAAACCGGGGCGGTCTACCAACTTCATATTGATCCTTAGGATCTGACACACCTTCTCATCCAGGTTAAGGCAGGTAAGATTACAGATGCGTTTGGAGTGGAGTTCTCCAACCTGTTTGATTAATACTTGGTGCCAAACTTAAGTGACGACAGCCTTGTAGTTGGCCGGAGAACCAACCACATGCAATACTGGCAGAACCAGGTATGGTGTGTGCAACAAGCGGCTGCGGAGTTTCTGCCCTGGACCACCTCATATCTGACTCCCCAGCACTAAGTAACCACTACAGGTTCCACGTCTACTACACAATCGGAGACGTTTAGAGATAATGAGAATATCACTGCCGGATGGCGCCACATGGACAGCCACCAACAACACCTTTGACAAGAGAATCTACCACCGGCTCTGCCACGAGTTTGGGGTTGACGAAAACAGCGACTGGAGGATAAAGGGCGATAACCTGGGCCTAGGGCGGGTCTACTTCACCGACCCTGAAACACTAGAGGTGCGGGTGATCACTCATTATGGAAACACCCACTTGTACGAATCCGTTAGGCAAACCTTTGAGAAATTAACCGACGGCTTTGTTTTCCAGGGCGGCAAGCTACATATTGATTTTATAAAGCAAGATCAGGATGGAGCAAACACCGTCTGGAGTACTTACATCCTGGAAAAATCAGCAGGGTTCACCGCCCCAGGTATCACACGGATCAACGACAGCATTCGGACCTATGTCTGGGCCATTCTTGAGGCTCAGATATACTAGGTGTTGGCACGTCCTTTGATGCTCAAAAGCAATTTCAGGCCAACGTTGAGGATGCCATCAACTCCCCAGTTGACATTCCGTCATCTATCTATTCGCCGGTATTAGAACGTCCTCCAGAAAGCTTCCTCAAAGGTTGATTATGTGTTTGGAACGGGCCTGTACATGGCTCCGTCGGATATGAGCCTCGCCATTGGAAACGTTGCTGGGTACAACAATCTGATTACTATCGCTACTGTGGAACAGCAGATCGGCAGCAATACTGATGTCAACTAGGTTCCAGTGATTCCATATAGAGGAAGCTTTGAGCCGCCGCCAGATACAGATATGGGAGTCCCCCTTCCAGGCGTTCCAAGTGGCGTGGCCGAGACAAGTCTACGTGGGGCGCACAAGGATGAGAAAACCGCTCTTATTGTAGGTGGAATCGCTATAGGCTTAGCTGTGATTTGGCTTGCTACATAATAGGTCACGGCGTATCAGGATAACTCCCCCCACTGCCACAGCTACGCCCCATACATGTTCTGCCATCCAACCAGCCACCTTTGCAGCTGACTTAAGCAGCCATGATACAATGTAGCCAATGATTCCTGGAAGGGCAGCTGCTGCCTTACCGGCTAGGCCCTTCAGGGCGTTTACCAAGGAGTTTTTTAATCCATTCCTTTACATCGGGCTTATCAGCTGGCGTTGGTGTTGGTGCAGGGGTTGCACTAGTGCTCCCTCCACCCGTCAAAGCAACAACCAGAGTTGAGATTGCCAATCCAATCGCAGTGAGGATGGAGGCGATTGTTATGTCCTGCTCCCGGAATAGCGTGCGTACACGCTCAGCTAGCGTTGTGTCCTCGTTAAGAAGTCTGTTGATCGTTTTCCTGATGTGGTTAATTTGGGTTCGCAGATGTTCACGGTTTACAGTGGCAGCCTCAACACGGACATGCGGCAGGTCCTGCAGCTCTGCAAGCTCATTTGCTTGGAATCTCCATGCTCGACTATCATCCCTCCCTTCCTCCTCCAAGCTTGCCATTTTAGCTTCCCAATGTTTTGTATCCCTTTCTATCTTACTTATCTTAGCTAGGTTATTGACCAGCTCACCCCTCTGGGTCTGCATAGCCTTGTCAAGCCCAATAAGCTCTCTGAGTGGTAGTTCGTTGTCTGTTTGTGTACCTAGGTCTTCTATGACGTCATGAACGCCCTCTATGAAGCTTGTTTCTTCCACACTACCTTGCTACCTACCTAGCTTCAGGGCCGCTCATTTCTAGTGCAGCTTCCACCTTAATAGCAGCTTGGTCAACGCCTAGTAGGGCTTTTGCTGCCTTTGTGGATAGTTCAGGTGTCACCCCAAGAGCCCGAGAAAGCTGTGTACCACCATAATCTAAGATACTCCTAGTAGAGAAGAATTTGTTGGGATCGTTCTTCCATGTCAGAAGCATCCAGTCTTGCCCCCACCTAACCCAAAGATCACCTCCTCTAGACGATCTAAACTCCAGAGTAGCCTGCAGCCACCTGATCTTCTGTTAACCCAGCAGGCATTTCAATAATAGCCCATGGTGGACTAGTCGTACTCGAATTATCTAAGGTTTCGTCAATCAGGCTAGTCTCCTCATCATTAATGAAGCTAGTCTCATTCCTCTCCCCTCCCATAGCCCCTTCCTCCTCAGGGTCGTCAAATAGTGGGTTATCAAACTCCATGTCTGTTTGTAAAAGATATTATTGTAATTTAGCATTCAACATGACGAGTACTTACTGACGCAAACTAAACCCACACCGCCGGATACGTGAACCCCTCAGGGTAAAGGGCGTGCGGCAGTCTGTAGTCGTTACAAACAATCTAAGCACTATTGACCAGAACCAACAAACTGCTGGTTCGCTTCCCCAATCTAGGCGCAGATGACGTCATTGTTCCAGGGACAGCAAGGCTGGCCTTTACAATCACGCTGACCTCGACTGATGTTAACCGCAGTTTTGTGCAAAACCTGGGCCGCGCCGTGGTCAAGAAAATGACAATCAAGTTTTCTTGCAATGAGGTCATGTCTATTGATGACAGCGATGTGTACCACTGTTACCACGACTTGTGGTGGCCTGCACATGAGAGACAGGTCCTCCAGTACCAGGGCATTGACACATCAGATGACAGAAACACAACTAAGATACAAGTGGGGGCAGGAGACAAGCATGATGAGACCGAGGTAGAGGACAAGGCAGTAGCCTATGTGTATGGTAATAGGTTCTACGTTCCGCTTGACTTTGAACTCCTCGAGAGTCACATGCCATTCTACCCGAGTGCACTTAATGACAGATTGGAATACGAGCTCACGTTCAACGACTACAACCGCGTAATTCACGCAATAGGCGACACCGCTGCAAGCTAAAAAATTGATGGCATCTCGCTGGAGTATGACATGGTTACCCAACCAGAGTTGGCCCGTATGATATGCACACCTACACAGGTCGGCTCTCGATTCTGTATGACCGTGTGCTTCGTCACAGGAAGCTTTTATACAATAAAAGAGACATCAGTCTGAACGTGCCTGCTCGCAGCATGAAGGGCATCCTACTGCTCTTTGAAGACCCATCCAACGCCTCATTCGCCAGGAAGACAGAGTAGTTCTACAACCCAAAGATTACAAAAGTTGAGGTGACCATTGAGGGCATCCCCAACCAACTCTATGCCCAAGGCATGCGCGGCTACCAGCAGTGAGACAAGGTGGAGAAAGCCTTTGCAGCAACGAGTAAACGAGACCCCAGTGTAGCAATAGCTGCAAAAGACATGACATTGTCGTACGTGTCTCTAGGAGAGTACCTAACCAGCAAGTATGCTCTGAGGCTCGACTTAAGGACGAGTGATGACGACCACATGCACGATAGTGGCAGGGCCGTGGAGGATGCGTCTGAGGGTATCACCATACCGATCACAAAAAAAGCAGAGGCGGCCGTTGCATTGAACGTATTTATGTATATTGTACGGATGCACAGATTAACGTTAAAGATGGCAGGTTCTGCAGCGCAGTCTACTAACATTTTTGCCTTCAGAAATAAGTTTACATATCCAGATGGTCCCATTTCGGCTACTGTTAGTGGGCAGAACAGGATGCGGGAAAACCGTATTCATCCTCGACCTACTTGAGGGGCCCTTCTTCGGCGCTTTTGAACATATTGTTATCCGCTGCCCCACCATACTTTTCAACGAGGCCTATCAGTCGCGGTCATGGGTGTGGGTTGATTCAGAGGTCTACGTCATTGATCCAGGGGAGCGGTTCTTTGACCACTTGAGGGCTTTCTACTATTGTTTTAAGGGCGAGCCAACCCTGTACATTATTGATGACTGTTCGGCAACAAAGGCTCAAACCAAGAAGAGAGACATGATATCCGAACTGGCTTTTAGTGGCCGACTTGCGCAGCAAAGTGTCTGGGTCCTCACCCAAAAGTACAACCCTGTGCTGAAGAACTTACGTGACCAGACTCGATGGATGGTGCTCTTTCACACCAAGGACCGTGACTCGTTTGAAGACCTTTGAAGACGTCTTACGTGAAAATGATGTAATTCCAACAAAGGAGGAACGTGTCACAGTACGCCAACTACTAGCAAAGACCAAGCACGCAAAACTGCTGCTGAAGACTGATCAACCTACTGCATATGCCGTCGATTGAAGTGATATTGGCCTTGATAGCAGCCGCTGCCTCAGTAACCAATTTAGGTTTCTTCATCTTGTTATGATTGACGGCGTAGGCCAGGCTCCACCCGGGAGGAGTAGAACCATGTGTCATAATGTAGCGGTCTAAAGTCATAACGGTCTAAAGTGATAATGTTGACCTCCGCCAGGCCACGTGACGAGTGTAAAGTTCTTTGATGTTGCCGAACCCTTTGAAGTTTAGAAATAGTTGTTGGGGGTCAGTCTAATTTATGCATGTATGTTAATGCTCTTGGCCAAATGGAAGGCCGTTTAAGTCACATAATACGTAATCTCCTGTGCAATGTCAATTAAACACATCTCTGGGTAGCGGTGCAGTATTTTAAAGCTCGAAGGCGTATACGTATATTCATGGATCCTGATACCATTATTGACAAACTCGTTGAACAGGACACGACTAGCTAGTGGAGACTGGCTGAGTGGAACCTAGTTGCACCTAAAGTGGTGGAGAGGAAGACACCACTTGCTTACAGATGCTAGAGACGAAGCTGTCGACGAGTCAATATCAACGAGCATGCCTCCAGAAAGGTGGGCGTGGCCAACATGGGCTGTGCCTGTAGTTGCCGGCTGCGTTGGGGTGTTTGGACCAGCATTGTATTGCTACAGACAGAAACTAGCCTCACACCCTAAACAGGTTGTGGTACAAAAGCCTCCGGACGCTCATTTAAAGGATCCTTTTTATATGGAATAAGATGACAACACCAATTACTGATGGAAAAATGCTCGTCAACGCTCTGTACCACGGAGCAGTTGTTTCCGGTATTTCAATAGGTTATGCCAAGCTTGCTAAGATGGCTCTGGGTGGTGGGGCGCCACGTCTTGGTTTCAACCCAAGGGACCTGGCTATGGCTGTTGCTGATGCATCAACAAAGGATATGTTAATTAAACAAGGAATCTTACCAGTTGATATACTGATGTAATGGCCACACTCGCGCTGCTTATTGGAGGCGCTCTTGTTAACGCCCTTGCATTCTCTGGGAGCAACTTTTTATTCTCTAAATTATGAGGCAGCCAAGTGAACGTGGAATGTAAACGCCATGACATGGCCAACCAGCAGCTTCAATCTGCTCAGGCAGCATGGGTAAAGAAGTGAATTGGGCATTTAGTCTTCATCAATGAGCAACTGCGCCGACAGGTACATGCTAAGCATACTGTTCGGAATGCGGACGAGGCTATGAATGAATACTTCTTGATTATGGGTGAAACCGTTGACCCGCTGGGCTCTGAACTTTCAGACTTCTATGAGCCGTCAGACGGTCAAAAAGGGCGTGAGGTGGTGTTCATTATATTGGGTATGGCTGCAATTGGGCTGGTTGCATACAGACTTGCCAAGTAGGTCATTTGGAGACTCGGGCGTTTACTTTGTATTGATCATCGCATGCAGAAGATCTACTAAAGTCCTACTGGAAAGGCATAACAGCTATCAAGAAGCTTGCAACAGAAGCGAGGGTTTCTGAGGAAGTTGCCAGGGGTTGGCTGACAAAGCAAGCAATATGGCAAATCTATCTGCCAGTGCCAAAACACACTCCCAGACCAAAATGTGATGTGTCTGGGCCTAATGAGGTGCACAAAGCCGATCTCTTATTTCTTCCTCATGGCGTTGTGAAGCGCCGCACTTACAAGTATGCCCTAACGATGGTGGATGTCGCCTCGCGCTACAAAGCGGCCGAGCCATTGACTACAAAAGAGGCTAAAGATGTCACAGGTGCAATCGAGAGGATATACACGCGAGGACCACCGCATTGGCCTAAACTAATTCAGGTCGACCGCGGACAGGAGTTAATGGGAGCAGCAAATCAGCTGCTAGTAAAACATGGAGTATCAGTCAGGCACGGCCGTGTGAATATCCATCCAGACCAGGGTATAGTAGAACGCTTTAACCGCACCCTTGCTGAGCAGCTCTTTAGACACCAGTGTGCCGTAGAGTTAAATGATACTGGAAAACGATCTACCGAGTGGGTTTTTCGACTAAAGGCTGTTGTCTCTGAGATAAATAATAAGGTGACCGGCTTGACTGGAAAAAAAAACCTAAAGACGTTATAAAGGCAAAATGAGTTGCACAAAAGTCCTCTTCAGTCGTACCAGGGCACCCGCTGGGGGTCAAAGAGCAAAAGCTTCCCTCTGGTGTTGGCGTTCGCTACCTCTACCAGCCTGGTGAGGTAGAGCAAGACCACCTGTGTGGTCACTCAATGTGTACCGGATTGGACGCTCTGTCACTAAATCTGGTGAGCCTGTACTATATTATTTGTTGGATGGACTGCTCCGTGGCTTTATAAAGGAGGAGCTGCTTGTGGTGCCGCCCGATACCCAGTTGCCACCAGACGGTATTACCAATTAGACAAAAGAGATCTATAGATATAACAATGGTAGTATATGACAGTAAGTGCCAATGTCCCCTGTAACAGGCCCTGTACGCGTACGAGTTTTATAACTCACACAGGTATAAGATAAAACATGGTGTTGTTAATCGTCTTTGTACGGGTTGTCAGAAGGCTATAAAAAATAATAAGGTAGGATTGTGTATGGATTGTGGGTTCTATAAAGTCAACCACGGTCGTCTTCGTCAAAAGAAAAAAATTGCTTCACAACAGACTGCAGACGGCGCCACTGAACAGGGATTCCCCACTGTATAAAAAAAGAAATCATAATCAGCGAGCATGTTAAGCCCAAAACGATTATGTTTCAATTCACAGTTTTAAGCCGCCTTACCCACGCTCTAAGTTTGCACTCCAAGCACTTGAAAAGCGTAATGAATTTGACCGTACATACAAGGAGATATTTGCTAGATTAAGGGCTGGGGTGGCACGCACGTTCCTGAGTCTCACCCCCTTGGCTTGGATCTTATGATGTTCTTTAAGGGCATGCGTTGGAAGATGCATAAAGTTTTGACTGGTGAGCTGGAAGGTGGAATCAAGTGTCAGTTTGCCTTGAAAGTAACAGAAAGTAACACTCTCCAAGCACACCGATGATGGTAGTATTGAGTATGTTGAGCCTGTATTGCGTAATAAGCAGCAGGTGGTTCTCTCCTCAGAAGATATTAACGATGCGCTGGACCAGTGTAACGCTAATATCCAAGAGCGGTTGGAGAAGTGGACCAATAGAGGTTCCGGTTGGGAATTTGAGTCGGTCACAACTCAATTGGATTAATATTGCCAACTACCAGCCATTGAAAGGTGGCTCCTACCTCTCACTGCCGAGAAAGCTGGCGGTAAATAAGGCAATCATAAACGCAAAAAACTGGGACGACTTCTGCCTTCTATGGTCTATTCTAGCGGCTCTGCACCCGGTTGCTATACACCCAGAGCGACCATCAAACTACAACATTAAGTGGCTGTTAACCCTGTTGGAAGGTAAAGGCGTAGAATATCCAACACCTATCTTGCAGATTGAGAAGGTAGAAAAGCATGCTAACGTGGCCTTGAACATGTTTGGCTGGGATGGGAAGGCCACCATCGTTCACTGCATCAGTAAACAGACAGGTACATGCATAAACCTCATGTTATTTGAGGAGGATGAAAAGTTTCCTTACACTCTGATCAAAGATCTGAACCGCTTGCAAGTTCTTATGCGAGCAATGCTTGCATGGTTATACCACGGAGAAACTGCTCAATGAGCACAAGTCTGAGTGTGTGGGTATAGGGCAAACTGCTGTCCGAGTAGACATGCCCGAGGTAGGAAAAAACATCTTATCCCTCTACTACTGGCAGAAGCAGCTCTCCTCTCCATTTATCATCTACGCCGACTTTGAGGCACTTACATTGAAACTTCCTGGCCCTGCTCTTGATGCTACCAAGAGCAACGCAGGAACATGAGCCGTGTGGATACAGTTATGTGGTTGTTCGGTGTAACGGAATTGCCGAACCCCCTGTGGTTTACAAAGGAAGCGATGCTGTGGAGAAGTTATTACAGGCTATACAGCAGGAGGAGCAAAATATCAAAGCAGTTCTGTCCAAGCCTGTCCCCATGCACATGACGCGAGAGGACAAAAGAGTGCATAAAGCGGCTACCCATTGTCATGTGTGTAAAAAAGAACTAGGAGGCGACTCCGTCCGCGACCACTGCCATATAACTGGTATGTTCAGAGGACCGGCCCACAAAGCCTGCAACCTAAAGCTGCGGTTGAACCCTAAAACAACGCCCGTACGTGTGGTGTTCCATCTCTTGATGCAGGCCATGAACAAAGTGGTGGGGAACATCAACTGTATCCCCAACAACATGAAGAAATATATTTCCCTGTTGCTTGGACAGTTGCGCTTCATTGATAGTGCACAGTTTCTCCTGGCCTCGCTTGATAAGCTGGTGTTTGCTAACAACCCAGACGCATTTGCAATCACGACCAAGTATGAGCCTGACCAGACGAAACGCCGGCTGCTACTGCGGAAGGGAGTGTATCCCTATGAGTTCATGGACGGTTGGGATAAGATTGATTCCCCTCTGCCACCGATCCAGGAGTTCTACAGCAAGCTATCTGAGCAGGGTATATCTGCTGAAGACTACGTACACGCCCAGAAAGTCTGGAACTTATTCGGCGGTAAAAACATGGGGGACTACCATGACCTTTACTTACGCATGGATTTACTGCTCCTGGCCGATGTGTTTGAAACATTCCTGAAAACATGTCTTAAGCAGAACGGGTTGGATCCGGCCCACTACTATACCCAGCCCCGGTTTGTCGTGGGATGCGCTTCTTAAGAGCACGGGGGTGGAACTCGAGCTTCTCACCCATTATGACAAACACCTCTTTATTGAGAAGGGGCTGCTGGTGGAATAAGCATGGTATCACATCGCCACGCTAAAGCAATCAACCCATACGTGGAGGGCTTTGAGCAGGATAAACCAGCGAGCTATGTCCAGTGCCTCGATGCCAACAACCTGTTTGGGTGGGCGATGAGACAAGCCCTACCTACTTCGGGTATTGAGTGGGTGGAATGGCCTGAGAACCTAGAGATCCAGGACCATTTCGATGATGCTGAAACGTGGTATATACTTGAGGTTGACTTGGAGTATCCTGCTGTGCTTCATGACGAGCACAACGATTACCCCCTAGTGCTGGAGCGGCTTCTTGTACAGAACGAATGGTTGTCAGATTACCAGAAGGATCTCCTAGGTGTTTTGGGGTACACTATAGAAACCTCAAGCTGTATCTGTCTTTGGGGATGAGACTTACTAAGATTCATTGTGGGCTTGCCTTTGACCGAAGTCCCTGGATGGAGCCTTACATTAAGATGAATACAGATCTGCGCAAGGCCGCAACCAGCGACTTTGAGAAGGATCTCTATAAACTTATGAACAACGTCTTTGGTTAAACGTTGGAGAATCTCAGGAGGCGAGTTAACGTTAAGATTGTGCACTCATCAGAAAAAGGAAAAATATGTAGGCTTGTGGCCAGCCCGCCTATGCTCGACATAAAGTGTTTGACGATGATCTGGCTGCCCTGCATATGCATAAGACCCGTTTAGTGTTAAATCGTCCAGTGTATGTAGGCATGTGTATTCTAGATCTTTCAAAGCACTTGATGTATGACTTCTATTATAATACCATGAAGCCTAGATACGGCAACAACCTTAGGCTGCTTTCAAAGACACGGACTCCCTGCTTCTCGAGATCCGTACATCTGACGTGTATGCTGACATGAAGGATAATGTGCATCTCTTTGACACTAGCAACTATGATGCTTCCCACCACTTGTTCAGTAACATAAATAAGGTGTCGGGGAAAATGAAGGATGAGTGTGGAGGTGTTCCTATTAAGGAGTATGTCGGTCCGCGTCCTAAGACGTACTCTATTCTGATGTCAGACGATGGTGAAATTAAAAAGGCTAAGGGAGTAAAGAAGGTTGTGGTTAAGAAACACCTACGACATGAACAGTATATGGAGTCGCTGTTCACCAAGAACCAGTTCCGCCATGGGATGAACATGCTGCGCAGTGATGGCCATAAGTTATATGGGCTCCACATCAATAAAGTGTCCCTCTCCCCCTTTGACTCAAAGCGGTGGATAGCTGAGAACGGTTTAGACACCCTGGCTTATGGTCACACTAGTTTACCAACAAACTAGCCACTCGGCCGCGTTTGGGGGTCGGGTCCGAGGCGCCCTAGGGTCAGAAAAAATCTTGAATAAACCGGTCGAGTACGATCTTGGCAACGCAGTTTAGCGCTCCATCCTTCGTTGGTATTAGCGCAGCGAGGTCAGGGTGAGCAAAAATCTTGTATAAGCTGCCAAGGGGTGAAGTAGTCACATGGGAGAGGTTCTGTCCCAGAACCGCTACCATGTATACTACTCAGGCTGAAAATTCTTATACGAGTGGTCGAATTCTATAAATCATGCGATCCTTACTTGTAAGCAGCCAGCAGTTGGTAGTACTGCTGCCAGGCATACTGCGCATCCTGCCGCGCTTGGTCAGCGTCACGCGTCGCTGCTGCTGCTGAGTCTGCTCGGACGTTTCTAAGAGAAAAAGTGGCGTTGGCTAAATGAAAAGGCCATGGCACGATTACTCAAGCATGGATAGAAGCACTTTACGGTATCTATAAGATACCCATGTCAGGTGTCTAGCGCTACTTAAAGCAGAAGCGAATTGCTTCAGCACATCACTAGCAGATCATTGCACACATGGACGAGTAAGTAGCTAATACCTGGTGGAGTGCGATGTCCCCCTGGAGCCGTCTGTGACATCTCTGGGTGGCTGATGCTGACGCTCGGTGCGGTTTGCCCCACCTGGAAGGTGATTGGTGTGTCGAGCAGGTATTCTCGTCTGACCGTCGATTCGATAAATCTCTCCCTGACTTGGTGACGTGGAGCTTCCTGTGATTGTGTTGGGGAAGGTTACAGGTACTGTTAATCCTTCTTTGGTTGAGGTACAACCCATAGCAGTAATACGAGACATGTCTTCTACCAGAACTGGGAATTGTACATGGACATATTGGAGTGAAACAATCTCGCCTGGAACAGAGATAAAATATACATTTTCTATTAAATGAAATAACCTCTCCAACACAAACGTGTATTGTGTAGGTTTATTCTGCGACGCATGATCTCTTCTTCATTCTAACGAGCACGTTGTTGTAAGTAGAGATTAGTTATATTTGCTCAGATGCGTCTCGTTGAATACGGAACCACAAAATGAATATCGCATTCACTAACCGCCAACCGCCACCTTATCATCGATAATTCATCGAAGTCGGCGCTTTTAACACATGTTCATAACTTTGGTTACAGGAATATGCAAATGAGTAGCAAGTAGGTCAAGAAACCGTGCATGCGCAATTCCAATATGTTCTGGTATTTCGGCTTCGGATGTCCAGGGCGTCTACCACGTACCATATTCGGCTTATGATCCACGTCCCGTCAAAAATATGCAACCGGACCCATTAAAAACCGCAGATATAGCTGGGGTCACAGATTGGACATGCATGCAAACAGTGAAAGAGGGATGTCTTTTTCCAAAGTACCGGCATATGTCACCACCCACATATGCATATTTCACACCTACAGCCATAAACACACCGTCCTACCCACAGCCAAGCAAAAATACAGAAATGTAGAGTAAAGTTCCCCAATTTCGGCAAGTCTGTTCAGGTCTCAAATTGGGTACTAGACTTAATCGAATAAGCCTACTTGTAATCACTACTATCTGTTGTAGCAAGCTGTACCTCTGTACCCTGGTATGTCATCTACCTGAATACCTCCGTACCCTGGTATATCATCTACCTCAATACCTCTGTACCCTGGTATATCAGCTACCTCAATACCTCTGTACCCTGGTATGTCATCTACCTTAATACATCCGCACCCTGGTATATCATCTACCTCAATACCTCTGTACCCTGATATATCAGCTACCTCAATACCTCTGTACCCTGGTATATCAGCTACCTCAATACCTCTATACCCTGGTATATCAGCTACCTCAATACCTCTGTACCCTGGTATATCAGCTACCTCAATACCTCTGTACCCTGGTATATCAGCTACCTCAATACCTCTGTACCCTGATATATCAGCTACCTAAATACCTCCGACCCCTGGTATGTCATCTACCTGAATACCTCCGACCCCTGGTAAGTCATCTACCTGAATACCTCCTTACCCTGGTATATCAGCTGACTCAATACCTCTGTACCCTGGTATATCAGCTACCTCAATACCTCTGTACCCTGGTGTATCAGCTACCTCAATACCTCTGTACCCTGGTATATCAGCTACCTCAATACCTCTGTACCCTGGTATATCAGCTACCTCAATACCTCTGTACCCTGGTATATCAGCTACCTCAATACCTCTGTACCCTGGTATATCAGCTCCCTCAATACTTCTGTACCCTGATATATCAGCTACCTAAATACCCGGGGATAAAGCCATGGAGTCATCTGATTGGTCAAGGCTTCCACGGCTAAGAATTAATTAGAAGTCCACGTGGTTTTAAGGGACGCTACGACAAACCAGTCACGGCTCCTAACATGTGGCGTCTTCAAGTTTTCTTTCCGGCTGAGGCTTGAGTGAGCGCTCTTAGCGTAGCTATAAACTCATTTATATGACGTCAACCGTTACTTAGTTATCAGGCTACACTAAGTTGATCAAATTCGTGATTCCATATAAATTTATTATATTCATTTAATAACACGCACCTGGGCGTTGGTTGGTATGCCATTGCGTATTAAGATACACTGAATTCCTCAAAAATGCATTCAATAAGACCTGGAGAAAGCTGGGTATCAGTAAACGCATCCATAGCCGTTCTGGGGCGAAAAAGTCGAATAATATCGATGTTGACTGTAAATTTACGAGAAAAATTGCCATGCACGAGTGGTCTCAGCCGAACATAATTTTTTGTGGAATACACGATAATATTAATTTATGAGCGAGCATAACTATGACGCAAACATATACGTAAATGTACGAGAAACCAGAGCATTTGCCACCAGAGGAGTCATAGCGATTTCGCTTTCCTCCATCTGAAAGGTCACACAAGGTCATATATTTAATTTTGGTATATGAATGGGTTTCTTATTCAGTGTATGAATGGTTCCATTTTAAAACAAAATTGGCATATTGATGGGTCACTACATCTCACTTTGGGCTGGTCTAGACAGGGTCGGAATTTTTGCCCCATGGCGTCTCATACCTACCCTTTTTCTAGGAGACAACCCCCTCCCAGTGTGATTCCACCCAAACACTTAACCCCGTGAGAACTAAGCAACGTTGAATGTGAATGGAAATTTTAAATCGACCAATTGTGAACTCATGGCAAGGACATTCCTCGAGGAATGCTGCCCGAGGCATCCTGACTCTATGTAGGGCTGAACATACAAAACTGATAAACTAATCACCTACTCAAAGCTAAATATAGCCCTACATGACATCTACGTTATAATGAAATGGTATGTCCGCGCAGGGCTAAGCTAAATAGAACACTGTCCTGGCTTACAATAAACAAGACAAGTGTTGATGATTAAATGAAAGTGAATAGCAACGTTCAGCGAGTTGAATATATACAGGCCACGTTTCAACAAACAACATCAACTTACGCTGCGTGTCCAGTACTACGTAATGTCCAGCAGATCACGACACAAGGTTGAGTTTTAGGGTCCGTCCAGTGACCGTCTCATGTGAGCACCCTCCGCATGGAACACTATTCACTCCAACAGCATACCGCCAAGAACAAGTTGGAACACGTGCCAACTACTTACGTCCCAAGTGATCTTCACGACGTTGTTTAGTGGAATTCGTTGAATGTTTAACCGTTCGATGCACTTCAATCCATTTTCACTTTCGATATCCCGGCGTGGTTACTTCAGGGGTGGTTGTTGGTTGTGGGCCCCGAAATGTGAAGCGCGTTATGAAAAAGTATAGCGTTATGACATCTTCACGCCTAGCAATGGCTGCGAAAAGAATATCTAAGTTTATTGGTTATAGTTGCTTCATATTTTACATTTTGGCTTCATTTTAATTAAGAATTTAAATGTGTCCAACAACCAATACATTATGTTTCTTGAATTCGCCCCAGTTGTCATTACATGTTCGTGATAAATGAGCGATAGTCCGATAATTTGTAGTTCACGACACTAGTTGTCTGTTTTCGACCTATACTATAGTAGAAAATAGCCCAGCAGACCAATAGTCGATCGGGTACTCCAAGAGGGAGTGCAAGCTCCACTTGGTTCAAAAGAGCTAGTAGTTAGGCCTGTTACCAGGCTAGTGCTGTTTTTGGTTTCAGCTTCTCCCACGTTCATTCAAGCCTGTAGCAGTGTGTAGGGGTAATCAGAAGCCAAAAACACTCATTAATCTAGCCGTGGCCGACGTTTTTATTTTATATTACCGTCGTGCGCGGCTAACATTAATCATGCTTTGTTATTAGGCAAATAAACATCGACTCTGACAGCGTCCGCGCTGTTTACTTCTTTTGATCTCTCATATCCACGCTGTGGCATCAGATCATCAAAACACCAGGGTGAGAGTGCCTTGCCTAGCTTTGTGATACAACCCCGCCTTCACACTGATTGACGCAATGGAATGTTAGCGTGTGGATGGTTGTATGCGGGTGTTGCATTATGCTTCAGAATTTTATTCAAATCGAATACACCCGAACAACTCCAAACCAGTAACCAGGTGTTCTAAGACGGCTGTCTTAGTCCCCTGTTAAAGTGACTTGTGTAATTAAGCTGGTGAGTTGATGACATTACATTTCCCCTTCTTTACAGAAAAGTTAAGAGCAAATAGATAATAGATAATTATATATAAAACTAACATATCTTCAAAGGAATGAAATGTGAACAGTTCAACAAGTGGCAAGTGTTAAATCATTATAGCATAATAATAATAGGATGTCCACAATTTATATCTTGTAGGCATGCATTAAGTCATTAAAGAATATAATCAATAAAATATCTATTATTCATATCTAGCCTTGCCTCTCCTTCCCATTCATGTAGTGATAATCTGATTTGGCGTCGCTGGTACAGTTTCTTGGGGTGTTGGTAGCGACAGCTGATCAGGTATTGTGACTTAACTGTTAGCTTGCTCACACACCCGGAATCACTGGCGTGCCTGGCGCTATGGCGTGCCTAGGTATATAGCGTGCCTAGCACTATGGCGTGTTTGGTTCTATGGCGTGCCTGGCACTATGGCATGCCTGGTGCTATGTATTAACAAGACTATGTTGTAATATCTCCACTGATCTGAGAAATGCTCCAATCCCTCTATTTTCTTGCCATTAACCTCCACTTCATATGCCCTGTTCTTGAGAACCTTTTTCACTGTCCCCTCATTTCACTCTTAGGTGATCAGATGACTCCATATACACCGACCGCCGAGACGTTGGTTCAACAGTCACATGTGCGTTTGTTGATGTCATTGTATCGTAGCCTGATGACGGGGTGTATTTCATGTAATTTCATAATCACCACACAGCTAAGCGTAGCTATAAACTATGCTCGAGAGCTTCACATGTCCCTATTAAGCCAGTATATGTTAATGTCTACCCAAGGTAAGTTCCCTCGCTCTTGATGGTTGTTGACAATCTATCATCACATCCCCATCTGAAGCTTGGACAATAAAAGATCAAGGACAGTAAACAGTGAGGATGTTGTGAGAGGTGAACTGTTTTGATAGGTCCACCGCAGACCGGGCAGTTTATCAAGTTGACATTTGTTTCATATTGCACTTGTTATTTTTGCTATTTTTAAGCCTATTACGTAACGTGTTTTGGCAGCGAAAAGGCTCTGTGAAACATTTTCCTTATTTTCATCAATCACATTGACATCAGCCCAGTATTCCCAAGTGCTTTTGTTTATCTCACGGTAGCGCCACCTAATGATTGCAGTGTATTATAACTAGGGAAGTGATCCCCCCAGAGCCACTCGGAGTGAACCCTCTTAGGGTAGTTATAAACCCTCTGATATGCTGTGACAAAACCAAATGCGACTTTGATCTTTTAATGACTGTTTCTGCAGAAATGTCACACAGTATTGTGACAGTATTAGCAGTCCATAGTAATCAGATATGGCTGTCCTTCAAATGAAAAGATATCAGAGCCCATTCTCTGTTATGCGGGCTCTGGAGTTTCATAGGAGGTAGCTTGACTGGGTACAAAACACACACTCCGCAGGTCTCAATGTAACTTCTTATGTCTGCTGACATACTAGGCCATTTAACTTTAAGTAGGTCACGGGCTCAACATAAGCACAAATTGATTCCCAGATGGCTGGCATGGTATTTGACCTTGTGCCCTAGTGCCTTGGCAAAAACTATGCGATGGCCACACATCACTATCCCATCCTGTGCTTGGAAAGTCATCCCCTTATCCCGGCCTCAGCTGACATGCTTGGGAAGTCATCCCCTTATCCCGGCCTCAGCTGACATGCCCGGGAAGTCATCCCCTTATCCCGGCCTCAGCTGACATGCTTGGGAAGTCATCCCCTTATCCCAGCCTCAGCTGACATGCTCGGGAAGTCATCCCCTTATCCCGGCCTTGCTCGGTAAGTCATCCCCTTATCCCGGCCTCAGCTGCCATGCTTGGGAAGTCATCCCCTTATCCCGGCCTCCGCTGCTGACATGCTTGGGAAGTCATCCCCTTATCCCGGCCTCAGCTGACATGCTCAGGAAGTCATCCCCTTATCCCAGCCTCAGCTGACATGCTTGGGAAGTCATCCCCTTATTCCGGCCTCAGCTGACATGCTTGGGAAGTCATCCCCTTATCCCGGCCTCAGCTGACATGCTTGGGAAGTCATCCCCTTATCCCAGCCTCAGCTGACATGCTCGGGAAGTCATCCCCTTATTGCGGCCTCAGCTTACATGCTTGGGAAGTCATTCTGTTATCCGCCACCCACCTCCTGCAGAAACACACCCTTCTTCTCTTCCCCCACGCCCACCTCCTGCAGAAACCCTCTTTTTGTTAGCCAAGATTGACTTAATGTAGAATTTTTCTGTGTAATCTGTGCCTTGGATCTGTACAGACATTGGAGCCAATTTGACAGGTAATGATATAACTTCTTCAAATGTATATAACCCTGTAATGTGCTTAATATTATACTTATCACGTGGCTTATGTTTGCTGTTAATCCTAAACTATATTGTTTTATTCAGATCCTATGTACAGAGGTCTATATCATGGCTCCCAGAAGCACAGAGGTAGGAAGGTCACAGTAATAACAGGGATATCAAATCATTTAAATTATAATATAGTATCATTAAAATATGCTGATTTGCCTTGCATATGTGTGAAGGTGATTTGGATCAAGTGCTCAGGAGGGCATGGGAGGCCGGGCTGGAGAGGGTGAGTCACCTCATTAGCAGGGAGGAAGGCAGGGCAAGTGTAGGTGAGTCACCTCATTAGCAGGGAGGAAGGCGGAGACTAGTGTAGGTGAGTCACCTCATTAGCAGGGAGGAAGGCGGGGCTAGTGTTGGTGAGTCACCTCGTTAGCAGGGAGGAAGGCGGAGCTAGTGTAGGTGAGTCACCTCATTAGCAGGGAGGAAGGCGGGGACAAGTGTAGGTGAGTCACCTCATTAGCAGGGAGGAAGGCGGAGCTAGTGTAGGTGAGTCACCTCATTAGCAGGGAGGAGGAAGGCGGGGCTAGTGTTGGTGAGTCACCTCGTTAGCAGTGAGGAAGGCGGAGCTAGTGTAGGTGAGTTACTTCATTAGCAGGGAGGAAGGCGGGGCTAGTGTTGGTGAGTCACCTCGTTAGCAGGAAAGGAAGGCGGAGCTAGTGTAGGTGAGTCACCTCATTAGCAGGGAGGAAGGCGGGGCTAGTGTTGGTGAGTCACCTCGTTAGCAGGGAGGAAGGCGGAGCTAGTGTAGGTGAGTTACCCCATTAGCAGGGAGGAAGGCGGGGCTAGTGTTGGTGAGTCACCTCATTAGCAGGTACGGACGGCCGGGCTAGTGTAGGTGCGTCACCTCATTAGTAGGCAGGAAGGTGGGACTAATGAAATTGGGTCATCTCAGTAAGGAGGAAGGTTTATTATCAGAATGTTGTTCATTTGACTCCATTTGTTGCTCCCTACCGACACTTACCAACAAGAAAGCTCTTAACAACCTAACAACCTATGCATCTTGATGTCTAAATTTGCCGTTTTTGTTTATGTTTATTTAGATTTTCATCACTGGTGGTAGTCTGGATGACAGCAAATCAGCTCTAGAATTAGCCAAGTCCCATGGTGAGTCCAGAGTTCTAAATAAGCACTTGCTTGGCATGTGAGATGATGACTACTTCAGTCAATAAAAGCCCTGTTGATGTGATGCAACAGAACGCTTGTACAGCACCGTAGGGTGCCATCCGACTCGCTGCCAGGACTTTGAGGCCTCTGACTCTCCTGAACAATACCTCCAGGATCTGAGTAGCCTGGCCTCCAACAACAAGGACAAAGTGGTGGCCATCGGAGAATGCGGCTTAGGTAATAGAGGCTCCGTGGTGAGATAAGAAAGCAGAACAGATGGATCATAAATAGATATCTATGAAAGGTTAAATAGTCACAGTTAGTGATAGTGAAAGTCAGGGTTAGTGGGATATCAGAGAAAGGTCAGGAAATAGGGTTAGGGAGGAGATCAGTGAATCAGGGAATATTCTGGTTAGGGGAGATATCAGATCATGGAAATAGTCTGTGGGGGGGAGAGAAATCAAGGATCAGAACAGGGAGTAGTCTGTGTGGGGGGGGGGGGTCAGGAGATATCAGAACAGGGAATAGTCTGGGTGGGGGGAAATAGTCAGGCCAGCTATCTATGAAAGGTCAGGAAATAGTCAGGGGTAAGTGAGATATCAGTGATTGCTCTGGAAAAAATCAGGCTAGGGGAAATAAGGGCTTTTTAGTCATGGCCGATTCCGGAACCTCTCTCCCCCCCCCCCTCCATAATACTATCCCATACACTTCCCATTGTCACGCACCATAATGATAGCTCTCACATATCCCTCCAGCCTCCCTCTGGCATTACATAACTTTTCAACAGTCCCATGTCAGTGATGGTCCCGCAAATAAGTCTGGGTGGGGGAGATATCGGTGATGGATCAGGAAATAAGTCAGTGATGGACCAGGAAATAAGTCAGTGATGGGGGAGGAAATAAGTCAGTGATGGTCCAGGGGTGGCGTTAGGAAGGGAGGGTTTGATTGCGCTGTACTCTTTTATCTGTCTCCTTACATGTGCGTCGTTTGTTCTTCAGACTACGACCGATTGCACTTTTGTCCCAAAGACATCCAGTTGAAGTAAGTAATGGGCTAAGAGTAATAAATACAGCTTCCCAAATTGACCCCCACCATAGCCACATCTTGGTTAGTCTGATGTGGTGCTTGGTTTGATGGTTACAGGTATTTTGAATGGCAATTTGAGGTAGCGGAAACAACTAGCCTTCCCATGTTTCTACATTGTCGTAACGCGGAGGCAGAGTTCCTCTCGCTTGTATCTAAGCACCGTGATCGAATGGCAGGAGGTGTAGTGCATTCCTTCACAGGCTCGGTAGCAGAGGCCAAGTCCTTTGTGGATCTCGGGTTGTACATAGGCATTAACGGCTGGTAGGTGAAGATCACAACATGACTCGTCTATTATTCATCTCAGTCATTTTGTAATGAAGGCTGCGACTTTTAAGTTGTACAAATGGAGTGTTCATTTAGAAGATGTGAATCCTAAGACCAGCCACAGTTCAAATATTTCTCATAAAACATTATGATAATGAGTGATAATGGATAGGGAATTAATGCTCAGTGTTTCTGATGTTTTTGATTGTGGCACTACTACTTATGATGTACACAGCTGTACATCATGATTGTGGCATTCCACACACAGTACTGTTGTATTTATGATTGTGGCATTCCAAGGAGTGTCACTACATACTTTTCAACAAAGTGTCATTGACTTACCGAGGTTTAATTTCCCTCTGTTTTCGGCAGTTCTCTAAAAACCCAAGAGAATCTTGATGTGATGTGCAGTATCCCAAGTGATAAGCTCCTGCTGGAAACAGGTGGGTGATTTCCTCTTAGCAGGGAAGTGAACAGTACCTTCTTAACCCCATCACTTTGTTGGCCACATTTTACCCAATTCACTTTGTTTACTGCTCTGCTTTTTTACCACCACTTTGTAACCTTCCTTTCCTAATGTACAACTGGAGAGCACATTTGGCAAAATACAGATCTGACTTGTCTTGTACTTCAGCGACACGTTAGACTGGGAAATAAATGATGCATTGGTTCCTGTTTCTGTGTAGATGCTCCTTGGTGTGAAGTGAGACCAACGCACGCGGGACATAAATACATCTCCACTACACGGCCGTCTCGGAAGAAAGAGAAATGGGAAGATGGATGCTTGGTTAAAGGTCGCAATGAACCATGTTGCATTCAGTGAGTGTCACCTGGGTGGTGCCAAGCGTTCACACAGAACAGGAATAGTATCTTTGCTGTTGCAACATTAGGCAACACAAAATATTACATACCATATTCCCACTACGTAGTCAATGTGGCTAGTTCCCATAACACATGACCAATGTGGCTACTTCCCATATCAGATGACCAATGAGGCTACTTCCCATATCAGATGACCAATGTAGCTACTTCCCATATCACTTGATCAATGTGTCTACTTCCCATATCAGATTACCAGTGTGGCTACTTCCCACATCATTAGGCTGTCCTAGCTATTAGTACAAGCTTCATTCCATAGCCTTTGTGCTGACAGCAGCATGTTATTAGCGTGTGTTTGTTTCAGGAGCGTGTTAGAGGTGGTGGCCGGTGCCCGTGGGGAACAGATCTCCGAGCTGGCCGATAGCATATATCACAACACACTTAATCTGTTTGACAGGGCAAGAAGTATGTAGCTATGGCATATGTTGGCCATTTGTAGTAGGGTGTTAAGATTACTGCTCCATCTCAGTGAGTTGTGACCATCGTACCAACCACCTCGCAAAAATAAACAATGATAAAACACAATTTGTTTGTCTATATAGATTTATGTATACTTTTTTTTACGAATAAAAAACTTTTGCATGTATGTTTTTCCACTGCGTGGTCTGGTAAATAGCGTATCATGGGCCTAAGCGATTCAGTAGATATTAATAACTGCATTGATGACATGTAGTTAGCAGACCATACAGCTTTGCTCATGATATATTTAACAAACTACTATCAACAAGACACGTGTCAGTCAAGAGCAGTGCTACAGTGTAACAACTTAAATCACGGATGTAGTTTTTTTTACAATGTACAGAATTTCTTGATAATCAACAACCTCTCATTATCTTCCTGACTTAGAATGATTTGAGCAACTGTCACCATGGTGACCCACAGATCAAGAGGAGCAGCATCCTCGTCCCCGTGGCAACGGTTGCTGGGTGTCATTAGAGTTAACACGAGCGCTGTGATCTGGGTCGGAGAAGGTATGGAGGGAAGCACTGAACTCTGGGTCGACCTCACTCTGCTCGATGATGGACCGCGCTACGTAGAGGAAGGCATCAGACACACCTGCAATGACACAGCCACCATATTCTCACCACACAGCTACCCAGTCACCATAATCTCACCACACAGCTACCCAGCCACCATAATCTCACCACACAGCTACCCAGCCACCATGATTTCACCACACAGCTACCAAGTCTCACCATAAATCTCACCACACAGCTACCCAGTCACCATAATCTCACCACACAGCTACCCAGCCACCATAATCTCACCACACAGCTACCCAGCCACCATTATCTCACCACACAGCTACCCAGTCACCATTATCTCACCACACAGCTACCCAGTCACCATAATCTCACCACACAGCTACCCAGCCACCATAATCTCACCACACAGCTACCCAGTCACCATAATCTTACCACACAGCTACCTAGTTGCCATAAATTATTCCAACTCATGAATTTCACTTCAATAATGACATATTTGTTGTTCCAAGAAGAGAAATTGGGACAGCATGTTACCCTGGCTTGTTAAGGCTGAAGTGTCAAAGTGTTTGGCGCCGATAGAATCCGCGTACGCTTCTGCGGTCTCGAGGGCCACAACTCGCTCGGCTGTCAAGTCACTTTTATTCCCTAGCACACACGTCACTGCAAAAACATACCCCGCTGCATCAATCAACTAACATCATCAATTCCTCTACCTTTATAGGAAGTGAAGGTATTTTAAGTTCTTACCAAGGTATCCCCCAACATTCTTTTGAAGCTCTGCATTAAACAAAACATGGTCTTATTTTTGCTGCAAAACAATTGTTAAGCAGTCATAGGGATTAGGGATGCTAAGAACATAAGATTAGCGTTTATTACCTTTCACCCATTGTTTAATGTCATCAAAGCTTTCTTCAGAGGTCAAGTCATAAACAAGGAATGCTGCAGTTGCATTTCTGTAATACATGGGAGCCTGTGGATCAATCCAAGTACAAATACAACAACAACTCGTCAAGTTTTGTCGTGAATCTCACACAGATGGCTGCTTCATGTAATGAGTCAACTTATGGCTTGGTTGCCACTTTGAAATCAACAAACCATGGCCCGGAAGCGCTCCTGTCCGGCTGTATCCCATATCTGTAAGCGTAGCCGGTGGCTGTCTACCACACTGAACAAACACCTAGTATTTAGTCCACTTGGTTTGCTTTGGATGGCAATTTCATCTTGAGAATAACAAACTACATATACATATATCCAGATGTAGATAAAAACCAGATGTGGCAGTCAAATATAGTTACAGCTTGCATGTGAAGAAGGAAGCACCAATGGTGGGGCTCACACCCGGCTTAAAACTGTTCTGGAGGTAGCGAACCACCAAACTAGTTTTGCCCACACCTGTAATATATATTCAGTACACCTGTCATTAAAACAAGCCACATCAATCCATTCAGTATACATGGCATTAAAATAATTTGATTACAAAAATTGTGAATCTAAATGGAGTTCTATCTCACAATAAATCTTGGTTTTACAAAATCCAATTTCACTCCAAAATTAGAGCATTAGATTTAGGACCAGGTTCAGGTTGATTGTGCAGGAGTAACCAGGCCTGAGTCATCAGGAGTAACCACGCCTGAGTCATCAGGAGTAACCAGGCCCGAGTCATTAGGAGTTACCAGGCCTGAGTAATCAGGAGTATCCAGGCCCGAGTCATCAGGAGTAACCAGGCCCGAGTCATCAGGAGTAACCAGGCCCGAGTCATCAGGAGTAACCACGCCCGAGTTATCAGGAGTAACCAGGCCTGAGTCATCAGGAGTAACCACGCCCGAGTCATCAGGAGTAACCACGCCTGAGTCATCAGCTTATTATTTTCACAATGAATGAGCGAAACATTGCTGGATGTTTCAACCCAATGTTTAGTTCATATAATTCAGGTTGTGGCACCAGAAACCTAGCCAGTGCTTAAACATTCTGACAAGACAAAATATGGAGGCATAAAATATTCTGGGCTCCACATCCATGCCAGGTAAGTTGGAAACTTGGCCTCAATGAACACCATTTATTCCTAACAGTGATTGCCTGCCATTTTCACTGGCTTGCTAGTCTTATGTGCCGTATTTACTAGTGTATAGGTCACATGAGTGAATAGGTTGCACCCCCCTGGAATTTGGTCAAAAATGTTTTATAATGGAACAATACATTGAAAATGACCATCAACAGGTTCAGATGTAAAAGTGTATAAAAAATTTTGGTAAGACGCCATTTTTCCTGCTCAAATCAGATGTTGGTAAGACACCATTGTTCCTGCTTAAATCAGACGGTGGTAAGACACCATTGTTCCTGCTTAAATCATACATGGTAAGAAACCATTGTTCCGGCTTAAATCATATGTTGGTAAGACACCATTGTTCCTGCTGAAATCAGACGGTAAGATGCCATTGTTCCTGCTGAAATCAGACGGTGGTAAGACACCATTGTTCCCTCTTGAAACAGACGTTGGTAAGACACCATTGTTCCTGCTTGAATCAGACTATTGTATGCAGTTGTTAGCTAGTCTTTCATTGGACAACTAGGACAGGCCAAATTGAAAGCGAGTCTGACGCCAACTTCCAGCGTTTATTTAGTGCCTACGAGGCGGATTCACCATCAGTGAACTCGACAGAAAACCTGTGGTGCATAGAACAAAACGTATCATTGAGCTACCTGATGCCCCTGAAAACTTTACCCGAAGACGCATGAAACGTATCTGAGCGATGTGTCTTATCAGTGTCCATGGCATCGGACTGAGGTCAGGCAGGGTGGACGGGAGACGAGGGGGGCAGGGTGGGGAGAGAGATGACCCAGGTAACTGAATTGGGGAAGGGAAATAGTTTACAATGACATGGTGCGTGTGATCCTTGAAGGCTGTACACATACATACCCAGGAACTAAGAAGTGTAGGAGCAGAGTGGAAACTTATAATGCTGCATCCTATGAGGAATGTTTCCTCTTTACACCAAGCAGCAGTGACCACATAAATTGGCTTCTGGGTGTTGAGCCGTTTCTGTAATCAATTCTTGAATTCACGCCACATGGACAGGTCGCACCCCACTCTTTTTTTTATTCCCAAAAAATTTTATGATAAAATATCGATCAGTTCATGTTTAATTTGTCAGAGTAGATTGTACTCTCATGTGCGAACTCGACTGATGTTGATTGAATAAGGTAAGTTACACAACAGACTCCTACATAGTCGGGATCACATAAAAGGTTGAATAAGACAAAACCACCCACCCCCACATATAGTAGTGACTCTCTGCAACTAACACTAACAGACTTAAGTCCAAATCTCATTAATGACATTATTTGTCGAACTAGGCAAGGCAACTCGCCCCTGGTGTTTTGATGATCTGATGCCACCTTAGGCGCGAGGGTCCGTATGGCAGAATCTCTAGGATTATAAGCAAATTTGCTCCTTCTCGCAATGCAGACAAGGGACAGTTTAAAAAACATAGATTTTCATATCCATAAATGTCTTACCATCAATCTTGCATAGAGTGCAACAACAGCCATACTCCTTAATCAACAGAATCAACGAAATCCAACACAATTTTAAAATTGTTGTCCAACATGCTACCGCGCGAATCGAAACCATTTAGCGATATCAGAGCGTATTAACGAGAATTAACTCAATTATGTTGCATTGTGGGAGTCGGCCATGTTGAGTTTTTGAAAAAAGTTTCATGATGTGCCGTATTTTAGTGCTCAAACAGAACAATTAGACAAAACTGTAGTAATAGAAACAGTCCTCGTGTCATTTTGTGATATAATCTTGCATTTTGTCACAAATTTTTTTCTTGGAGGGCTTTTGTAAGTTTTTAGCGAGTTCATCGGTCGTTTTGACTTCGGAGGCTCCGAAATCTCGCAGGCGGCTCTTCGTCTCAACAGCTCGGATGTGAGAGATCGAAAGTAGTAAATAGCGCGGCGCTGTCAGAGGCGGAGTTTCTTTGCCTATGGTAGCTCCGGTCGAACGGTAACATGAATTTATACCTCAGACGTCTTGTAGGGTTATGCCTATGACCCCTATGTCTATGGTCGAACCTGATATGAATATGTTAGTTACTTCAGAGTTCAGTCGGCAAGTGTGATGCAAGCATCGATCGTCAATTCAATTCAAGAGCCTTAGAAAAATTAGACCGCGAACCTAAAACTTACGACCTTCGACGTTATTCATTCTAAAACTGCACGCCTCCCTTTGTCGCAAACTGCGGTACGGGGTTGGAGTTTTGTAACTGAAACTGAAACAATTATTTCTCGCGATTTCCCGCTATTGCAATCCGTACCACTTACCTAACTCGGAGAGCGGTGTGCGCAAGATTAAAATCGGACTACCCGATTGTACTTATTTAGAATAACGTTGAGTATACTCATCATCAATATAAATTTCCATTATTTTGAAAAACAAGCTAGTGTAAAAGAAAAAAAAACCACCCGTACCCAATACTGTATCTTTACACTTAAGTGCCAGCTGGTCTTGAACTTGTAAACAAACTACTCTCATTGCCGACGCCCAAATGATCTAACTATAACTAGCTCGCCCGGATCAAATCGACCAGAGCGTGGGATACGGTGGTTGCGCTTGGATAACTAGGGTTTAGTGGTAGTTGTCCCTGAATCGATCTAAAAATAGGGTAGCGTTGCCAGGGTAGAATTGGTATAGCGTCTACGCAGACGTCGGGTAGGGTATGGTCGAACCTGATAGAATATGTCGGGCCGGGTCGGAGTTCAGCAGGCAAGTGTGATGCAAGCATCGGTCAGGGGAGGGGAGGTAAGAACGTTTATAGCTTGGGTAGGGTAGGGCTTCAACTGTTTTCATTCTATCGTTGGGCCTAGCGGTAGGGTAGGGTTTTGTAACTGAAACTGAAACAGCTGGGTAGGGTAGGGTAATTCGGTACCCAAGTTTTAAGATTAATATCGGGTCGGTGATTCACTTAGGGTAGGGGGTAGGGTAGCTATGTTGGGTAGCGTCGGGTAAACAGCTAAACTACTCGGACGCACAATGGGCTCGGGTCACAAGGGTCGAGCGGGTCGGGTCGGGTCGGGGGAGGGGTAGGGTAGTAGTAGGGTAGGGTAGGGCAGGGTAGGGTAGGGTAGGGTAGGGTAGGGGGGGTAGGGTAGGGTAGGGTGGGGTAGGGTAGGGTAGGGTAGGGGTAGGGTAGGGTAGGGTAGGGTAGGGGTAGGGGTAGGGTCGGGTAGGCATAGCATTGGGTAGCATTGGGGTAGCATTGGGTAGCGTCGGGGTAGGGGGTCGGGTAGGGTAGGGGTAGGTAGGGTAGGGTAGGGTAGGGTAGGGGTAGGGTAGGGTAGGGTAGGGTAGGGTAGGGTAGGGTAGGGTAGGGGTAGGGTAGGGTAGGGGTAGGGGTAGGTAGGGTAGGGTAGAGTAGGGTAGGGTAGGGTGGGTAGGGTAGCATAGCACTGGGTAGCATAGGGTAGGGTCGGTAGGGTCGGGTAGGGTAGGGTAGGGTAGGGTAGGGTAGGGTAGGGTAGGGGTAGGGTAGGGGGTAGGGTAGGTAGGTAGGGTAGGGTAGGGTAGGGTAGTAGGGTAGGGTAGCATAGCATAGCATTGGGTAGCATTGGGTAGCATTGGGTAGGGTTGGGTAGCGTCTGGCCAGGTCAGGGTCGGGTCGGGTCGGGTAGGGTAGGGTAGGGGGTAGGGTAGGGTAGGGGTAGGGTAGGGTAGGGTAGGGTAGGTAGGGTAGGGGTAGGGTAGGGTAGGGTAGGGTAGGGTAGGGTAGGTAGGGTAGGTAGGGTAGGGTAGGGTAGGGTAGGGTAGGGTAGGGTAGGGGGTAGGGTAGGGTAGCACTAGGGTAGGGTAGCATTGGGTAGCGTCGGGTAGGGTCGGGTAGGGCAGGGTAGGGTAGGGTAGGGTAGGGTAGGGTAGGGTAGGGTAGGTAGGGTAGGGTAGGGTAGGGTAGGGTAGGGTAGGGTAGGGTAGGGTAGGGTAGGGTAGGGTAGGGTAGGGTAGCATAGCATTGGGTAGGGTAGCATAGCATTGGGTAGCATTGGGTAGCGCCGGGCCGGGTCGGGTAGGGCAGGGTAGGGTAGCGTCGGGGAGGGGGGGAGGGTAGGGTAGTGTAGGGTAGCTCTGTGGCAAGAGTACAGGGAGGAGCGGCTGACAGCTTCACAGCTACTCAAGGTTTGTAGTAGTGTATATAACCCTGTCTAGCTGGTGTAGTGTGTATTGAATTTTATATAACCCCGTCTAGCTGGTGTAGTCTGTATTGAAGTTGTATATATGTTGCTTTTATATATTAAATATAGTTTAACTCAATTCCGTCTTCAATAAGTTATCTTCCGGTGGTTACTGATAGCAAGCAATCACCATAGACGGAGCTTTGCACATATACATTCCCCAACACCATCACCCACACCAAGCAATGCTTTCATTTAACAGGTCACTCGGGACCTTCAAAGTTAACCCTGTTCAGACTAATCACGTTGAACCCCTTTTCAGGTCAAATCCCTTTGATACAACAACAACGTATTTCGATCCAGCCAATGACCCCCAATCAAAATTCTAAGTAATTAACGTCAGACTTTTTGATCATCACCATCACCCTCCAATGAATCAACGTCGAGTTAATCTTAAAACTTGGGTACGAGTTGGTCTGGGTACGAGTTGGTTTGTTTTTACGAGTTGACCTCTCAATGCTCTCCCATTTGTATGTGACTGTATTCAAAGAAAATACAGCTGTTAGGCAATTGCTTCCCTAACCAAGTGTTGGTAAAAGAGGCAAAAAAGTACTGTGACCTATAGTTTGCTGAACGGTTTTTTTTGAACAAGAGTATGTTAACCCATATTGTCTGACTGTAACGATCTTTCAATAAAGTGGTTTCTGGGTCTCGAGATAACCGTCACAAAATAGACCAGTTTTGAATCAATTTAATCATAGGAAGCAATCTGCTCATGGACGTCAACCGGCTTTTCGGCCATCTGATTTTGTCGAGCTTGATTTGTGGCGTGCTTGAGACTTGTTTGTTAGTGAATAGCATGTCGGACGAGGTAGAAAAGGCCCAGAGTGCCGCCCCGGGTGGCGATACGATCTTCGGTAAAATCATTCGAGGCGAAATCCCGAGCAAATTTATCTACGAAGATGAAAAGGTTGATGCATTTGCTGATCATTTGTTAAAGACCTATCAACAATATCAGCAATTGAATAAATTACTCTTTGATCCTAAGTCGTTGAATAATCCAAGATCACTTAAAATCGTTTTAGTTAAGTACTTTTGTGTGCAGTGCAGAGGTTCCTTTGAGACCATGTACCTGCTGATCAACACTGATCAAGATGTATTGAGATCTCAGATTCTCAGTACACGGGGTAGCCGCGCACGACGGTAATATAAATGAGTCCCATATAAATATATATCAATAAGACGTCGTGCACGGCTATACGTGGGGCTATGTTTTGATACACGTTCACAGATCTGTCTTACATGGGGGGGGGTTACTTTGTAAACTACTTAATGAATGGTCAAATGATAAGGGAGGTATGTTGTGATTGGTCATATTTGTTTCAAACACTTTCAAGCTAGTTTTTGTACAATGGCGTGATTTTTGTGACAGCAATATTGTCAACGACATTTTTACAGCTTCAAACATTTCAATATTTGACCACACAAGGACACAACTACGAAATGATGAGTTTTGTTTGAATACATTTCCTGAGCCAACAGCAATATAAAAGCTTTAACTGTACGTTTCTTATAATGACCTGTGGATTTGTCTTTAGAAAATCAGTTCATGATTGTGTTCGGGCTTATTCTGTTTTACAAGACGCATGGAATTATCAGTAAGGATATGATTTGTTGAATCATCACCATTATTAGGGTTCATGTATGTATGGGTCAAAATCTCTAAATGTCTCCTGGTTATTTTAGTGACAAGATTTCAAGGCGTCATCTCAGTATGGGTTGATATTTCAGTATGCAGGTTGATCCAAACCCGGTCTAACCTAAAAATAACATTACCTAGGCCAGCATCAGTTTGTCGACCAGGAACTTTGTCCCCAGGCAAGTTATTTCGCCCCCGATTGTTGACGATCTGACATAACCTTAAACATGTATGGGCCTATAGGTCGGGCATGAGTAATCTCCAAGACCTAAACAGTTAGATGAAATGTCTGATTTTAATGATGCTAGATATAACACTGTTACTAGATTTTCAATCACTATGTGTGTGCTTAAATTTACCAACGTTGTTAAAGTCAGCATTCAGTTTTGTGAAACGTGCTCCATTTGGTTTGGCACTTATGTATGTTCCCAGTGTGGAGCCACAATTGAATGGGTCCCTCTAGCTAGATCTCTTACTTTTGAGATGAAGACAAAGCACAATTAAAAGCACCTTTAAGCACTTTGGGTTTGCTTCCACTGGCAAAATCCTGCAATTTACGTTTCCCATGCAAGTTGGAGAATGCTATTGAATGATGCCATCCACATGAATTGATGTCTGCTTTCAGAGCGTTGCCTTCCATGATGTCAGTCCCCAGGCTCCAGTCCACTTCCTCGTTCTCCCCAAAAAGCCCATCACACAACTCTCCAAGACAGACAAAGCTGATGATGAGGTATATTCCATTGCAGCATTAATAAACTGTTGGCTCGCTTCTTATTGATGCACTAGTGCAATGAATGGATTGTGTGACAGTTACTGGGCCATCTGCTGGGTGTGGCACGTCAAGTAGCCAAGCAGGAGGGTCTCACTGAGTCGGGATATCGCTTGGTGATTAATGATGGGCCGAACGGAGCACAGTCTGTTTATCATCTCCACATCCATGTGATGGGAGGTCGCCAGATGTCCTGGCCCCCGGGCTGATACCTCCAGCCTCCTGCTACAAAGGGAGCTTACTCAATAAGTACATTGCATCTTGGATTCTATCAGAAGCATGTATTTAAGCTTTGGATATGCTTGTCATTGGTTATGATCATTTTGGAAATAAAAAATCCCCAAAAATCCCCTTTATTTGGTTCTTTTTGAGCATGATTTTTTTATTAAATGATGATTAGTTATGATTCAACTAGTAACTTAGACTTTGAAAATTGCCAAATCTAAACCTTATAAAAATACTGATATTGTTGTAAGTACAGCTGTTAAAAAACAAGAACTAAAGATACAGAAATACATATTCAAGACAAAGAAACCACATGTGATGGTGTTGACCAACAGCACTTTTCTTTATTAATGTTTGTGGTGAAGGAAATCAAATAGTACTGAACGGCTGTATATATATATACATATATATACTTACACATGTTTTTCATATATATGTGTATATATTTATAGATATATATATATATACTACTATATAATATATATACATATACATCAAGAAGCCTAGTAGCAAGTACCGGGTACCTGTAATATTGATGAAGATATCACAGAGTAACTAAGTTGCCTTGATCAGTGTCGTGAGTGGTGGAGCTCAGCAGCACGTTATGATAAGTGAGCGATGTAGCACCACAGCACGTTATGATGTGTGAGTGGTGGAGCTCAGCAGCACGTTATGATGAGTGAGTGGTTGAGCTCAGCAGCACGTTATAATTAGTGAGCGGTGTAGCTCAGTAGTATAGCCTGGTCCTCTTCACTCATCTCGTCCATTCTGACACTTGACACACACTTCCTCTTCTTGTTAGCAGTTACCTTGACCAACGAGTCACAGGCCAGGCTGAGGGAAGTTAACTGTTGATGTTCACTATCAGTAGACATAAGACAGAGCTTTCTCTTATGCCGAGCAGGTTGGTTGTTGGTGGAGACTTTTGTCAGGTGTAAATAGGGAGTGTCTTTGTGCGACACTTGCTCTGGCAGACGACGGTTGTGTACCGACAGCTGTTTGAAGGATGAAGTCTGTGTTTTTTTTTCGAGTTATCCTCCTTCCATCTTAAACAAAACATTTCGTGTAATGTAATGCATTAGTGTATACAACCTGGGTGTCTGTGGCATCTACTCAACAATAGGGCACATCCATGGTGGCACACACAAAATGGTTCAGGGGTTGATGTCCACAGTGTGCATGTGGCTGTGATGTCTGAAGTGTGCATGTGGCTGTGATGTCCAAAGTGTGCATATGGCTGTGATGTCCAAAGTGTGCATGTGTCTGTGATGTCCAAAGTGTGCATGTGTCTGTGATGTCCAAAGTGTGCATGTGGCTATGTTGTCCGTAGTGTGCATGTGTCTGTGATGTCCAAAGTGTCCATGTGGCTGTGATGTCCGAAGTGTGCATGTGGCTGTGATGTCCAAATTGGCATGTAGCTGTGATGTCCAAAGTGTGTATGTGGCTGTGATGTCCAAAGTGTGCATGTGGCTGTGATGTCTGAAGTGTGCATGTGGCTGTGATGTCCAAAGTGTGCATATGGCTGTGATGTCCAAAGTGTGCATGTGTCTGTGATGTCCAAAGTGTGCATGTGTGTGTGATGTCCAAAGTGTGCATGTGGCTATGTTGTCCGTAGTGTGCATGTGTCTGTGATGTCCAAAGTGTCCATGTGGCTGTGATGTCCAAAGTGTGCATGTGGCTGTGATGTCCAAATTGGCATGTGGCTGTGATGTCCAAAGTGTGTATGTGGCTGTGATGTCCAAAGTGTGCATGTGGCTGTGATGTCCAAAGTGTGCATGTGCTGCGATGTCCAAAGTGTGCATGTGGCTGTGATGTCCAAAGTGTGCATGTGTCTGTGATGTCCAAAGTGTGCATGTGTCTATGATGTCCAAAGTGTGCATGTGTCTGTGATGTCCAAAGTGTGCATGTGTCTGTGATGTCCAAAGTGTGCATGTGGCTGTCACATTTCATGAGATGATAAATATTGTCCAACAACAGCACTATTCCGCTAGACAGCCAGCTCGATGCTTCAATGGAGCTATGTTAGCTTACAGCCAATCCACTGCATCTAACTGATGCACTTGTTTGAGCTAAAAATGTCAGTGTCCATCTGTACATACTGTATGTTATGGCTGGCCAGCAGGATGATACACGCAGCCTGGAATGGGGCATGACACCCCAGCTACACAACCCATACTACTATATGGATCACGTGATGACCAAAAGGGGATGGGAGGGGTGTGGTGTCAATGGTATGGGTGTAGTGTCGATGGGAGGGGGGAGGTGTTTATTGTTGATGGGAGGTGTTTTAATTTCGATTGGAGGGGTGTAGTGTCGATGGGAGGGGCGTGGTGGCGATGGGAGGGGCTTAGTGGCGATGGGAGGGGTGAGGGGCTTAGTGTCGATGGGACGGATGTTGAGTCCTACTCACAGAAGGAGCCACTGGTTAGAGGACCAGCAGAGGTCTCTGTCTTTGTCTGACACGCTGCAGACCGCTCCTGGTCAACAGAAGACGTCAGCCACTTCCTCACGACATCAGCCCCCCACCCGGAGGGACTGCACACATATTGGAACACCTCGACTGGTTCTCTTGACAATTTCAACCCTGTCCGTTTCACCAGCATTGCTATTCCTGATTCCTGGAACAATGGACTCGTTTTAAAGCTTGGTAGCCAATATGGACACTGCTACCAAACAGAGGTGCTGGTGAGGTAGAAGCAGATTGACAGAGTGGCCATACAACCAACACGAGGCCAAGAATCCTTGAAGACCTACTACTATTGACATGATTTTCAAAAACAAATTGTGACAAAGTGAAATCATGATGCTACATTAGATTTAAATGGTGCATGAGATTTCAAATAATAACTCAAAGGTCCACGCAGAGCTGATTTCTAGTGAAAGACCCATCATCACAATAAGTCTTATTTGGGGCAGGTAGCTCGCAATAAAAAGTTATTATTAAAAGAGATTTTTTCAATTTACTTCAACATCAGTGGGGTCCATGTGTAATTTGATTCAATTAGATTGCTTTATAAGGAAACTTGAACTAGAGTTTTCTCAGGGGTTAAAGTTCATGTGGGGCTAATTTTGGGTTTGCTAGGAGCCATCTGCATAAGTGATCCATGAGAAATGTGGGGATGGTAGCTTGCTTAATAAGAAAACATGCCACTCAAAGTTTAAGAATGTACCGAGAGACAACAAAACAATGATCTATGAAAAGCTCTGCTCACGATTTAAAAATCAAACGTAGATGAGCAAACTAGCATGATGAAAGGTTGCTACCTACCGTCACAGAAGTGCCAGTCAAGTCCACCAGATGGAGCTGCGAGAAGCACAACAAGAAGCCCAAACCTTTATCTGTGATTCCTGTGTTCCCTAACAAGGAGAGGTAAGCAGACAAAATTGTACTGATTGATTTGTTCAATATAAACAGACAACCGACTACAATTTGTAATTAAAAGACACATACCCATCAAGTGCAGTTGTTAAAAGACATACCCTTTGAGTGCAGCTGTTAACAGACTATTGCCCTTAAAGTGCAGCTGTCAAAAGACATGACCTTCGAGTGCAGCTGTTAACAGACACATGCTCTTAGAGTGCAGCTGTTAACAGACACGCCCTTCTAGTGCAGCTGTTAACATATATACTCTTTGAGTGCAGCTGTTCAGACATGCCCTTTGAGTATAGCTGTTAACAGACATATCTTTGAGTGCAGCTGTTAATGGACGTATATCTTTGAGTAGAGCTGTTAACGGACATGTCTTGGAGTGCAGCTGTTAACAGACATACCCTTTGAGTGCAGCTGTAACAGACACCTACCTAGTGCAATGGCAGACTTTATTGTACAGGAAAAAAATCTATTTACGCACCACAGTCAGCAACAACACCAGTATCTGAACACTGGAAGCTACACTGTGGGTAGACCACAAGCTGGACTTTGTGACAGACGTAGCTGATTATCGAACTCAAAAAGCTGTATGAACAAGAAGTGTCCATTGAAAAATAGAAATGCACTACGTATGACTGTGTTACTGTTAGGCATTAAAATTGCTAAACCAAAGTGGCTTAAGGTTTTTGAAACCCTTTGGCTACTCCCAATATCTTTAAGCCACCTTGAAATGTCCACACGTGGATGGTGACTGGCAAAGACCAAGGCGGGGATAGTGCAGAAGGGGAATGGGGGTAGGGGCTTATTTTCATGTATTCTGGTGAACTTGTTCACATATTTTTGTCTGTTTGTAGACAAAAAAAGGAAGTACATCGAACATTAAACATCAACATTTAATACCAAAGGATTAATGCATTTATGTCTTATACAACAAGCAATAGACAACAACTAACACTCACTGAGATTGACACCATTCAACAGATCCCAGCCTCATCATAGATTCATGAACTTTTGATCTTTCCATGACTGATTGCACATTTTACATTATCTAACAGATCTAAGTCTCTTTGCAGATTCATGAAGTACAATACACAGTCTGACTAGTTACGCTTTGACAGGTCCAAACGACTTCCTCCTCAAGGCTTGGCAGTCTTCTCTCCGGCCAGTCACTTCATTCTTCCTTTCCTTCGTAATCCTCTTCCTCTGTGTTCTGAGCATGGTGCTGAAAGCTCTCCTCTCCTCCATACTGTGTTCTGAGTATGGTGCTGGAGGTTCTATATATCCTGCAATGCATTAATGAAAACAATTTCATTAGGTACAACTTAGGTGTGTCACATGTTACATAACATAAAGGCTGACTACATATGATCAAAGGTTTCCATATGTGAATCATCTAACAAGAAAGTGCACCTGAAATGATGCAGTGATACCTTTACACATTACAACAGAACTGATGTAGTAATACCATTACACTCTACAACAGAACTGATGCAGTGATATCATTACACATTACAACAGAACTGATGCAGTGATACCATTACACATTACAACAGAACTGATGCAGTGATACCATTACACATTACAACAGAACTGATGCAGTGAACTGATGTATGAACTGATGCAGTGATACCATTACACATTACAACAGTGATGCATATACCATTACACTCTACAACAGAACTGATGCAGTGATGATGCAGTGTGACATTACACACTACACTGATTTATTCACTGAAATTTAAATATTCATGTTGCAGATTGTTTTAGGTTGACACCAAAGCTTTTTCAGTGCTTGCATAGCACACTATATACATAAGCAAGTGCTGTATATCACACCATGCAAGTTACCTCGTGAACCCTTACTATTCCCTTTGTCCCATCTCTGGCTCTGCTTTACAATACGTGTCAGTTTGGCAGAATTCTTTACAGCAAAAGTATTGAGGCTGGCAATGTACTTCGTCATTTTTTTCTGCAGCTAACTGTAGGCAGAATGGCAAGCAGTGATTAGTGATGAGGAATGGCACTTCCTTCTTGAACCTTGAAACAAATAATACCAATTGTATTACAGTTCACTAGACCAAACTACAAGGCTTTAGATCTGGTGTATTCACAAATACAGAATGTGTCTCACAACTGGATTATTCATTTTAAGTATTATTAGACATGTACATTAGATAGTTGGCTGTAGCTTTTCTTAATATGAGAACCCAACAAACCCCAGAACATAAAGATAACCTGCTTACTATCATCAGAAATATATACAGGGCTTATTCATACGACAGAAATACTCGCCCAGATATATTCCTGCCATATTGAATAGCTCAGCTGTATATTTGTGCCGTACAAATTACACCTGTCTGTATATTCTGCCTAATATACAGGCCCAGGACAGAGTATTGCTTGGCTCATTTGAAAGGCAGTAATCCAGTGGGGATCATTTGTAAGGCAGAAAGAGTAAAGATCAAAGGCATTTTTATTTGGCCCGGATATAAAAGATCTGTCTTTGGTGTTATGCAACATACAATGTGCCTGCAGTTGGGCATATACCTTTGTGTACATCTGTACTAGAATGAAGGGATTATCAATTTGTTTTGTAAGTAAATGTTAATGTATGTACTTCACAACATTCAAACCCAGAGTATTTAATGAATTAATGAAGTTTATTTCATACACAATTTTTCTTTAACTATTAGGCTGTCATGATCTATACCAACTGCAATCAAACTAGCTTGAATTTGTGTGAAAACCATTTTGCTGTCTGGCAGGTGACGTTGAGTGTAAGGGTCACCTAGTATAACCCTTACATGAGAATTGACAATCATAACATTTGGCATAAAGTACCTATAGATCTACGATAATTGTGGTATTTTTTAAAGCAGAGTAGGTTTTTTTTTTTACCTTCCCATTGTATCCATTCGTACAGCACAACTGGGCTTCTTTATATGCTGCTAACACGGATAGGCTGCAGATATCATATGTCAACCATACAAACATAATATGTTGACAATAATCATCACAACAATTGAGTTCGACCAACAGACATAGGCTGTACAAATAGTCTATCACCAGTCTGATAAGTATGACAGCCGTACGAATAGCCATTATCTGTCTTATCTCTACAACTGCCGTACAAATATCCTCTGTCTTTATTCATTTGTGTTTTGATACCCACCCCGTCTCCAGCCCCAACCCCTCCCCCCCCCCAAAAATAAAAACAACAACAAAAACCATCACACACTCTTACACACACACTGACCTTCTGTAGGTCATTATGTAGACACGGATGGAGTGAAAACCACTCTGGGTTGACATTCCTTGTGGCATCTTTCAAGATGTCATTTCCTTTACTTTGTGGTCAGTGTCTATTTTCCTGCACTCAGCTTTGCTGGGGGCGGCTCAATGGCAGCTCTCTCGTTTCTTTCTCTACGTGGATTTCAGTACAAGGTGCCTGGTCACTCTTCTTAGAGAACCCTGTGGTCGTATTTTGCTCAGATAACATGAAAAAATTACGACGTTTCTTGGCCATTTCGAATGTTGTTTCAACCCGCCAGCGAACCATGTAATTACAACATCGAGTCTTTTCATTGGAGGACATGGCGTTTGCTCAATCATTAAAACTGGGAATAAAACAATGTGAATGCCCGACCGTAATAGCCAAAGGTGCACTCTCTAATGCGGGAGGCTTTGTTGTAGGGAACTGGATTATAGATCATTAAAATACAGCTCTAAAATCAGCGGTCATTTTCGGTTCGGAAAATAACTTTGTCACGCTTTCGCCATACAGAGGAACGTTTCGCTCGAGGTCAAGTGGCAAATGGCTAGCAGGAGTGCAGCATGATGTCATGACGGAAAGAGATGTCAGGTGTGAGAGGGTTGAAGGTGAAGCAGGGCTACAAGTCATCTTATATCCTGTGCTAAAATAGATCAAGCCATTCAGAGACTGCAATAGCCTGACATCAGCCACCAATAGACTGTGGGATAGACATAATGTAACCAGTGCCATAGGGTAATGTAATCAGTGTCATTGGGTTATGTAACCAGTGCCATAGGGTAATGTAACCAGTGCCATAGGGTAATGTAATCAGTGTCATTAGGTAATGTAATCAGTGCCCTTGGGTAATGTAATCAGTGCCATTGGGTAATATAATAAGTGCCCTTGGGTAATGTAATCAGTGCCTTTGGGTAATGTAATCAATGCCATTGGGTAATGTAATCAGTGCCATTGGGTTATGAAATCAGTGTCAGTGGGTAATGTACTTACTTGCAAGCTGAACTGTAGAGAGAGAAACCGGACCTTGGTAGAATGCGTACTGGTGAGGTCAGTCGACGCAGACCTGTGTCTGTCAAACAGTAGCTTCCAAACCCAATACAACCAACAGGGACATATACAAACCTCATTAGATCCCAACCTGGGACATATACATCCCCCACTGGGACATATACAAACCTCATTAGATCCCAACCTGGGACATATACAAACCTCATTAGATCCCAACCTGGGACATATACAAACCTCATTAGATCCCAACCTGGGACATATACAAACCTCAAGATCCCAACCTGGGACATATACAAACCTCATTAGATCCCAACCTGGGACATCAAACCTCATTAGATCCCAACCTGGGACATATACAAACCTCATTAGATCCCAACCTGGGTATCATTAGATCCCAACCTGGGACATATACAAACCTCATTAGATCCCAACCTGGGACATATACAAACCTCATTAGATCCCAAACTCATATACAAACCTCATTAGATCCCAACCTGGGACATATACAAACCTCATTAGATCCCAACCTGGGACATATACAAACCTCATTAGATCCCAACCTGGGACATATACAAACCTCATTAGATCCCAACCTGGGACATATACAAACCTCATAGATCCCAACCTGGGACATATACAAACCTCATTAGATCCCAACCTGGGACATATACAAACCTCATTAGATCCCAACCTGGGACATATACAAACCTCATTAGATCCCAACCTGGGACATATACAAACCTCATTAGATCCCAACCTGGGACATATACAAACCTCATTAGATCCCAACCTGGGACATATACAACATTAGATCCCAAACTGGGACATATACAAACCTCATTAGATCCCAACCTGGGACATATACAAACCTCATTAGATCCCAACCTGGGACATATACAAACCTCATTAGATCCCAACCTGGGACATATACAAAGATCCCAACCTGGGACATATACAAACCTCATTAGATCCCAACCTGGGACATATACAAACCTCATTAGATCCCAAACTGGGACATATACAAACCTCATTAGATCCCAACCTGGGACATATACAAACCTCATTAGATCCCAACCTGGGACATATACAAACCTCATTAGATCCCAACCTGGGACATATACAAACCTCATTAGATCCCAGCCTGGGACATATACAAACCTCATTAGATCCCAACCTGGGACATATACAAACCTCATTAGATCCCAACCTGGGACATATACAAACCTCATTAGATCCCAACCTGGGACATATACAACCTCATTAGATCCCAACCTGGGACATATACAAACCTCATTAGATCCCAACCTGGGACATATACAAACCTCATTAGATCCCAACCTGGGACATATACAAACCTCATTAGATCCCAAACCTGGGACATATACAAACCTCATTAGATCCCAACCTGGGACATATACAAACCTCATTAGATCCCAACCTGGGACATATACAAACCTCATTAGATCCCAACCTGGGACATATACAAACCTTTAGATCCCAACCTGGGACATATACAAACCTCATTAGATCCCAACCTGGGACATATACACCCAACCTCATTATTAGATCCCAACAGATCCCAGACACTGTGTTAATAATATTTTAAAAATGTGAGAACCCACCACATGAGAACTCATCATGTGAGAACCCATCGTGTGAGAACTCATTGTATGAGAACCCATCCAGACATTGTGAAGGTTTACCGGACCCGTCGGACATCCTGTAAAGTTTTCTTTGGCCCGATAAAAAATGTGATTGTTCACCGGTCTTTGGTCCAGTAATAAATTCTTGTATAATATACAGCCCGTACCCCCTCAAAAATGAAAATAAACCCAAGAATTCACTGTTCACATCTCTTTCGTCTTTCTCCCAATATTTACAATTTTCGCCGGTTCGTTAGTCATTCGCTAGGTGACGTGACTATGGGTGATTCCGTGGTTGCCGGAAGCGTGGCCATATACGGTTGTCAAAACTTCGGTCCAGTAAAACAAATCTCGGTCCAGTAAGTTATTCAAACTTTTCTGGACCGAGGTCCGGTAAAGGTTGAAATTCCTTCACAATGTCTGCCGATCGTGTGAGAACCCATCATGTGAGAATCCATCGTGTGAGAACCCATTGCATGAGTACCCATCGTGTGAGAACTCATTGTATGAGAACCCATCGTGTGGGAAATCACCATGTAAGAACTCACCCAGACATGCGGCCGAGATTAGACAGTAGTGGATGGTCTTCGCCGAGCAGACAGCCACATAGATCCACTGACGTGATTTGCTGCAGGTTGAGGAGTCCTGACATACAGAGCTCTAGGCCTCGGACTGCATTCCCTCGGCTACTCACTCCATCAATAACAGCTGGCCCGTAAGCCTGGCAGAAGAGACGGAGAGCCTCCATCGCTCCATGAGAGGTCAGTTTATGGAACACCCCTACTTCTGCAGCAGTGCGGAACAATTCCTCACCAATGATCTCTGGGAAATCCTCCAGTGTGTCCACCAGGTGGATGTTTTGTGCGATGAATGTGAGACAGAGAGTTTTCAGAGTGGGCAGTTGAATACAGCCATTTTCATCGACAACAAGTCGTGCTTGGCAGAAGGGATTCGCTTCGGGTACCTCTTTGAATAATCTGGAGGTGATTCTTTCTACACTGAATCCAGAGGAGTTCCTTAACTGTCCCTGCTCATATACAAAATAAGGGCCACAGTCATCTTGCTTCTGGTAACTATGGTAACCATCCATCAGCCAAATCCTGAAACCAAACAACTGAATGTAGGACACCAGTTCTTAGACAAAGTGAGCCATTGATGAATCGTAGATTAATTTCATAAATACATGATAAATGTAAAAATGTCATGGTTATATAGAGAATTGCTGGGGCCATAACATATGGATGATTCACCAATTTAGTCTAGATAGCAGTTCTTATATTGTATTGCTATGCAATAAGAACCCTTTGTTGTTAGGTAGTTTGGCGGTTTAGTAGTACCTCTTAGTAGCCCTACATATGCATGTGTGGGTCATGTTTTTGAGTCAAACAAGACAAATACAGCCATAATTAAGTGCAAGTTATACATACGGACTATGGAATTGCATTATAGAATCATTTGGATCTGACGTGGTACAAATGAAATGTATAAATACACTTTGCATATCAGATTCTTGTTTGGGTCTTTGAAAAGAATTAACAGCAAGGGGAAATTGTCTCTGCAAGTGTACCGTATTAACTGCCTGCAGGGTTGGCATGTTCTTATCTTTGACCCCATACATGAAAAGCCAATAATTTATGAGGTTTGGGCCACTAAACTACCAAAATTCTATACTTGGTGGTCCAAACACAAGAAACATAAATGAATGGGGATTGTTTTAGGAATTGGAATGGGGGTTGACAGGAAATACAAATTGGCTGGTGTTATAGATTAAACGGGAGATGGCCTTTTGTCTCTACCTTCCAATGCAACAGTCTCGCACAAGTAGCATTCACCATTGAAACATCCAGGAGACAAACAAAAAAATCCAGGGTCCAATTTGGACACGCCTCAGAATAAGATCCCTTTCCAGTATGAGGAAGATTTAATGTGTGATAATGTCAATATTAAACAATAATTTACAAATGCTAAATTGAGTTATAGTTGTCAAAAATGTTGATTTCATCTCAGCTCTTTTGTAATAATTGATATGTTGCCTTTCCTTTTCAGCTTATCATCATACCTTGGTGGCAGTCCTGACATTGATGCATATGGAATAATCACGATATACATGTTGGATCATTTCTGCATTAGGAATCATGGATGCACCTTTATGGTATAAAAATGGGATATACGCTTTTCTTTACTGCTAAGAGTGTCATGTAGACTAAAAATTCAAAATAAACTCTTATCCTCAACTAACAATTACACTGGGAAGTATAAGTCATAATATGATTGACTTCATAATCATAGAATCAACGAATGATTGTATACTTATTCATAACCACTTTAAATGCTAATATTGGGAAACAGCCATTCACTATTAGCCATTGATATAATGTAACCACACATCAGCCATGCTACAATTTCACATAACGTGAATCACAGTGATTCAGATACCCCAAAACATCTCTATGATCCTATATCCCGTGATCCCATTAAACGAGCACCTTATCTTCCTAAACCCCTTCTGCATCCTACTCCAACGCTGACACAACACTGCTCTTTTACACAACAGGTGGCAATCATCATACAAAGTGTTAACTGTCCCGGGAAAAGTTTGCTGCATTCTGTCGAGCTTGGTTATGTCGAATTTGAATATATGGTGAATGGAAGACAAAAACGATGTTGTAGGGCCGAAAAAGGGGAAATATACTTTATTCTTCTAAAGACAGGATAACTTCCTCATTTATCAAAGTGACCAAAAAGGATGATATTTAGTGAGGGGATAGATGTCTCTGATTTATGGTTGGTGACAAAACGCTTCAGTTCACAGGTGGCGTCTTCACATATTTTTGGGCGGAAAGTTTGAGTGAGCTCTATTAGTGAAGCTATAAACTCATTGATATCACCTCCCGACCGGGCTATGGAGTATGGTGTGGCGAGATAACATGGTGTCTTTAAAATGACCGTACCGTTTTATTTTTCAGCCTACGGAAGTGATAATCATGCCGATGTGTTGAGGAGAGTCTCCTTTATACAGGTCCGGGTAATAATCGAAAAGTTATTCCATTTCGGAGAGTTATCCAGTTTTTGTGGCAACATCGCGATTTACTACTTACAACTACCATTACTCTAGGCGTCGTGTGGGGCTATAAATACCCTAATAGTTGACGACCTGATGTCATTATGTATACTCAAGGCGCGGACATGAGAGAACGAAAGTTGTGAACAGCGCGGACGCTGTCATCTCCATGTCAGAGGCGAAGTGCTTTAGTCTAGGAATACCCCCATTATCGTTCCCGTAATCCATCAGAATAGCAAACTAAGGAACTTAATCTAAAACGTCAACAGAAATTACAAAAATTGTATACTAGAATAGCTGGGTATTTGAGGTCGTCAATCGATTAGTGAGATTTTTGTTGATAATCGAAATACCCAATCATGACAAGTTAATAAGCGTCCAACATATTTCGAACTCGCGCGCTTTAAACAAGTCATACTGCAATGTTATCATAGCGAATGCGATTTCGGCCTTCGATGATTTCGGCCCGTTGAATTAGGCTCTTTTGGTGACTTATCCTCCGAGGCCAGTGATTTCAGCCTTATCGTTCCTAATCAATATTAATATCCTTTTATTGGCCACTAGTGCAATTCTTTTATGTTATTACTCAGTTGGAAATGTGCAGGATCGAATAAGACATTTCAAAAAACCAGATTCGTCATAGTAAATCAACAACCGCCTGGCTGGTGCACAAGTCGGATTGTCAGGGAACTGCAGCCCATCGACGCCGCACGTCACTTTTTGTCGTATCAACTACGACCTTTATTGGGGTGGTTTCATAAGTGTTAGTTATCGCATGGTCACGCGAAGCGTCCGAGTGTCTTTCCCCATATCATCTGCTTGACCATGCGATAACATACTTATCGCGATGGCACCCACACGTGATAATCAATCGCACGACGCCGTCTCATAATATTGAACTTTGGTAATTCACGCGAACCTATGTTATGGCAGGGACCTGTAATTATGAGAGATATTTGCTTAATCACCCATACGGCCTCAGCTGCCTGTGATGGTCGGTTCATCTACAGGAGATGTGGGATTTTTTTCTTTTTCCGACGCCAGTGATTTTGAGACGGATTTTAGTGTTCCTGATGGTGCGTTTGTTGCTCCCTTGGTTCCATCTACAGATACAAAATGAGAAGTAGGAGGTGCTGCTGGTGTTGGTCGGTTCTTGGGTAAATGGATAAAGAGGGGAAAAAGTCGTGGATAAAAATGAAAAAGATAAAAATGCCAACGATTATCCTGACTGACTGGACCAGGCCATTCCAGGTTCTCGGCTAGGTGAAATTCGGGCCAAATTGATGTGCTGCAGATATGGCTCTCGCAATGACCTCTCCACTCAACCACCAGGAACCCTTTGTCCACAGACACGAGTCGCAACCCACGGCCAACAGGTTGCCTACTGTAAGTCGCCTCTTACAGTATGCAGGAGGATACATGGGGCCTATACTCCCGGAACCACAAGGAGCCCTGACTCGACAAAGTATGTCAATAGTACAGAGGAGCCCCATCCCTGCGAAGTGCATGTCAAACCAGGCCGGGATGACAGGGTAGATGCTTGTCCTGATCTCCCACACCTGAACTTCGGAAAATCTGGTGTTGATGTCAAGAGGCATTGAGCCGTTGATGGCTACCCCTGTGATGCGGTGTGTGGGATGGCAAAACCGCGCAAACATCATTCAGAAGGCCGACCGGGTTTGGCCTACAGCCGTTCTTCACCTTGGCCACTATGCTTGCAGCGTAGTTGATTCCTGAGAACCTATTGGCTTGGGCCGCATCACCCAGACCTCTTGCAGTTTCACATGGTGATCCACTGTTCTGTAGTTTCTGCCCTACTGGAGTGCTAACTGGCTGTGTGTCCCCGCTACTCATTATATAGGTTTTGCGTGGACTGTCGAATGGCCTGCCAGATGTCCCCCCCCCCATGTATCTAAACCTGCCTGTTGGCGTTTTCCAACATTTTAGCTCATTTTTCATTCTCTACTTTTATTTCATTCGCCGCCCATAATCTAGTCACTATGATAGATACGAATCTCAACCAATCGCTCTTCGAGTGCTTGTAAGCCCACCCGTGATCTGGGGTAGTGGGTATTTTTTAGTAGAATATTGCCGTGTACCTGTCGTGTATGCTGTGCATGTGTTTTTTTACACACATCATTTTTGCATACATCAATATGTTAAATATATCTAATTGAGACTTTGGTATACGCCCATGGTGATTTTGTATACACCTATACATGTGACCTTAATGTTACCCTTACCTTATAGGTTTACGTTTATAGAATGCTCCGGTCACCTTATTGTAATCCTTACTATAGGTTTACGTTTATAGAATGCTCCGGTCACCTTATTGTAATCCTTACTATAGGTTTACGTTTATAGAATGCTCCGGTCATCTTATTGTAATCCTTACTATAGGTTTACGTTTATAGAATGTTCCGGTCATCTTATTGTAATCCTTACTATAGGTTTACGTTTATAGAATGCTCCGGTCATCTTATTGTAATCCTTACTATAGGTTTGTGGAGTTTATATAATGCTCCGGTCACCTTATTGTAATCCTTACTATAGGTTTACGTTTATAGAATGCTCCGGTCACCTTATTGTAATCCTTACTATAGGTTTACGTTTATAGAATGCTCCGGTCACCTTATTGTAATCCTTACTATAGGTTTACGTTTATAGAATGCTCCGGTCACCTTATTGTAATTCTTACTATAGGTTTACGTTTATAGAATGCTCCGGTCACCTTATTGTAATCCTTACTATAGGTTTACGTTTATAGAATGCTCCGGTCGTAATCCTTACTATAGGTTTACGTTTATAGAATGCTCCGGTCACCTTAATGTAATCCTTACTATAGGTTTACGTTCATAGAATGCTCCGGTCACTTTATTGCGTGAGCTAGGTCACATATACACGTGTGGATGGTGTCGCCGCACGATGTTGTTTCGGATTCGCATGTGTGGACTAAATAGAGTGAAAATTTAAGGATGACAATCAATATTCGCTTTATATTATCAAGAAGTATTCCGACGCGCCTGCTCCGCCACAGACAAACATCGTCCGGCGAATTGAAAGTAGGCGTGCAAGAGCCCGATTGAAGCTTATCAATAAATTTTTCGATTCGCCTAAAAAGGGAAATAGTGAATATTTATTTTATTTTTGAACATCGTAATTTGTTTCATCATCGTTAATACCGTTTCTACATCGATTGTATCAACATCGTTTGTTTCAAACATCGTTTGTATCATTATCGTTTGATCAACATCGTTTGTATTAACACCATCTCTATCATAGCCCAATTGGTATCACGTATTACAGTGTGTATGGGGACCATTATTAAGATAGAAGACTGTTCTTTTTCTTGAGGCCACGTCACTCGTGGAGTTAATCAGTCACTGATGCCGTTCCTGCCTTAAGGAGCCGCCAGGGAACAAGCGATTGCGTTGATGGTGTGTGTATGAATAATTAACTCCTCCCTGCTGCCGTTAGTTGTCTCCAGCACCGAAAGGTCTCACCAAGTAAACACCGCCTAGAAGGGATTCAGTTGTTGCTAGGAATTCGGTAGGAATAAGAAGTGGGGGAAACCAACTGACCAAACAAGACATAAACCGCTCCAATTATATTTGCCATCCATTTGTAAGATCAATCTTCTTTGTGTTCAGCAACATGACATTTTGGCGTCTGCCGCATGCTGGCATCCGCCAGGGAACCAGGCCAGTGCTCCCATTCTTCGTTGTCCTAGCGCAGTTACTGTCCAGTAAGTTTGTTAGTTCTATCATTATAACGTGTGCGCACATCAAAGCAGAACATAATATATCCTTCGCTTTGTGTATTTTGATGATCTAACAAATCACGCTTTCGTATAATTGGTATAATTGTAAAGCGATACAGCTCCACATGTAGAAGCGACGCTTAGGAACCTACATCGTTACAGTTCAGATGGGTCAGGAAGGCAAGCATTAATTGACAAAAAAATGGTCCCCCAAGACTTTATATTGATGGGTGGCCTGGGCAAAAAGACCGTTTGGATAGTAGCCCTGCGCGGACGTATCATTTCATTATAATGAAAATTTGTCAGACCAGTTGGAGAATACATCCCCGGGGGGGGGGGGGGGGGGGGGGGGGGGCACTTGGCCTTATTCTGGATAGGGGTGTGCCGCGGGACCTCGAAAACCCGTACCCGTCGTACAAGGTCAAAATGGCCAAAAGCATACCCCGTCGTACAAGGTATTATGCGAATGTACAACCCGTTGCACAGATTGAAGCTGAAAAATATACCCCGTCGTACAAGTCGAGAGGCCGGGAAAACATACCCCGTCGCGCGGCACATATATACTACCTCTATACACTTAAGTGCCCCCCCCCCCCCCCCGGGAATACATCACTAGGTTTGGCATCTAGAAAGCAACATATATCAAGAGCCTGCGAACAAATTCCGTGAATCGCTTCAAACGCTTACCCCCGATCGATGAGGTTCTTTAAAAAATGCCATCTATAAATCGATTTTCTAAAATTCGTGAGGCGATGACCACCATTTTGGTCACTGAAGTCGCATGGTATTATTTGCTCTCCGTTCGCTAGGAGCTCATTGCTTGGGTTCAACTCGGCGTCTCCTGGTGCCATCACACAAGAGCTGTGTCGAAGCGCACATATTTCAGTTTCCGGCGTTGAAAGTTCGGATTCAAACTAGATTGGCCCTGCGGGCGGGCAGAATTCTGTTTTTCACGACCGTATCGTTGTTTAAAACTTACCAGCAAGTCTATCAAGAAAGTTTTTGATACAGTTGGGTCGCAGCAGACATGTTTAGTCTTTACTCCATCATGATGGTAACAAAGGCATACGTGTGGCAAGGCTGTGTGTTCCAGACGCCCACTTAATTGTCGAAGTGTCACCTGGTTCAAATAGTCCGCACTGCGCCTGTGGGCAGCTACCGCCTGGTTGTAAAGATAAACATGGCCCCGACTGCAATCGTAACGGTAGTCCATGTCAGCTGAATGCATTACTCGTGATTATATGTACAAATTGTTTTTACTATCAAAACATGCGATGAAACCAAATAACTCGTAAGGTTGTACAGGTTCAAGGTATCTGATTTAAAATTGTGGATTTTTGCATTGCGTTGAATTCAGTCATCGCAGGACGTCTACGCAGACGTCCCGTTGGGCTACGACCATGGGTGCCCTGCCAATATCAAACAACAATTTATAACCGATACGAATATTGACGACTATTAAACAGCCAAAAAAAAAAACTATGTAGAAAAAACACATGTAATGGTTAATCGACATTATGTCTGTGTCAGAATTTCTATCCGCGCAAGGGAAACCTGTTGTTGGATCGACCCTATTGTGGTTCACCATCGAGAACGACACGGCTCGGTCGGTGGCCGCGTTAACGTCGACAGACACCACCTTTACTGGCGTACCTTCAAACACCCATGACAGGCTTGGTGCCGACAGTCAACTCTCTACGCTGTCATTGACTACCACAGATAATAGCAGGACAAGCCGGAAGTTCGGACTTATTGCCGGCTGTATCCTGTCAATTCCGGTGCTAATCGTCTTGTGTTGCTTCCTGCGCTCCGTCGTTCGCTCCAAAATGAAAACACATCCATGCACAACTGAGGTCAAAGGTCGGAATACGTCGAAATTATCACAAGGGTCCCAACGCGATCGCAGAGCTCCTTTGACTTTATCGCTCATCAACACAGAGGGTTTTCCACAAGCTTCAGTCCTTGACCTGCGAACGTCATGAGAGTTAAGTGCGTACACATGGACGCTTACTGACGTGGGACTTATCAGGATAGAATATTATCTAGCTACTCGATCGATACACAGGGATCTCGTGTATACATCTAACGGGACGTTGATACACAACAATATGATATGATATCTTTCCAGCTAGGCGCCTTCATGGGTCCTCTTCTTGACTCACTAAGTGTGCATGGGGGGTGCACACAAACTTCGTTTTATTATTTCTGGTAAATAAGTTTATAGATGACTTGTGATTTTCGTACAATAAATACTGATCGGCACAAAACGAGTCTGTTTTTAAAAAGCAGTTTACACTATTTGCAGTCACTATGTGGTCTGGCATGAGTTTCAAATTGGTGCTGCCCTCACCGCAAAGGAATAACTCCTAACAGTTGATAATGAACGGTGTTGTTTCCTCTTGTTAACGATCGAATCGGGAGGTCCTTTTGCAGAGTGATGACGTCACAAGCCTTCTTGTCATAGATCCCTTGTGTTATTTCATACAGTTCGATCATGTCTCGACGGACTGTGCGGTAGCTTAGCGTCGACAGCTTTAGTCTTTCGGGATATGTTGTCTTTAAATCCAGTTAGTTGTTTTGTCACTAGCCGCTGCACTGACTCGATCTAATCAATATGCTTGGCTCTGTGCGGGAAGTAATCTGCACTGGCAGTCGAGGTGTGTCCTTACTAGGGCATTGTATAGGTGTGTCCTTACTAGGGCCTTATATAGGTGTTGTCCTCACTAAGGCCTTGTAGAGGTGTGTCCTTACTAAGGCCTTGCATAGGTGTGTCCTTACCTTACTAGGGCCTTGTATAGGTGTGTCCTAACTAGGGCCTAGTATAGGTGTGTCCTTACTAGGGCCTTGTAGAGGTGTGTCCTTACTAGGGCCTTGTATACTGGAGGTGTGTCCTTACTAGGGTTCCTGGTGGTTGAGCGGAGTGGTCCTTTTGAGGGTCATATCACCACTCTGGCCTGGATTTCACCTAGACGAGAGGCTGGAATGGCCTGGTCCAGTCAATCGGCTGGTGGTGACTCGCCCTAGGATAATCGTTTCCATTTTTATCTTTTCCATATCCATTTTCATTTATCCTAAATGCTGCTGCTTAATCAGGTCAATCTTATTTATTAACCTTTCTTGACACCATATAACACATCAGTGTTGGTGTGCCGTTAAACGCTATACTTACCTTACCTTACCTTACTAGGGCCTTGTATACAGGAAGGAATGTTCTGTGGTCTAGATGTTGAAAACTCCCACGTATTATGGCGAACATGGAATTAGCCTTTTGTTATTTGTCAAAAGTTAGATCTTCTCCAGCGGGCCGAGATATTCTAGGTCCGATATAATATTGTTATTATTTGTTATTATTAGATCCAATACATATGGTGTGTCTGTCGTAACGCTATCTTGTCCACGCCGCTAACTTGTCCAAAGCAGAGTACATCATCTCCGTGATACACCGTTCGTGTAAATGCTGGAAAATGGGAAAAATAATGATACGATCGTATCTATTCGGTCCTTGCCAAAACGTCCCAACATCACTGTATATATGATATGGGAGCTCGCCGCTAACTTGTCCAACTTGACTGAGCCTATATCTGGCTCAGTAGGCTTCAACAAACCATCAGGCTCATCTTTCAGACTCATTTCCAGTATGTCTCTGCCTCATTGATGTCCTACAATCACTACATGAAGCCTACGCGATCTCACCAACTTGGACAAGATAGCGTTAAGTGAAGATTCCGCTGCCGCTAACTTGTCCAACTTGACTGAGCCTATATCTGGCTCACTAGGCTGTCATGGGTTCGTTTTCAACAATAATATAAAATGGCTCAGATTATTTGATACAGTGACTTTGATAAAAAAGAACACAGATAGGGTTAAGCAGCCATTTCGTTTTTTATTTCGAAAAGGGAAAATATGCCGAGGTTTGAAGACTGTCTGGAAATCGGGAGGATAGAGCGATCTGGGAAAAAAATTGTTTGCGTTTTTTAATGTTCAACACTGTGATATCTATCTTTAAGACATTAGACAACTGATAAACAATTTAAGCAATGAAAGTAAACCCTACCACTGTGAATGCAACACGCTCTCTGTTGCAGCACCGAGACGATCAGCCTCTACGTACAAAATGTCCTTGGTGCACATTAGTGTGGCAATGACCGTCTCTTTCAAGACCACTTAGTAGTGGCCGACGAATACCCTACACACACAGAAAAACCAATCGAGCTCGGCGATTTAAAAACAAGGTTAAGTGGTCTGTCTCAAAGAAATGAGGCATTGGATGATCGTGTTATTCTCAACATAGAAGCAGCTCAGAACCTACCCCCGATGCTCCTCAATAGCTCGCTGTAAGTCGGAGGGAGGAATATATTGATGTAACCGACCTTGAAAGCAGCAATGAACACATTTCTATACTTATCTAGATACTTTCTCGACACGATAAATGATAAACGATGCTAAAATATTCAATAACAATCGAAATCAGCCATGAGAGAGGCTAACCTTTGTTTTCGCTTCAGGTAAATGTCCACTAATCTATCAGATAGGGACGAGAAATCCTAAGACAATAAGAATGGTTTAATGTCTTACATCGAAATAATGCAAGGTAATATAAATAACAATAGAATACAGAGAGCTGATTTGTATCCTTATGTAAACTCCAAAAGGTTATTGATTAGCAACTCTTTGAAAAGAACGCCAGCGCATTAACCTCCTTAGTCCTTGGATAGTCGTGCAGGAATTGCAGGTGCCTCGATCAGTACGAACTTAGCATTGCAACAACAAAAATTATCCATGCTAACACTTGCTGATCGCAAAACGTTGAATATTTATTTATTAGACGATGTTGTACTACATGCTTGACTGGTCACTGCAATTACAATTTTAAATATTCCAAAATACGAGATGATGTTTACTTTTCTACAATCACCGGCAGTTTAATGTCAAACCAGAGTGTTTCCCGCTCTCCATTGTACTGCTGGGTGCCATAATTCCCTTGTGTAGCTGATCTTAAACAGGACATTACAGTGAATGCAAATGAGGCATTTTCGTTATCAGAAAGGTCTGAAGTTTAAACAGTCAGTGTAACGCAAAGATTTCATTTGAGGTCTTGTTGTTATCATGCAATGCACCCTGACTAAGGTGGTGGTGGACCAAACACAATCAACATATAAGGAAAGCAACTAGGTGCCGACCATGTGCCGCCCAGTAATATTTTACATGAGTATCCATTTTCATGATTTCAGAATGGGCCGCCGCCATATCCCAGCCTTATATCATTTGATGAAACATATTTAGTGTAGTAACACAAAACACATTTAAATTTAGCAACATCATAAACAGACACAGAGCGATCCCCAAATTAACGTGGGAGATATCCAACTTGCTAGGAGTGGTACATGCGTTTTAGAGCTTCTAGAGAGATCGATATGTTGCCGTGTGCTCGCTGATAGATAAAAGCAATATTGTTATTCTCACTCAAAGCCTTCTATCCAATGATCCGTAGTAATTCGGAATACGTACTGAAATCAAAAATCTGTTAACACCGTCACCGCCAAGGAATTCAATTACATGTTTTATGTCGGAAAGTATTGCTGGACCGGAGAAGTGGCCATTCCGTTTGGCTACCTGTCAAAGTAGAAACAGGCTGAATGAATGGCTGGACGAAGTCAGCTCTATTCCCGTCCCTGATCTGATTGAAAGGATTTTATAGACTGGCGCGTGGGGGGGGGGGGGGGGGGGGGGGCAGAGGGGATCAACTTGGGTAGGACAGCGTGGTAATGTAAGGTGGACATGAGTCTGTTGGCATCATGGAACGTGAGGGTAAGGCCAGAAACTCCGCGAACCACTTGGAAACAGGTTTTCCTTACGGTCGGGGAGTGAACTAACTGGAGGGGGCAGCGAACTAACCCAAGGCGACTCCTGCCCTAAGGAAATAGGCAGATGTAAGAGAAAGGAGGTCGAGGGACGGTAACTGAGTTGCAGGATAGGTAGGGTCAGTTAGCGTGAGGAGCCCAGGGTAAGAGGGCTATCTTCTCCCCATGGTGTTCATCTTTTTGCCTCGAGCAAGGGGCATCAAGGACCCGAGGGAAAGGGGGATAGCTTACCGGAAGGCCTTTAACGCACTAAACCACTAAAATCGCCCCCTAGTCAGGTTTGGAAGCCAGTTAATCTTCCCCTGCAGGTGCCTCCCAGCCAGCCCCTCGTACTATGAAGAAAAGCACACCAGAGTGAGTGGGTGAGTATAGGGTAAAGAAGGTAGACTACCAATGGAGCCAGCCGGCGAAGGTCTCTAAGCTGCAGCAGTAGTATGTACTGGAGACCAGTAACAGGTTCCAAATACTGCAGGAGGACAAGGATATCTCTGTAGATTACACGCGCTTAGCCAAGGTCAACCAAACAGCTGCGGAGGCATGTCTGGCACAAGTCCCGAGGGTACGACGGAAGGAGCAGTGTTTGGACCATTGGGTCGTGAAGGCAAGGGAGGAGATGAGGACCTCGTACAAGAGTTACCTGGCAAATCGCAAGGTAGAGGAGCGGAGAGAGACCTACACGCTGAGGAAAGAAGAGCTGTACCAAGTTTATGTAGAAATACAACAGCAGGAACTGACCCAGAAGATCAAAGGCGTGGAGGAGGCACATATGAACCACAGGCACGGACAAAGCTGGAGACTCATAAACGAGGTATCAGGGAGAAAACCAGCTCAATCGTCCAAGATCAAGGGGCGGAATGATAGGGAGAGAGTATCTGCGTGGCAATAACACTTTGAGAAGCTGCTTGGCCGAAGGCAGACAATGAAGATGACCCCATCTCCCAGGTCTTCCAAGAACTTCCCATACCAGACGGTCCAATCTCCATGGAAGAATACCTGAAGGCCAAGCGCAGCATCAAGTGTGGCAAGGGCTGCTGTGAAGATGGAGTGGCCCCAGAAGTCCTGAAGTTTGTCCAGGTGGATGATATCGCTCTCAGCTTCATAAAAAGAGCATGTGCTACTGGAGCACTGCCAGCACTCTGGAGCACCCTTAACATTGTTCCGATCCCCAAGTCCGGTGACCTCACCAAGACGGACAACTATCGAGGCATCAGCCTATGTCCTCTTCTCGCTAAGGCCTACAACAGGATTCTGCTCAACAGATTGAGACCTGTTCTAGATCCTCTGCTCAGAACTTCGCAGAATGGCTTTCGGCATAAGCGCAGGAGAATACTGGAAGGAGTGAAAGAGGAAAAAGACTACCAGCAGTGCTCACCTTCATCGATTTCAGCAAGGCCTTCAGCACCGTGCATAGGAAAAATAATATCTATTCTTTGTGCCTATGGCATCCCAGAGAAGGTGGTCCAGGCAATTACAGCGGGTTACAGGGGAACTCGAGCAAAGATGCTCTCTCCAGATGGTGAGACCCCGTATTTCGATATACAAGCAGGAGTACTCCAGGGCGACACACTGGCCCCCTTTCTATTTGTTCTAGCCTTTGACTATGCATTGAGGCAGGCAATTGACGGCAAGGAGGAACAACTGGGCTTCACACTCACCCCGAGGAGAAGCCGGCGGGTCGGACCTTGACTATGCTAACGATATTGGCCTCATACCTGACACAGCAGAAAAAGCACAGGTGCTGTTGCTAGCAGTGGAATCAGAGTGCAAGAAGATCGGCCTTCATCTCAATACTAAAGAGAGTAAAGTGCTTGCCTTCAACGTCGAGGACACGAATGTCGTCACTGGCGATGGAGCAGTGCTAGAGGTGGTGGAGGACTTTAAGTACCTTGGGGCCTACATCGCCTCGACAGAGAAGGAGCTGTGCGACACACTCAATGAAGAAGGTGTGGAAGGCCAAGCTCAGCGACGACCTCAAGAGGCGACTCATGTGGCAACAGTCGAGTCAGTACTGCTCTACGGCGCTGAAACATGGACCTTAACTGTACAGCAAGAGAAATCCCTTGATGGTGTCTATACCAGGATGCTGCGCATGGCACTTGACGTTATCTGGAAATACCATGTACACAACAATGACCTGTATGGTGACCTTTCAGCGTATCTCAATAAAGATCAGGGAGAGGAGGATGGGTTTCGCAGGCCACTGCATTCGACACCCGGAGCTGGCAGCCCATCACATCATATTGTGGGAGCCAAATCAGGGAAATAGCAGAAGGGAACGGCGGCGAGCCACATTCATCGACTCTTTGTGGCAGGATGTTGGCCTCAGTGACACAGGGGAGATGAGGACCCTAATGCTGGACAGGGAAGAGTGGAGAGCTGCGACCAAGTCCCGAGTTGGTGTAGGATAGGGTTTATGCATGTAGTTCATGGATAAAAGGGGACTGTGAGGTACCTAAACACCTACACAATATGGTTGGAGCCTCTTAATTACACGTTGTTGGTGGATTACGAGGATGCGTTTACCAGCGACGAGTATGACATTGGGGCAATCAAGCGAAGGATGAAAAGAACTCCAGAATATTTCACTAGTGAAGAAGAGGTCCGCGTAAGGGACATACTGTAGGCTGGGCTCATTCAAGAGTTTACATCAGAATGGGCCTCTGCACCTATTCTCATATGGCAGAGAGGTGGATCCATGCGCTGCTGCGTGGATTACGTGGTACTAAATGATGTCACCAACAAGGATGAGTTTCCCGTTCCACTCTTAGATGAGTGCTAGGACACCTTAGCAGGTAAAATCTGCTTCACCAGACTGGATGCCAATTCCGCGTATTGGCTTGTAAAAAATAGAGCCAGAAGACAGGAGGAAAACTGCATTTGCCACCACATATGGCCTATTTGAACATGCTCACGTAGGGTTTGGGTTGTGTAATGCACCCGCTACCTTTGCTGGGGTAATGGACCTAATGTTACGGGGTTAAATTAGAACACCGGTCTAGCGTTCCTTGGTGATATCCTTGTCCTAGGGTCTTGTTATGAAGTAAGTAGGGTTTGAAATTAAAACCAATAAAGTGTGTTTTACCGGAAAGAGAAAATGTCACAACATGACACCCAAGTGGTCAGGGAATGGCCGGAACCCAAGGGACCCAAGGATGTGAAAAGGCTCTTGGGTTAAGCCAATAAGTACAGAGCCTTCATCAAGGAATTCGCCTATCTACCACTGTACCGGGTGATAGGTAAGAAAGATTAATACTGGGGCAATTTATAGCACTGAAAGATACACCAACCACACCGCCCTTCCTCACATTATCCAATAGGACGGTTGACTTCATACTGGACACATATGCATCTAATATGGCTATAAGAGCAGAGCTGTGCCAGTTGCAGAACGAGGAAGAGAGGGTTGTAGCTTATATATATATGGGAGCTACGCTCTAACCAAAGAGCAATGCAGGCATTGTACCACGAGGTTGAAGGTACTGGCTGTGGTGAGGTTCACGCGGCAGTTTAGACGCTACTTGCAAGGACGACCGTTCACCATACGCACAAATCATGCAAGTTTGATTTGGCCATTGAAGTTTAAAGAGCCACAGGGGAAGCTGGTAAGGTGGATGGAGGAATTGACACTGGGCTGGCGGGAAACATGGCAATGTGGATGCTTTATCTAGGAGGCCCCGAGATCAATAAGGTTGCCATGAGTATGCGGCTGGAGACAAGTTGTGTGATCTGCCCTGTGAAATATGTTCATACTGTTAACGTATGGAGGAGCGCTAGATGAAGCTCAGGGCAATACGGGCAGCACAGAAGTGTGAGTGAGTAAATAAGTTAATAAGTTTCGGGTTTTAACGGCACACCAACACTAATGAGTTATATGGCGCCTAGAAAGGTCAATAGATAAATTTTATCTGATTAAGCAGCCGCCTTCTAGGATAAATTGAAAAATTGAAAGGCCACGGACAAAATCAGTAAAAAGGCAGTTTACGGAGGGAACTGGAAGTGGAGGTTGGGGAACAGGTCATTAATATGCTCAATGTTCTAGCCCCAAACCGGTGTGCAAGGACATGGGAAGGATGAAAGAGCGGTTGGCGAGACAGGAGAGGAGCCACGGCTAGTGTGGGATCCTGGGGGGCTGAATACCTATCTCGTCCACGACCCATCACCCATTGCTGTTACTCAACAGGGAACAGAGACAGTAATATATCTTGTTACTTTGTAACTGATGCGGATCCTCTGTGCTTGCAGAATCCATCGTGCTGGGGATTCTCCACTGCACATATATGGGCGGCACAAGGAGCCTGTTTTTTGATTAATCAAAGTCGTACTAGATGAATAAAGAGCTGATGCATTTCAATGATTGGATTAACTATAAACAGAAGAAAGATACACAGGATAATCACCTGGTGGTCCCCAGTAACATGCGAGCACTGGTTTTGGAGTATAAGGTAAGGCATGTATAGGGTTTAACGGCACACCAACACTCATGTGTTATATGGTGCCAAGAAAGGTTAATAGATAAGATTGACCTGATTAAGCAGCCGCCTTCTAGGATAAATGAAAATGGAGATGGAAAGGATAAAAATGGAAACGATTATCCTAGGGCAAGTCACCACAAGCCGATTGACTGAACCAGGCCATTCCAGCCTCTCGTCTAGGCGAAATCCGGGCCAGAGTAGTGTGTTGCAGATATGGCCATCAAAAGGACCGCTCCACTCAACCACTTGGATCCCATTGTCCACCAACACGAGTCGCAACCCACGGCCAACAGGTTGCCCCCTATTATCGTCTCTAACGACATGCAGAAGGATACAGTGGACCTATTCTACCCCCCGGACCCTCGGGGGTAGTATAACTATGACATTCCATCAGCAGGCCACCAGCGGGTTGAAGGAACGAAGGGTAATATTCCAGGGAAGTTTAACTGGTATGGGATGACAGCCGACATTACCTGGTATGTAGCCTCGTGCATCACTTGCAACCAGAACAAGAAATAGGTGCGCCAGGATAATGGGGTTATGCAGGTAAGGTAAGTATATGTTTGAACGGTACACTAACACTAGTGTGTTATATGATGCCTATAAATGTGAATAGATAAGATTGACCTGATTAAGCTAAATGCTAATATTATCCTAGGGCAAGTCACCACAAGCCGATTGACTGAACCAGGCCATTCCAGCCTCTCGTATCGGAAATCCAGAGTAGTGCGTTATGGACAAAAGGACCGCTCCACTCAGCCACCTGGATCCCATTGTCCACCGAAACGAGTCGCAACCCACGGCCAACAGGTTGCCCCCTATAAGTCGCCTCCTACGACATGCAGGAGGATACAGTGGGCCTATTGTATCCCCGGAAGTTATGCAGGAATACCATGCTAGAGGCCTGATGGAGCGCGTCCACTGGGCAGGGTAATGAGTACATCCTGATTATGGTAGACCAATTCACAAAGTGGGTTGAGTGTATACCACTACCACCACAAACTGCAAAGGTAACCGCAAGAGAAGCAGTGGACCAATTATTTTCAAGGTTCGCTTGCCCATTTCAGCTCATTACAGACCAGAGTCGGAAGTTATTGACGGCAATGTGGGATACTCTCCACATTCATAAGACGCGTACGACATCCCGGTTGTCTGCAAATTGACAAGTTGAGAGATACAATAGGACCCTTATGGACGCAGTGCATTGTTTCATTGGTAAATCCCAAAATCGTTGTAAACCATGACGGGACCGTAGCCTACCGCAATGGGTAAGAGTATGGCTGCGGAATAAAGGCGAGAACATAGGAAGACGATGTAGGTGCCGACGATAAGCTGTACTGCATATACTGTCAACCCTGGCAGGGTAGTGTTATGATCATGAGTGACTTCTGCCAGGAGTGGTACCACAGTACATGCGCTTATGTTACCACAACTGACATACTCGGCATAGACAAGTTCCGTAGCAGACCCTGCAAACCAAAGTGTTTTATAGATTCCCCTCGGTTGGCGGGTCGTTGGGAAAGTGATAAACCAGTGGTATCCTTATGTGATGTATGTGAGTGTAATGTTTGGTATCTATAATATGTTTACAGTGCGTAACAATGGCACAATCTGCACCAGAGATCATGATGGCAAGGGTCACCAGTCCACCCTAGTTATGACTAGGGCCCTAGTGGATGGACTGATCATTATAAGGGGGCCAACGGTGCTCCAATTGTGGAGGCCATCATTCACCAAGTGGGGATCGCCAAGGAAGAGAAAAACCCGCAGTGGTGTAGTTTTGTGGCGGAGAGGGCTGATTCCCTACAGCTCTATAGCGGATCCTGGCTGAGTGAGCCTGTGTGAAACGTGGGTAAGGGTAAGAAAACAGCGGCTGAGGATGGATTCCAAACTTACTCGGGTGGAAGTGAATGAGGGAATCTGTGGTCCAAGAATCCCTGAGGTGGGCCCTACCTCCATTCATGACGTGCCAGCCTTATCAGAGGAGGGCATGCTGGTGGAGTTGTCCGGCAAGGAGGAGGAATTGAACGCTTCAGGTTCCTCCCCCGAGGCCGTACCCCTCAAGGTCACAGAGCAGATGTACGAACCCCTTCGGTGGCGCCAAGGAAGCCACATAAGAGGCAGGTGGCATGGTGTAGGCCCCTACTGCAGATCTTAGGGGCCGATTGTTGGTCCAGCCCATCACCTGTTCGGGGCAATGACACAGAAGTGTGTACCAAAACAGTATATTTATATTTTCAACGGCATTTGAATTTTAAGGTTGACTGAATAACCGTATAATGCCTTATAATTATCCTGCCTTGACTCAAAATAATACAAAGATGCAACATATATTGACATAAATGAGAACTAAGCGACGAAGCCTTTATATTATCGTTCAAGACTACGAAATACGGGAATACAAATAACAGAAGTAGTTATAAGTTCAAAATAAACAAACGAATACAAAATAACAAGGCAGTCTTCTATAATTAACTTACTGCAGCAGGTCAAATACAATCATAGAATGGAAGAGACCAGCGATCTAAAATTTTGAGTAGGTAGTCATCGATGAAGTGATGAAGAGGGCTTCACTGGGTCACATAGCGATGAAATGATGAAGAGGGCTTCACTGGGTCACATAGCGATGAAATGATGATGAAGGCCTGACTGGGTCAACTAGTGATGAAATGATGAAGAAGGCTTCACTGGGTCACATAGCGATGAAATGATGAAGAGGGCTTCACTGGGTCACATAGCGATGAAATGATGAAGAGGGCTTCACTGGGTCACATAGCGATGAAATGATGAAGAAGGCTTCACTGGGTCACCTAGCCATGAGATGATGAAGAAGGCCTGACTGGGTCAACTAGTGATGAAATGATGAAGAAGGCTTCACTGGGTCAACTAGTGATGAAATGATGAAGAAGACTTCACTGGGTCACCTATATGATGAAACTTCACTGGGTCACAAAGCGATGTAATGATGAATATCAAATTATATAGACTGACCCTATGAGAATCTACTATGTTTAATTATGAATTAAAATCTCACAGATCTCATTTTATTAATTTTGCTGGTTATATGATGATATTGACTGGGTCACTCGATGAAATTATGACCATTGTATCATAAAGGATCAATGTATGCTCCCTTGCTGGTCGCAGCTGGGTAAGACCCAGCGAGAACGCCACCCTGATTGGGTCTCATCGTTTCATCGATGAACTAACTTATGAAAATTTTCTAAACTCATCTAATGGAACAAACAAACTAATTCGCACGACCAAAGAAAGTCGTGTCAATAAAGCGTGTATCACAGAAATATTACCCAGTGCGGTATGCAGTTGGACAAGTTAGCGGCGTGGACAAGATAGCGTTACGACATGCGTCTGACCCTCTCCGTCTGGTTGGTTTGGTGATATACTGGTATAGTTCAATATCGTGTAAACACTCCATGAAGCTGTACTCACAGCAGGTGGTGCTTGTGATGGGTTCAGTTCCAGTGTTCCAGTCAATAGTATAGAGATTGAAATCTCCTACGAGAGTCAAGCGAGAGTACCCGCCAAATGTTATTCTCAGGCGATCCGCTATATGATCCGTATATCACTCCAATGGTATCGACACAATAGCTGATGGGTTGATGCCCACAGACACATTTTCCTCACCTTGTGTCTCCATGCATACCACTACGGCTGGTAAACTTGTGTCCACATACAACACAATGCCTCTACCAACTGAATTGTCAACGTTATACTCGCCAACTTCGCTAGGTAAAAATTGGACAGGATTTACTTTATTCCAACTATTTGTCGGCTTCAGTTAAGGTCCATGTTTCAGCCCTTTAGCCTTTTTGCCATTGAGATGAAGGCCGATCTTCTTGCACTCTGATTCCACTGCTAGCAACAGCACCTGTGCTTTTTCTGCTGCACCAGATATGAGGCCAATATCGTCCTCTGTGCACGGTGTCGAAGGCCTTGCGGAAATCGATGAAGGTGAGCACTGCTGGTAGTCTTCCCTCCTTCACTCCTTCCAGTATTCTCCTGAGCGCAATTATCTGCAGGACAGTTGTGCGCTTCTGCCGAAAGCCATTCCGCGAAGTTCTGAGCAGAGGATCTAGAACAGGTCTCAATCTGTTGAGCAGAATCCTGTTTTAGGTCTTGGCGAGGAGAGGACTTAGGCCGATGCCTCGATAGTTGTCCGTCTTGGTGAGGTCACCGGACGTGGGGATTGGAACAATATTAAGGGTGCTGGTAGTGATCCAGCTTCCATCTTCACAGCAGCTCTTGCCACACTTTATGCTGCGCTTGGCCTTCAGGTATTCTTCCATGGAGATTGGACCATCTGGTATGGGGAGTTCTTGGAAGACCTGGGAGATGGGCTTATCTTCTTTGTCTACCTCCGGTGGACTGCCAAGCAGCTTCTCAAAGTGTGATTGCCACGCAGCCACTCTCTCCCTATCATTCCGCCCCTTGATCTTTGACGATTTTCTCCCCTGATACCTCGTTTATGAGTCTCCAGCTTTGTCCGTGCCTGTGGTTCATATGTGCCTCCTCCACGCCTTTGATCTTCTGGTCCTGTTCCTGCTGTTGTATTTCTGCATAAACTTGGTACGGCTCTTCTTTCCTCAGCGTGTAGGCCTCTCTCCGCTCCTCTACCTTGCGATTTGCCAGGTAACTCTTGTACGAGGTCCTCATATCGACCCTTGCCTTCACGACCCTAGGGTCCAAACACTGCTCCTTCCGTCGTACCCTGGGGACTTGTGCGATACATGCCTCTGCAGCTGCTTGGTTGACCTCGGCGAAGCGCTTGTAACCTACAGAGATGTCCGCGTCCTACAGTATTTAGAACCTGTTCCTGATCTCCAGTTCATACTGCTGCTGCAGCTTAGAGACCGTCGCCAGCTGGCCCCATTGGTAGTTTACCTTCTTAACCCTAAACTCACCCACTCACTCACTCCGGTGCGCTTTTCTTCATAGTACGAGGTGCTGTCTGGGGAGGCACCTGCAGGGGAACATTTACTTGCTTCCAAACCTGACTAGGGGGCGATTTTTGTGGTTGAGTGCGTTGAAGGCCTTCCGGTAAGCTATCCCCCTTTCCCTCGGGTCCTTGATGCCCCTTGCACGAGGCAAAAAGATGACCACCATAAGGAGAAGACAGCCCCCTTACCCTGGGCTCCTCACGGTAACTGACCCTACATATCCTGCAACTCAGTTACCGTCCCTCGACCTCCTTTCCCCTACATCTACCTATTTCCTTAGGGCAGGAGTCGCCTTGGGTTAGTTCGCTGCCCCCTGCGCCAACCCGACAGCAACTCCCCGACAGTAAACAGGTAAAGAAAAACTGTTTCCGAGGGGTTCGCGGAGTTTCTGGCCTTACCCCCACGTTCCCTAATGCCAACTGACTCAGGTCCACCTTACCTTACCACGCTGCCCTGTCCTACCCAAGTTGATCCCCTATGCCCGCCCCCCTAATGTGCACCAAGGACTTTTTGTACGAAGAGGCTGATCGTCTCGGTGCTGCAACAGAGAGCGTGTTGCATACAAAGTGGTAGGGTTTACTTTCATTGCTAAAATTGTTTATACGAGTTTATCAGTTGTCTAATGTCTTACAGTTAGATGTCACAATGTAGAATTTTTTTTTTCCAGATTGCTCTATCCTCCCGACATCAAGACAGTCTTCAAACCTCGGCGTATTTTCACTTTCGAAATAAAAAGCGAGGTGGCTGCTTAACCTTATCTGTGTTGTTTTTCATCAAAGTCACTGTATCAGATAATCTGAGCCATTTTTATATTATTGTTGTAAACGAACCCATGACAGCTTAGTGAGCCAGATATAGGCTCAGTCAAGTTGGACAAGTTAGCGGCAGCGGAATCTTCACTTAACGCTATCTTGTCCAAGTTGGTGAGATCGCGTATGCTTCATGTAGTGATTGTAGGACATCAATGAGGCAGAGACATACTGGAAATGAGTTTGAAAGATGAGCCTGATGGTTTGTTGAAGCCTACTGAGCCAGATATAGGCTCAGTCAAGTTGGACAAGTTAGCGGCGTGCTCCGATAACAGATATTCAGTGATGTTGGGACGCTTTTGCAAGGACCGAATAGATACGATCTTAGCATTTACACGAACGGTGTATCACGGAGATGATTTTTCGCTGCTTTGGACAATTTAGCGGCGTAGACAAGATAGCGTTACCACGCGTGGGAATATGTCATTTACCACAATGCTGAAAATGCAGGGTAACTTTTGATATTCATGAACAGCATTCCATGTAGACACATTCCATGTAGACACATTCGTTTGATTGAGACGACAGAATAACATCAGAAATGACACCATACAACTCGGACCAAGTGCAATCATTGGCAGTAACTCCGGGCACCTTAGAGATGTACATCCCACTGCACCAGGCGCTCGCCGACATAGGCCCCCAGTCAATTTATTCATCGAGTGCGCTCGGCAGTGTTCGGTTTCGCCTGACCATGTATATATGTATATAAAATTATACATATCCCTGTTTCTCAGGGAACGCGTCCGTTGAATGAATCGACTTGTACTCGCAAACGCACATCAGCTGATCAGCCAACCATGCGGCGCGACCTGAAGGTTCTTCTTAGCACTATAGCAGTGTTGTCCTACACATAGATAACTGGCAGTGTTGTCCTACACATAGATAACTGGCTGTGTTGTCCTGCACATAGATAACTGGCTGTGTTGTCCAACACACATAGATAACTGGCTGTGTTGTCCTACACATAGATAACTGGCAGTGTTGTCCTACTACACAGATAAACTGACAGTGTTGCTACACACAGATAGGCAGTGTTGTCCTACACATAGATAACTGGCCAGTGTTGTCCTACACATAGATAACTGGCAGTGTTGTCCTACACATAGATTGGCAGTGTTGTCCTACACATAGATAACTGGCAGTGTTGTCCTACACATAGATAACTGGCAGTGTTGTCCTACAGATAACTGGCCATGTTGTCCTACACATAGATAACTGGCAGTGTTGTCCTACACATAGATAACTGGCAGTGTTGTCCTACTCAGATAACTGGCAGTGTTGTCCTACACAGATAACTGGCAGTGTTGTCCTAGACATGATAACTGGCAGTGTTGTCCTACACATAGATAACTGGCAGTGTTGTCCTACTCGTAGATAACTGGCAGTGTTGTCCTACTCGAGATAACTGGCAGTGTTGTCCTACACATAGATAACTGGCAGTGTTGCCCTACACATAGACAATTGGCAGTGTTGTCCTACACATAGATAACTGGCAGTGTTGTCCTAGACATAGATAAGTGGCAGTGTTGTCCTACTCGTAGATAACTGGCAGTGTTGTCCTACTCATAGATAACTGGCAGTGTTGTCCTACACATAGATAACTGGCAGTGTTGTCCTAGACATAGATAACTGGCAGTGTTGTCCTACTCGTAGATAACTGGCAGTGTTGTCCTACACATAGATAACTGGCAGTGTTGTCCTACACATAGATAACTGGCAGTGTTGTCCTACACATAGATAACTGGCAGTGTTATCCTACACATAGATAACTGGCAGTGTTGTCCTACACATAGATAACTGGCAGTGTTGTCCTACACATAGATAACTGGCAGTGTTGTACCACACATAGGTATCTGGCGGCGTTGTCCATAACATAAGATTACTTGCAGTGGTAAGGATGTGAATTGATGGATAGAGTGTGGTTGCTATGGTAATCTTTCTTTATTCCCTAACATCCCATGTCACATTCCAGATATATTTGTTGACATTATTTGACAGCCGCGCTGAAGAGACGACTGTAGCTGGGGGAGATGCTACAGGGGGAGATGCAGTCTGCCGCTTATGCAATCCATTCACAATTATCCTCATAGCCAGTGTCTGGTCTCACCTTACAATGAGACCAGGGCATTGCAATGTCTCTTACTATAACTAGCAAACGACTGAACACACCAACATACTCCACACACAACAACTTACAATACATAAACAGCAGTTTCTCCACGATTACAATAACAGCACAGTTCTGAGACTCAATACTGGTCAACCATGGTGTCCTGCATCCAATACTGGTAATCAATACTGTTATACACGATCAAAACTCAGATTAATTTCTCAATGAGAGACTGATTAGGCACACATTGCTTTGTACTCATTGGCTTTGTTCTGTTCAATGCAGATATTAAGACTTCAGACCATAGCTCCCATAACATAGATTACTAGCAATAAGGATGGTCGATGAAAGGTTCTTAGATACTACCAGACTCAATGGAACGGTCGTCATTTCTGCTTGTCTGGCCCTCCCAAGCAGATCAATAATGACAAAAGTTACCTTATTGTGTCATTTTCACCAATAAATCCCAGAAAAAGACACACACACAAACATGTATGTATGTATGTATGTATGCATGTATGTATGCATGTATATATTTATATATAAATATATATATATATATATATATATATATATATATATATATATATATATATATATATATATATATATATAGATATATATATATATATATATATATATATATATATATATATATATATATATATATATATATATATATATATATACTGTATATATGTAATATAGTAATCTGTCACAAGTTATTCATGTTAAGCTGCCATCTTCAGTTTGGGATGAGATGCTTATGTTCATTGTCGGTGGAATCGTGAGACACTGTATCCTGATCAGGTTGTCCACTCGCCATGGATGTCATTGCCTTCTCACGTGATACAGTGCGGCGAAACACATTACTACCTCGCTGGTTGTCGTTGGGATCCCCCGGTCGATGGGGGCGCGGGCACCTGCTGTGTCTTATCCTGGCACACAGGGGTACATGATACATGCTGACAAACAGTGGGGTCTATTATAGTCGGGTCAGTTATAATAGGATTTGTAAATAATGGGGTCCATTACATTGGCATCAGATAGAGTGTGGTCTGTTAAAGTTTGGGGTAAGTAATAGTGTGGTCTGTAATAATGGGGTCTGTTACTATTGGGTCTGATATAGTGTGGTTTGTTATAGTTGGGTCTGTTAATTTGAGTCTGTTATAGTTCTGGTGGAGTCTTATTTTGTTCTGTTATAGTGGAGTCTGTTATTTTTATAGTGTCTGTTATAGTGTTAAAGAGGGTCTGTTATAGTGAGTGTTAAAGATAGTGTTATAGTGGGGTCTGTTATTGTGGAGTCTGTTAAAGATGGGTCTGTTATAGTGGGGTCTGTTATAGATGAGTGTTATAGTGGGGTCTGTTATTGTGGAGTCTGTTAAGATGGGTCTGTTATAGTGAGTGTTATAGTGGGGTCTGTGGAGTCTTAAAGATGGGTCTGTTATAGGGGTCTGTTATGGGTCTGTTATAGATGGATCTGTTATAGAATCGTCTGTTAAAGTTGGGTCTGTTATACTTATAGTGGGGTCTGTTATAGATGGGTCTGTTATAGTTGGGTCTGTCATAGATCGGTCTGTTATAGTTGGGTCTGTTATACTTATAGTTGGGTCTGTTAAGTTAGGTCTGTCACAGATCGGTCTGTTATAGTTGGGTCTGTTACAGTGGGGTCTGTCATAGATCGGGTCTGTTATAGATGGGGTCTGTTATAGATGGGTCTGTTATAGATGGGTCTGTTATAGATGGGTCTGTGATAGTGATGGGTCTGTCATAGTGGGGTCTGTCATAGATGGGTCTGTTATAGTGTCTGTCATAGTTGGGTCTGTTATAGATGGGTCTGTTATAGATGGGTCTGTTATAGTTGGGTCTGTTATAGATGGGTCTGTTACAGTGGGGTCTGTCACAGATCGGTCTGTTATAGTTGGGTTTGTTATAGTTGGGTCTGTTACAGTGGGGTCTGTCATAGATTGGTCTGTTATAGATGGGTCTGTTATAGTGGGGTCTGTTATAGTGGGGTCTGTCATAGATGGGTCTGTTATAGATGGGTCTGTTGTATGAAATGAGTGCTTTTCCAATGTGAATGTAAGAAAGCTTTGTAAAAAGTGAACCTACAAGCATCAAAAGTTCCCCACTCCACATCTTCTTCACTTCTCCCCGCTTGGCAGCTATAGCAAACGTGGTGAGTAACGTGCAGGGGACGAGGTAGAGGAGTGCGGGTTGTCCCGTGGACATCAGAGCCAGGGCAATGAACGTGAGTACCAGCCCCACACCATACGCTGAACACATTCAGAACACAGTGAGTACCAGCCCCACACCATACGCTGAACACATTCAGAACACAGTGAGTACCAGCCCCACACCGTACGCTAAACACATACAGGATACAGCACGTACCAGCCCCACACCGTACGCTGAACACACGCAGGACACAGTGACAAGCAGGCAGCCTGATATATAGGCTATAACGCTATACCAACAAGCTCTTTAGCATGCAGTATCCTGAAGCCAAAATGTTCTCCACTAGGAGTGGAATTAAGTGTCACAAGAATGGCAATGAAAGCTCACCAACAAACTAATGAAAAGAACTCATTTCACAGAGGCATGTTACCAGGGTAACTGGTAGTGGGTGAAGAATCGTTCCAACTCACCTATAACAGAGGAGATGAAATAGATTCTTGATGACTGAACAACAAGATCGAATCCATGGTTGTAGCTGATCAACAAACCTGTAATACACACAATACACACACAGTAACATGCGTACACATAAGCTGTGCAGGTGGGATAGAAATGTGTGGTGTGGATGATGGGATGAAATGGGAGATGGATAATGTGCAGGTGGGATGTGGATAATGTGCATATGGGATGTGGATAATGTGCAGTTGTGGGGATAATGTAGAGAATGTGCAGGTTAGTTATGATGTGATAATGTGCAGGTGAGGTGTGGATGATGTGTGCAGGTTAATGATGCAAAGTCAAAGAAAAAAATTATTAACTGTTTATAAGATAGGGGTAACACATTTTACCAGGAACTAGGATGTCTCCAAAGCCCAGAAGTGAGTAGGGCAGGCTGCATACATGGGACTTGGCTGGTGCTATCCGAGGAACCTTCAGTACCATTGGCAACTGAAAAAGTAGTGAACAGCTGTTTGTTATACATTCAGTAAAGACATTGCAAAGCTGTGACACTGCATCATGACATTGCAAAGTTGTGACACCCCATCACGACATTGCAAAGTTGTGACACTGCATCATGACATTGCAATGTTGTGACACTGCATCAAGACATTGCAACGTTGTGACACTGCATCATGACATTGCAACATTGTGACACTGGATCACGACATTGCAAAGTTGTGACACCCCATCATGACATCGCAAAGTTGTGACACTGCATCATGACATTGCAATGTTGTGACACTGCATCAAGACATTGCAACATTGTGACACTGCATCAAGACATTGCAACGTTGTGACACTGCATCACGACATTGCAATGTTGTGACACTGCATCAAGACATTGCAACGTTGTGACACTGCATCAACACATACATTGCAACGTTCTGACACTGCATCAAGACATTGCAACATTGTGATACCCCATCACGACATTGCAACGTTGTGATAACCCATCACGACATTGAAACTTTGTGATAACCCATCACGACATTGAGAAGGTTGGAGATGCATTACCTGCTCGCCAGAGTGACTGTCACCGCCCGTTGCTACATCCACCATGACGCTATTGCCAGACTACAACAACACAAACATATAAACAGCTGACATATAACATGAACAGAGAGCAGGGAATTAGAACGGGGAAGAGGGGAGTGATGAGGTGGGAGTCTTAACCTCACCTTGGTGAAGAGGGGAGTGATAAGGTAGGGGTCTTAACCTCACCTTGGTGAAGAGTGGAGTGATGAGGTGGGGTCTTAACCTCACCTTGGTGAAGAGGGGAGTGATGAGGTAGGGGTCTTAACCTCACCTAGGTGAAGAGGGGGGAGTGATGAGGTAGGGGTCTTAACCTCGCCTTGGTGTAAGAGGGGAGAGGGGAGTGATGAAGTAGGGGTCTTTACCTCATCTTGGTGAAGATGGGAGTGATTTAAGTAGGGTGTCTTAACCTCACCTTCATGAAGAGGGGAGTGATTAAGTAGAGGTCTTAACCTCACCTTGGTGAAGAGGGGAGTGATGAGGTAGGGGTCTTAACCTCACCTTGGTGAAGAGTGGAGTGATGAAGACGAAGAAGATGTCGTAGATGAAGAGCAGCAAGACAAGGGGAGGATGGTGCAAGCCTGCAAATGTCAGCCATTCTTAATGTAGCAACAAGGTTGCTAGGTAACAGCAATAACAATGAATGGCAATTAAACACATGATGGCCACAATGACATACCTTGAGGCTGGGCAGCCGAACAGTTTTCATCATGTGGATACAAAATACAATGCCTAAAATGTCTTGCAAGATCCAAGCATACCTGAATAAAACATGAAGAGGTGTGGTTAGTTTGGGTTGATTCCAATCAATAACAGAAGAGGTGTGGTTAGTTTGGGTTGATCCCAATCAATAAACAGAAGAGGTGTGGTTAGTTTGGGTTGATCCCAATCAATAACAGAAGAGGTGTGGTTAGTTTGGATTGATCCCAATCAATAACAGAAGAGGTGTGGTTAGTTTGGGTTGATCCCAATCAATAACAGAAGAGGTGTGGTTAGTTTGGGTTGATCCCAATCAATAACAGAATAGGTGTGGTTAGCTTGGGTTGATCCCAATCAATAACAGAAGAGGTGTGGTTAGCTTGGGTTGATCCCAATCAATAACAGAAGAGGTGTGGTTAGCTTGGGTTGATCCCAATCAATAACAGAATAGGTGTGGTTAGCTTGGGTTGATCCCAATCAATAACAGAAGAGGTGTGGTTAGTTTGGGTTGATCCCAATCAATAACAGAAGAGGTGTGGTTAGTTTGGGTTGATCCCAATCAATAACAGAAGAGGTGTGGTTAGTTTGGGTTGATCCCAATCAATAACAGAAGGTGTGGTTAGCTTGGGTTGATCCCAATCAATAACAGAAGAGGTGTGGTTAATTTGGGTTGATCCCAATCAATAACAGAAGAGGTGTGGTTAGCATGGATTGATCCCAATCAATAACAGAAGAGGTGTGGTTAGTTTGGGTTGATCCCAATCAATAACAGAAGAGGTGTGGTTAGCTTGGATTGATCCCAATCAATAACAGACTGCTCCCAATTCATAAATAATGTACAGGAGCAACAACACAATCAGTGAATCTCCCAAGAGGAAATGAACGAATGAGAGAATGCACTAAGCATGAAACAAAATGGAACAGCACTGTGACATTACCATGGAATCATATGACATATGGGTTTACTTACTATATCACCATGGCCAGTAATTGACAGATGGGTTAACTTGCTATATCACCATGTCCATTAATTGAGAGATGGGTTCACTAGCTATATCACCATGACAATTAATTGAGAGATGAGGTTACTTGCTATACCACCATGACAATTAATTGACATAGATGGGTTTACTTGCAATATCACCATGATAACCAATTGACATAGATAGGTTAACTTGCTATATCACCATGACAATTAATAGACAGAGATGGGTTTACTTGATGGGTTTACTTGCTATACCACCATCACATGAGAGTGGGGAGTTTCTCACCAGGCATGTCGCTCCACAGCCCACCAGATGCCCAGCGCCATACACAGCATCAGCAGCACAATACGACGCACTTCTGGTCGCTGCTTCAGTAGCGGCAATCTGTTGGCCGGTAACCTGATACAAAAAGAATTGACTATCAGAACAGAACAGCATTCCCTGGTACCACAAATATCTTCTGATAATAGAGATTACAATATCTGATGAAATCCTTAACGGGGCTCAGTACAGGTGAAGACAGGAACACAAAATCTTTGAAACTGTGGCTACTGGATTCTTGCACATAAAGCATCTTGAATGACTACCTGATGCAGTTAACATGCCTCCTGTACAATTTCTTGATACAATGAACATTATGCCTCCTGTACAACTGCTTGATACAGTGAACATAATGCATCCTGTACAACTACTTGATGTTCTCATAATCCCTCCTGTACAACTTCTTGATACAGTGAACATAATGCCTCCTGTACAACTACTTGATACAGTGAACATTATGCCTCCTGTACAACTACTTGATATTCTCATAGTCCCTCCTGAACAACTTCTTGTGACAGTGAACATTATGCCTCCTGTACAACTACTTGATAAAGTGAACATAATGCCTCCTGTACAACTACTTGATATTCTCATAATCCCTCCTGTACAACTTCTTGATACAGTGAACATTATGCCTCCTGTACAACTTCTTGGTATAGTGAACATAATGCCTCCTGTATAACTACTTGATGCTGTGAACATGCTCCTTGTATGACTAGTTGATGCTGTACACAGGGCAGTCACTCACTTGCAGGTGGGGACACAAGGCATCCTGATCAGAAGAAGCTTCAGCACCGAGTAAAGAGCCAGAGTGGAGGCAACCACAAATAATCCAATAATGGCATACACTGAAATCACAACCAGACCGGTTATGACATTAACTGCCATACACTGAAACCACAACCAGACTGGTTATGACATTGACTGGCATACACTGAAACCACAACCAGACCGGTTATGACATTGACTGGCATACACTGAAACCACAACCAGACTGGTTATGACATTGACTGGCATACACCGAAACCAGAACCAGACCGGTAATGACATTAACTGGCATACATTGAAACTACAACCAGACAAGTTATAACATTAACTGCAATCACCAATTTGCTAATTAAAGTATTAAATGTTGACACAAATGATGGCAAGATGTCCTAGCCCCCCCCCCCCATCCCACATCTATAAAACTTGCCAATGCAAGGCATATATAATTTACCCAAACAATCATGTCAGAAAAGGTGTAATAAAAGAGGCAATAATCCCACTTAATGAAAACCAAAATTTATCCTGGTTATCTTACAGCATGAAAGGAATCATTCACCTGCCTTATTATACAGCATCAAATGTGATATTTACTGAAGCAACCATCCAACATAAAGGTGTTTAACCCGGGAAATTGCTTAGCATAAAAGGTTCTAATTACCCATGAAATCGTACAACATAAACAGTGCTATTTGACCATGTTATCGTACAGCATAAAAGGTGTAATTTACCAAGGTTATCGTACAGCATGAAAAGTGTTATCTACCCATGTAATCGTTCAGCATTAAAGGTGTTATTTACCGCAGTTATCGTACAGCATTAAAGGTGTTATTTACCGAGGTAATCGTACAGCATTAAAGGTGTTATTTACCGAGGTAATCGTACAGCATGTAAAGTGCCAGTAACATGCCACACATGAGTATGACGAACACAACGATGACCTTTGGAGAGACATCCAGGCTCTCTGCTTCATCCTCATCGTCCTCATCTGGCGGGGGCACTCCACTCTCACCAGACCTTCTGCGCTTTCTCTCCAGTCTGTCAAATAAATGCCAAACACGTACACACACATCATCCAATTACCTTAACCTGGTGGGTGCTGATATTCATGCTACAGAGTAAGCTTACTGATGGTGTCTGGCAATGCCCGACCAGAGCGACCCCAGCACCACAGTAAACACAGCCAGCAGCCAGATCAGGAGCAGGTTGTAGTCGATGCGAGGGGGTGATGGGGAGTACAGCTCTGCTTCAAGTCTGTGACTCATGTTCTGTACAAAGACATCATCACACAGATGATCAGACAGGAGATCAACACACCATTCTTAACACCAAACTCCCAGTGACAGACAGACAGACATTCTTAACACCAAACTCCCAGTGACAGACAGGAGATCAATACAACATTCTTAACACCAAACTCCCCAGTGACAGACAGGAGATCAATACACCATTCTTTACACCAAACTCCCAGTGACAGACAGGAGATCAATACACCATTCTTTACACCAAACTCCCAGTGACAGACAGGAGATCAATACACCATTCTTAACACCAAACTCCCAGTGACAGACAGGAGATCAATACACCATTCTTAACACCCAACTCCCAGTGACAGACAGGAGATCAACACACCATTCTTCTTTACACCAAACTCCCAGTGACAGACTGGCATACTCCAATAGCATTCACAAGCATCCTATTTATTTGGTATGCAATTAATTTGATTCTTACTTTTATGACGAAATAATCTACAGAGGCCATCGTGGCCACTGTGATGTTGATTTCATCTGTATCGGAGGTGTTAGCCCCTGGTGTTAGCTGCAAACACCAACATCACATCATACTCCATTTGCCAAGTTTCATTGCATTACAGAACGCACAAAAAAAAAAAACCACATTTAGAGCTGCTGCATAATGGAAGAGGAATGCTACACAGTCGCTGCATAATGGAAGAGGAATGCTACCGAGCCCCTGCATAATCGAAGAGGAATGCTACACAGCCGCTGCATAATGGGAGAGGAATTCTACCAAGCCCCTGCATAATGGAAGAGGAATGCTACCGAGCCCCTGCATAATGGAAGAGGAATGTTACACAGCTGCTGTATAATTGAGAAATGCTACCGAGCCCCTGTTTAGCGGAGAAATACTACCTGGCCCCTGTATAGCGGAGAAATACTACCTAGCCCCTTTATAGTGGAGAAATACTACCTAGCACCCGTATAGCGGAGAAAACTACCGAGCCCCTGTATAATGAAGAACCAACGTAACCAAGCCCCTGTATAAAGGAAGAAGAACACTCACCAGCCCCTGATGCTAACAATGATTATGGCTTTTGCTCCTGTATTTCGGTGCTCTGCGGGCTTTTTATAGCGGACAAATGTGCAGTTTCCACGCAGCACAAGGACAATGTGGTCATTGATGATGGGATCACTTGGGGGCCCCTTCACAGAACATGGACGGCATCATGCTCAGCAACCGGCATGGCATAGGCTGCATATTTCTACACCCATTACAGGCATCATAGGCTGCAAGAATACACCATTACAGGCATCATAGGCTGCAAGAATATCACCCATTACAGGCATCATAGACGGCAAGAATCACCATTACAGACATCATAGGCTGCAAGAATACACCCATTACAGGCATCATAGGCTGCAAGAATACAGCCATTACAGGCATCATAGGCTGCAAGCAATACACCCATTACAATCATCAGAGGCTGCAAGAATACACCCCTTACAGGCATCAGATACTGCAAGAATACATCCATTACAGGCATCAGATAGGCTGCAAGAATATAGCCATTACAGGCATCAGATAGGCTGCATGAATATACCCATTACAGGCATCAGATACTGCAAGAATACATCCATTACAGGCATCAGATACTGCATGAATACACCCATTACAGGCATCAGATACTGCATGAATATACCCATTACAGGCATCAGATACTGCAAAAATACATCCTGCAAGAACACATCCATTACAGGCATCACATACAGCAAGAATACACCATTACAGTCATCAGATACTGCAAGAATACACATTTTTACAGCAATTTACAGGCATATCAAGCAATTCATTTTCCCATGGACATATATATAGTTGGCTGCAATATCTGATGCCATGAGCCGCAGTAAATAGTGCTTACATAGACTTCCTCTGAAATAAAGAACTTAAAGCCCATTGACATCAGGCCCCAGTGAAATGCTTGTCAGATTGACAACTCACAGCTTGTTCTTCAGTGGTTGGCAGCTTATGGAATTCTGCATTGTACATGATACACACAGGGAAGGAGTCTGTTTTTCTTTCTTCACGTTCATCACAGCAAAGTCATCCAGCCCTGAGACCTGGACAAACAGAAACACCCCAAACCTGATCAAACAATTCCTGACACACGAACACACATCAGCAGCACGAGTTAATGTGTCAATCAGTAGAAGACATCTTCCACCTGAGTCTACCTGTAGAAGTCCCCTTCCACCTGTGGTTACCTGTATAAGTCCTCTTCCACCTGTGTCTACCTGTAGAAGTCCTCTTTCACCTGTGTTGTCTACCGTAGCAGTCCTCTTTCACCTGTGTCTACCTGTGTAGACTTCTTCCACCTGTATCTACCTGTAGCAGTCCTCTTTCACCTTTGTCTACCTGTAGAATTCCTCTTTCACCTGTGTCTACCCGTAGCAGTCCTCTTTCACTGTGTCTACCTGTAGCAGTCCTCTTCCACTGTAGTGTACCTGTAGCAGTCCTCTTTCACCTGTCTCTACCTGTAGAAGTCCTCTTTCACCTGTGTCTACCTGTAGAAGTCCTCTTTCACCTGTGTCTACCTGTAGCAGTCCTCTTCCACCTGTGTCTACTCGTAGCAGTCCTCTTCCACCTGTGTCTACCTGTAGATATCCTCTTCCACCTGTGTCTACCTGTAGATATCCTCTTCCACCTGTGTCTACCTGTAGATATCCTCTTCCACCTGTGTCTACCTGTAGTAGTCCTCTTCCACCTGTGTCTACCTGTAGATATCCTCTTCCACCTGTGTCTACCTGTAGATATCCTCTTCCACCTGTCTACCTGTAGATATCCTCTTCCACCTGTGTCTACCTGTAGATATCCTCTTCCACCTGTGTCTACCTGTAGATATCCTCTTCCACCTGTGTCTACATGTAGAGGTCTTCTTTGGTAAACACTGGGGCAATCATTCTTTGGTACACATGAAGTAACAAAGGGAAGCCGGCTGCATTGGGTTCTTTATAAAAAGTCAACTTTGTTTCAAAACAGTACTATCATACCAGTACTTGGGGAACATTAACTGTGAAATGACCCAGGTCTACCCTGGAATTACAACAGAGGACTACCCAGGTTGTTTGTCTAATGCTGGCATACCGTCCCTAATAGACAAAGAAATAGTCGCCCCTACAGCATCCACCCCATTTAAAACACTCAAACTTTCATCTCCAAAAACGCTCAATATCTACTAGGGGCGAGGTGACTTGTCCATTTCCAGGCATCCACCACTCATTGTACCATTCAGACATCTGGACAAGCCACAGCACCTTTGTTACCACTGTGACAGAGTAAAGACTTAACAGGTCTGCTGCAATCCAAATGTATCAAAAATATGTATGTAAAGCTTTGCCATGGCTTTTTTTAAATGAATTAACTGTTAGCAGTATGTTGTTGGTAGCTTTCTTGATAGAATTGTTTGCAAGTTTTACACAACGATATGGTTGTGAAAAAAATAATAATTCTGCTCTCCCACAGCACTAATCTTGTTGGAATCTGAACTCTCAATGCCAGAAACTGAACTAGGTGCGCTGTGATACAGCTCTTGTGTAATGGCACCTGGTGACCCCTAGTAGAACCCACTCCATGAGCACCTAGGGAACGGATAGCAAACAAATATCATTGTGACCTCATATTCACCAAAATGGTGGTCATCACATCACTTTCTTCAGAAATCAATATAATGCTGGCCTTTTTAAAAAAAAACTGCATCGATCGGGTGTAAGCTTTTGTAGTAGTACACAATATTTACTCACAGGCTCTTGATGTATGTTGTTTTTTAGATGCTAAACCTAGCGGTGCATTAAAAAAACGGATATGGATAATTTTACATGAACCAGAGAACGTGTTGTGTGTAGAGAATGGTACGCAGGGTGAACTGAGAGGAATGGAATCAATGTTAACAATATTGTCTGACTTTGTAGTGTGTGTGTATGGAATACAGTATGAATGTATAAGCCATGGTGTAAATAGCTGTTTGGTGATAACTTGGTGTAACTTGTTGATAAACATTCATAGATGTGACAAACCTGGCGAGTTATTTTGTTTCATCACGTTTTAATGGTAATCAACAATTTGCACCTATAATCACCAGTGGATGTATTCAGCTGACATGGACTACTATTACGATTGCAGTCGTGGTGTTATCATCGATGAGCACGTCTACATGTTTATCTTTAAAACTAGGCTTTAGTAGCTGCATGCAGGCGCAGTCCAAACTATTTCAAATATGACAGTTCAAAAAGCATCCAGATGCAGGGCTAACAAACACCATGTGACATTATATCTACCAAAATGGTGGACATCGCACCTGGATTTCTGGGACATCTACATTAAATGACATTTCCTAGAGAAATACATCGATCAGGGGTAAGTTTTTAGCGCGGTTCCAATATAGGCTCTCGTTATATGATGTTTTCTAGATTCTAAATCCCACGGTCCCGTCAAAACACATCACCCATTCGCGCGGAAAATGAAGATTCAGGAGGATATTTTAAAATATCACCGTCCGACCTGGGCTACGTTCGATCGGGTCTAGCCTCCAGCCGAGTCTAGGCAGCGGTGCATCGCCAACCAAATATTCTGAATAGACTCAGTGATTTCAATATTGAACTAGTGACTGTACCTGAGGTATCACAAAGAGCAATACAGACAACAAAACTTTCATTTTGATCATGGAAACTTCGCACGATAAAATAAAACGCATCGCCACCGAATGGTAACGGGTCAACCAGCTGACACTCGGCTGTTTGCTGTTTACTTAGACGAATCGTACGTTCATTTTGAAGGGGAGGGCACTTTCAGCACGTAATCCATTGAAATGTCAGTTTAAAGAAAACGTTGAAGTAATCTTCCTTTTTAACGGTAGATTGAGGAATTTTAATGTTTCTGAAAACTCTTCTGTCGTGTCGTTGTGTTGTATTATGTGCTGACTACGCTTCTTAAATTAAAAATAAGTCTAAACTCAAAATTGTGTCTAGTTAATTACAAATGGTTCTACAAATTGGTTTTTTAAACGTTCTCTGAAAAGTGCGTGCATCAATATGCTGTGAATAATTTAATGATGACATCATCATAATGAAGTAAATGTAGATTTATAGCTGAATACAATTGTTTTTGCCATCGGTTAAAAAAATAGGAATGTCCCCTCCTTAAACATACGTAAACTATCGCGTTATACAATGAAAACGCACCATCTTTAATCTTACATTAGACAACAATTGAGCTTTAAAAAAACACATATACAGAAAAGGTTACACGAAGGGTTTAAGAATGTGTAGAGGTTTGTGAATGTTTATGAAGTTCTGCTGAGCAGGTCTTTGAGCACAGCTATGCGGTGCAGTTTTTGTGGAGCTCAATGCTACTGGATGGACAACAAGACTCGATAGTAACATATGTTTGTGGAGTTTCAAACCTATGCAAGATAAAGGATGTATCCACTTTTGTCGACTGACACAAAAGATAGTAGAGATTTGAATTTGCTATAGATGCATACATACATATATACATACATATACATACATACATACATACATATACATACATACATACATACATACATACATACATACATACATACATACATACATACATACATACATACATACATACATACATACATACATACATACATACATACATACATACATACACATACATACATACATACATACATACATACATACATACATACATACATACACATACATACATACATACACATACATACACACACACACACACATACATACATACATACATACATACATACATACATACATACATACATACATACATACATACATACATACATACATACATACATACATACATACATACATACATACATACATACATACATACATACATACATACATACATACATACATACATACATACATACATACATACATACATACATACATACATACATACATACATACATACATACATACATACATACATACATACATACATACATACATAGGTAACGGCTGAGCTGGCGCACCGCCTTACCTATACTACCGTGGTCCCCAAATGGGGACCAGCCACCCGGGCGAATTAGGTTTCGGTTTCGATTTCACCCGAGCGGTGGAGGCGGGGGTGGGGACTTCGTCAGGAGCCTATTTTTTGTATTTTTACCGCCCAATTGAACTAATGGTACTTTAGGGTACAGATGAGTCATAGTACACGAGCCCGGATGGCCCGAGCCGACCAGGTCAAAATTCACGGCCAAGCCCCTCCCCCCTACCCATGCACGAAGGTTGCCCTCGAAGTGCTTGAAAAACAAAACGCCTTCGATCGCAAGTACAAGGAGATATTTACAAGGCTTCAGAACAAGGTGTTGGCCACGGCCAGTTCACCGACAGCCACCCCTATGGTTCCGAAACCAACCCCGCGTCCACGACCACAATTCCAAGGTCATTCTCTCCCAGAGAGAAGAAAGAGGGCCCAGTTCCCCCCCCCCCCCCCCCCCCCCCCCCCCCTCAACTTCAGGATGACCAAGCGGTCTGTACAGAACAACGTTGAAATTCAGGAGAGGCTGGAGAAGTGGACAAACCAAGCTTCTGGATGGGTCTTTGAGGCGGTAACAACTATTTGGATCGACATTGCCAAATATCAACCACTCAAGGGCGGCTCCCACATTGAGCTACCACCATCCATAGCAGCAGCCCTCCACCCAGTTGCTAAAGATCCACAGCGACCCACAAAATATAACCTCCCAGGTTGCTAGGTAAGCTCGAGGGTGTGGGAGTGGAGTTCCCTACCCCGGTCTCCCACGTTGGAAAAATAGAAAAGCGAGCGTTGTCTCCACGGGTACACCAACGAGAAACTGCTCCTGGCCCACAAGCCTGAGTGTGCGGGGGTATGGCAAACTGCCGTGCGGGTGGGGCTTCCAGGGCCGGCGCTCAATCCTGAAAAGTGTAACACCCAGAAGACCCAGGAATACCAGGGTTGCGGGTACGGCTACATAGTGGTCAGGTGCGATGGAAAGACCTCACCCCCAGTCATCTACAGGGGAAGAGACACTGTGGAAAAGTTCCTCAAGGCCTTACAGTGAGAGGAGAAAAAGATTAAAAACAGTTCTCTCCAAGCCAGTCCCCATGCTGATGACCCGGGAGGACCAAAGAGTCCACAAGACCGCAACCCAATGCCACGTCTGCAGCAAACCACTCAGAACCGACCGGGTCCGTGACTATTGCCCAATAACCGGCGAGTACAGAGGGCCAGCCCACAACGCCTCCAACCTAAAGCTTAGGCTGAGTCCCAAGACAACCCCCATCCACGTGGTCTTCCAAAACCTGAGGGGCTATGACTCCCATCTCCTAATGCAGGGTATAAGCAAGGTAGAGGGAGACATCAACTGTATACCCAATAATATGGAGAAGTACATATCCACTCTCATGAGGGCTGACCTTCCCCCCACGTCTGGTAGCTCGAGGAGGTTTGACTGGGGGGATGGCACTTTCAAGAGTGGTGTAGGGGGCCATCTTAGCTCGAGGGGCTTTGACTGCTGGGGTGGCTGGGAGTCCACCTTCAGTAGGGTTGGCCTTCTCCATCCCAGGGGATTGGGCCCTACCTCCTCCCCGCGCCGGCCCTCGTCCTCTTCTTTTTCACGAAGGCGCTTGTGGTTAACCCTTTCGAATCCACAATTCATACACAGCCCTAGGTTATTCTTTATGCCCTTCTGACACTCTGCACAAAGCCAATTTACGATCCCCCGCTTAATCTTAAACCTGTGCATTGCGCAAAAGTCAAACTTACAGGGCCTGTCACAAGGGTCTCTCTTTCCGAGTAATATCCAGGGACACTTTCCAGTTGCTTCCATTACAACCGTCTGGTGGCAGCTGGGTATCGGGCGGCACCACAAGCAGCTCCTCCTTTACAAAGCCACGGAGCGGTCCATCCAACAAATAGTATAGTACAGGCTTACCAGATTTAGTGACAGAGCGTCCAATCCGGTAAACATCGAGTGATCACATATGGTCAGTGGCCCGCCGCCGGTGGTCTTGCTCGACCTCACCAGGCTGGTAGAGGAAGCTTTTGCTCTTTGACCTCCAGCGGCCCCCTGGTACGACTGAAGATGGCTTTTGGCGTTTTGCCTTTATAGCAACTTTAGGTTTTTTCCCAGTCAAGCAGACTACAGCCTACAGTAGAGAAACCCACTCAGTCGTTTTCCAGTACTCTACGGCATACTGGCGTCCAAAGAGCCACTCAGCAAGGGTGCGGTTAAAGCGTTCTACTATACCCTGGTCTCGTTGGATATTCACTCGGCCGCGCCTGACTGATACTCCACGTTTTACAAGCAGCTGATTCACTGCTCCCATAAACTCCCGTCCGGGATCCACCTGAAGTAGTTTAGGCCAATGCAGCGGTCCTTGCTTGTAAATCCTTTCGAGCGCAACTGCGACCTCTTTAGCCTCCTTTGTAGTCAATGGCTCAGCTGCCTTGTAACGCGAGGCCACCTCCACGACAGTAAGGGCACTTACTCAGGCGCTTTACAACGTCATGAGGAAGAAATAAGAGATCGGCTTGGTGAACCTCATTAGGGACAGGGACATCAAACTTTGGTCTGGGAATGTGTTTTGGCACTGGCAGGTAGATTTGCCATATAGCTTGCTTTGTTAGCCACCCCCTGGCAACTTCCTCAGAAACCCTTGCTTCTGTTGCAAGCTTCTTGATAGCTGTAATGCCTTTCCAGTAGTCCTTAGGACTATAGTAGATCATTTGCATGCGACGATCCATACAAAGTAAATGCCTGAGTCTCCAAATGACCTACTTAGCAAGCCTGTATGCAACCAGCCCAGTCGCAGCCATACCCAGTATAATGAACGCCACCTCGCGCCCTTTTTGACCTTCTGAGAGCTCGTAGAAGTCTGAATGCTGCAACTCAGCATCCAGCTTGTCGAAGGATTTACCCGTCAAGGTAAGCATATGATTGGCAGAAAAACATACAAGCAGCAACGGAAAACAGTTGGAGAACTGACTGCCCCAGAGTCCACGTCATGGCGGCGCCCAACTGAGCCTCATATTTTGCATAGAGCTTTTTAATCTCTTCATCGGGCATTGATTCAATTTTTGCAGTCGACATGTGCTGATCGCCGAGGCACTGCCAGCGGTTATCATCAGTTGAGGTCAGAGACGCCGGGTCACCGGAGACTGGCCAGGCGCCAGCTCAATCGACGGCATATGCAGTAGGTTGGTCAGTCTCCAGCAACAGTTTCGCGTGCTTGGTCTTTGCTAGCAGCAAGTGTACCCGCGCGCGTTCCCCGCTTGTCAGGATTACATCATTCTCGCGTAAGGCGTCTTCAAACGAGTCCCGGTCCTTGGTGTGGAAAAGTGCCATCCAGTGGGTCTGTTCACGTAAGTCCTTCAGCACAGAGTTGTACTTTTGGGTGAGGACCCAGACACTTTGCTGTGCATGCCGGCCGCTAAAGGCCAGCTCGGACAACATATCTTTCTTCTTGGTTATGTCCTTTGTTGCCGAACAGTCATCGATGATGAAGAGGGTAGGCTCGCCCTTGAAGCAGTGGTAAAAGGCCCTCAGGTTGTCATTGAGCCGCTCCCCCGGATCAACGACGTAGACCTCCAAATCGTTCCACACCCATGGCCGCGACTGATAGGCCTCGTTGAAACGTATGGTAGGGCAGAGGATTACAATATGCTTATAGGTGCCGAAGAAGCGCCCTTCAAGTAGGTCGAGGATAAATGCGGTTTTCCCACATCCTCTCTTCACAAACAATTGCTGAACAGGGACCATCTGGAAATGTAAACTCTTCTCCCCCCCCCCCCCCCCCCCCCCCGAGTTGTTCTTTGTCTGATCCCGTCGTACTGGGGCAATCTTAGCAGACTGCGCCGGCAAACCTGGCATCTTTAATGTGAAGCTGTGCATCCATAACAATATACATATAGACTTTCAATGCGCCGGGCGCTTCTGCTTTTTTCGAGATCTGAATGGTTATACCCTCAGAAGCATTCTTCACGGCCCTGCCACTACGTCATCGCTCGTCCTTAAGTCGAGCCACGGAGCATACTTACTGGTTAGGTACTCTCCTAGGGAGACGTCCGACAATGCCAAGTCTTTTGCTGCTATTGCTACACTGGGGTCTCGTTTACTCGTTGCTGCAAAGATTTCTTCACCTCATCCCACTGTTTCTGCTTTTTTCGAGATCTGAATGGTTATACCCTCAGACGCATTCTACACGGCCCTGCCACTACCATGCATCTGGTCGTCATCGCTCGTCCTTAAGTCAAGCCACGGAGCATACTTACTGGTTAGGTACTCTCCTAGGGAGACGTCCGGCAATGCCAAGTCTTTTGCTGCTATTGCTACACTGGGGTCTCGTTTACTCGTTGCCGCAAAAGCCTTCTTCACCTCATCCCACTGCTGGTAGCCACGCATGCCCTGGGCATAGAGTTGGTTGGGGATGCCCTCAATGGTCAACTCAACTTTTGTAATCTTTGGGTTGTAGAAAGACTCTGTTTTCCTGGCGAATGAGGCGCCTTGGGGGTCTTCAAAGAGCAGTAGGATGCCCTTCATGCTGCGAGCACGTTCTTTTATTGTATACAAGCTTCCTGTGACGAAGCACACGGTCATACAGAATCGAGAGCGCACCTGTGTACTGGGTGCGTATCATACGGGCCAACTCTGGTTGGGTAACCATGTCATACTCCAGCGAGATGCCATCAATTTTGTAGCTGGCGTCGGTGTCGCCTCTTGCGTGAATTACGCGGTTGTAGGCGTTGAACATGAGCTCATATTCCAGTCTGTCATCAAGCGCGCTCTGGTAGAATGGCATGTAGCTCTCGAGGAGTTCAAAGTCAAGTGGAAAGTAGAACCTGTTACTATACACATCAGCTACGGCTTTGTCCTCTTCCTCGGTCTCATCCTTGTGTATAGCACAGGGAGGCCGACTCGTTATAGGCGCTGTCAATGATTATTACGATGCATTAGCTGAAAAAAGGTCACACACCAGCCCTCAGCCGCGTTTATACAAAGTTTGAACTTGTTGGAGGAGGGTTACGCTTGAAGGACTGCCCTGACATAAGTATTACAAATTCTCCCACCAAAAACCCACTTTCACTTCAAACAATAGCTAGCAACCGTTGGGGCGCTAAGTTTGATGGTTTGGGGTTCACTGAGTGGTCCCGACAAGCGGTGTCACAAAAGAAAGCAAAAGACCTCCAAGGCTTGAGCAAGTAGCTGCTAAAGCCGCAGAGAATTTAGAAATGAGTGGCCCTGAAGCCATGTCCGGGACGGGGGGTGTCGCAGAAGAAAAACAAGCTTCATACAGAACCTTCATAACGCTATAAAAGACGTGGGCACGCAGACAGATGGTCTGACATACCGAGAGCTTGTAGGGCTTGACAAGGCTATGCAGAACCAGAGGGGTGAGCTGGTGAACAAACTAGCTAAGATAAGCGAGATAGAAAGGGATATAGCCCGACGGGAAGCTAAAATGGCAGGCTTGGAGGAGGATGGGAGGGGTGAAAGTGGAGCATGCAGATTCCAAGCAAATGAGCTTGCAGAGCTGCAGGATCTTTGGAGTGCCCGTATTGAGGCTGCCTCTGAAAACCGTAACCGTCTAAGGACCCAAATTAACCGCATCAGGGAACGATTAACAGACTTCTTAAACAACGCTAGCTGAGCGTGTACGCACCCTGTTCCGGGAGCAGGACATAACAATCGCCTCTATCCTCACGTGATTGGATTGGCAATCTTGACCCTGGTTGTTTGCCCTGTCCGGCGAGGAGGGAGCACACTAGTCGAACCCCGGCACCCGAAGCCAGATAAGCCCAGGGCAGGAATGGATTAAAAAACAGCTGAACTCCTAGCCTAAGGCAGCAGCTGCCCTTCCAGGAATTATTGTTCCATTGTATCATGGCTGCTTAAGTCAGCTGCAAAGGTGGCTGGTTGGATGGCCATGTATGGGCCGCAGCTGTGGCGGTGGGCCCTCCTGATCCTCCGACCTAATACGTAGCAAACCAAAGCACGGCTAAGCCTATAGCGATTCCGCCTACAGTAAGAGCGGTTTTCTAATCCTCGTGCGCCCCACACAGACCGGTCTCAACCACACCGACAGGGGCCGGCCCTGGAGAGGGGACTCCCATATCTGGCGGAGGTCAAAAGCTTCTTCTATCTGGAAGAGCAGCAACCACGTTGACATCAGTATTGCTGCCGATTTGCTGTTCCACAGTCGCGATGGTAATCAGATTGTTGTACCCCCAACAACGTTTCCAATGGCAATCATATCAGACGGAGCCATGTACAGGCCTGTTCCAAACACATAATCAACCTTTGAGGAAGCATTCTGGAGGACGTTCTGGTACCGGCGGATGGATGACGGAATGTCCACTGGGGAGTTGATGGTATCCTCAACGTTGGTCTGAAATCGCTTTTGAGTACCAAAGGACGTGCCAACACTTAGTATCTCTGAACGGGTCTGCGCCTGAGCACCAAGAATGGCCCAGACATAGGTCCTAATGCTGTCTTTGATCCGTGTGATACCTGGGGCGGTGAACCCCACTGATATTTCCAGGATGTAAGTACTCCAGGCAGTGTTCGTCCATCCTGGTCTTGCTTTATAAAATTAATATGTAGCTTGCCACCCTGGAAAACAAAGCCGTCGGTTGATTTCTCAAAGGTTTGCCTAACGGATTCGTACTAGTCAAGGTCCCCCAGCCTGATGGCTGCGGGCGCTGTTTACATGTTACTGATATTCAATAGTCTCGCCTTCAGTCTAGGGGACCATAGTAGATTGAACTGGACGGGCATCCCAGATTTGGGATGCTCCAATCACAAGCCGTGTCTCTCGGTCACTCTCGGTACTTTTGAGTCGTTGTCTCTCATTGGTCTATTCTACAAGTTCCGAAGAACTTGTCCAACCGGCCGAGTGATTTTATGAGCCGGGCACACATTCTACAACACTCCGATTTGTTGTTTCACGCTGAGTGGCACCGTTTATCACACAGTCGACGAGGAAGCAGACACACAGCTGGTTCTTTTTAACTGACTATCACGTAAACATACTATCGTGCAGCTACGCGATAAAAGCGCTGGTTGCAGTTCCAATTTGAACTTTTGAGACGCGCCGATAGTTCCAGAAGACCTTCAATGTGTTCTCATTGGATGCAGACCACTACAATGTCCATGACGTCACATGGAACCGAAGGGTGCGTATCACAAGCCAGTTTCATGAGCCAGCGCAAATTAAGGTCAATCCGGGTCACAACCTTTGTGTTGATTGGTCACGAAGATCAACGAACGTGTCTAATGAAATATTCGGACGCGCCACTTTTAGACCTTGTCTGGCCGTAGACTCTAGGGCGAGAAGCGTAGCGGAACCCCTAGAGTCTGGGACGCAGACTAGATTCGTACAGGTGGGTGTTTCAGTAATGAGTGATCACCCGTACCTTGTGTGTTTTAGGGTCGGTGAAGTAGATCCGCCCTAGGCCCTTGTTACCACCCTTTATCCTCCAGTCGCTGTTTTCGTCAACCCCAAACTCGTGGCAGAGCCGGTGGTAGATTCTATTGTCAAAGGTGTTGTTGGTGGCCGACCATGTGGCATCGTCTGGCAGTGCTATTCTCATTTCGTCTAAAAGTCTCCGGATGGTGTAGTAGACGTGGAACCTGTAGAGGTTACTTAGTGCTGGGGAGTCAGATTTTAGGTGGTCCAGGGCAGAAACTCCACAGCCGCTTGTTGCGCACCATACAACAAAGTTTATCTGGTTCTGCCAGTATTGCATGTGGTTGGTTCTCCAGCCAACTACAAGGCCCTCGTCGCTTATATTTGGCACCACGTATTTATCAAACAGGTTGGAGAACTCCACCCCAAACGCATCTGCGATATTATCCGATTTCACATGGATGAGGAGATGTGTCAGATCCTCGGCGGCAATATGGTGTGGGGTTTACTGGGCCGGGTTTGTACGTTTTATTCGTATCGAATGTAAAGGCTTGTTTATCTATAGTGCTATGTATCAAACTATGTCGAATGTTCAAAGCGGCGAGGCTGTGTCCCTGCAAAATGCTATTGACATTAGTGCAGTTGATATTTGCGTAGGTCTTAGGTCAATCACATATACTGTGGGTTGGTACATTGAAAAGAGGCAAATTTCTACAGGAGTAAATTCCACAATATTACCTTGTCTCTGTACCTTCAAGGGTATGCAGGGGGTATTTACATCTCTATGATACCTTGATACCGTTCTGGGTGGAGGATGGATTCGTTCAGATCGTTACATGGGTGACCGGCCCGTCAACTTTAGCGTCTTTAACCCACTTATGTCCACCTCGATCAAGTCAGTAACACGCATAACATGCTTGATGGTGCGCCTACTACGCTTCTTGAAGTTGTGGGCTGTGGTGGCAGCTCTTTTGGTGATATTATAACCACAAACATCGCTAATCCTGTGTCAAAACGTGTTACTTTCGGTGCTGTGAATGAGTTAAAGGTTCAGATAAGAGATAATAAGGGACGTCTATTGAACAATCACCACCATCCTATTGGTGTTGTTCTTCAATTAACAAGGTGTCAGTAAAAGCGAGTATTTATGTAGCTCAATGGAAACCGGATCAGGGCGCCGACCTCTCCGAATGTACAACAAAGACCTATGTAGACTCTCAAAAAATGGATAAAGGTGGTGGTACTATGACTGGAGACCTTGAAATGGGAGATAATAAAATCGTTCAGCTGGGAGACCCGATTTCGCCAAAGGATGCTGCTAATAAAAAGTATGTTGATGACAGACATAGGCAGCAGGGCAGGGACCAGAGACAACACGTAGCTGAAAAAACTAAACCCCTCATTACTATTTGGGCAGAAGCAAGTGGTACTCTTTGCACAGGATATGAGTGGTCGTTTGGTGATGGGGTCAGGGGTCGAACCTCTCAAGACTCAACCTGTGGATATACAATGTTATCCAGGGGTAAGATCTTTCGTATGGGTTTGTCTTCTGGTGTGGGCGTTGATACTGGTGCTGTAGCAGTCGTTCCTGTTATAAATGGGATAAATCAATCGATAGGGATACACAAGCCTGCTGACCAACGAGCTGTGGTAATATCTTTAGACACACCTTTACAGCTGGAACAAGGGGACCTTATTAACTTTTCTACGCCCACTGGAAACAGAGGGGTAACTTGTTCTGTAGAATCGCTCCTTATTGAACTTGACTTATAGACTTAGTGCCTATAACGGTAGTATAAAACAACAACCAACTGCGCCGCCTGACGAGAATCCAGGCCACTCCTATAGGCTGAATGAGATCAGTCTCAAGAAGCAATACCTTGAGAAAGAAATTGAAAAATATGGTGCTATGTATAAAAAATATAGGTGTGCAGTAAACTCAGTGGACGCTGTAGACACTGCTTTAGTTGCTGTGGGTATGTGTCTTGGCGCAAGTGGTGCGGGTCTGATGTCTACGGTGGTTGCTGCCCCTATTGCTACAGTCTTGGGTGCTACGGGGGCCGCTTGTGGGCTTCTTGTAATTGCTGGAAAATTCATCAGTCGGCGGCTGACCATTAAAGTAAAAAAAACATGATCAGATCCGCATTCTGGCGCAGAGCAAATTGAATACCATCGCTGACATTGTATCGGCGACACTTGAAGATGCTTATATTTCGGATCATGAGTTTAAGCCCGTTTTAGCTGAGCTCACGAAATATAGCTTAATGAAGGGTGAAATTAAAGCCAGATCTGTAAAGGCGCGTCAGACTGTTTCAATCAATGAAAAAGACGAGAGAAGGCTGTGATGACCCCGGCCCTCAATGCATACATGTTGTGTGATAAAGTGCAAAAGCCTCCTGGTATGACAACTGCTCTCCAGTTTCAGAAGGACCACAGAGGCCCCGGGATTTCCCCTGTGACCCCACCTCCACCGAAGATTGGGCTGTATGTTATCTGACCGGCCCTACCCCGAGTGACTCATTCCTATCCCCTCCACTATAGGGGGAGAGGGTGATATAACTAGGAACTAGAGTCAGCACAAACGCCAACGGCATGTCTTCCAATGGCAAGCCCGGACGACCAGCAATACGGTATCAGCAATATTACACAAACAAATGTTATCTCTAAACAAAATGAATTCTTGCCTATTAGTTCAGCAATTGAGACTGTGATTGTGCCTTGTTTACATAACATAAGGTTGGTGTTAAGGCACCCTATGCGCCGCACACGTTTACGATAGATGTCAGCGAGGGGAGCCGGTAACGCGCACTATTTTTGGATAGATGTCGCAAACTGCAGCCCCTTAGATGTTTTGACATGACCCCTTAGCAGATGTTTTGACATGACCTCTTAACCAAGTCGATACAAAGCCGAGGGAATGCCACTAAGCCGGTCCCAGTGACTTGGTGGTTTACGGCCTCGCCTTTTGACCCACAGGCTGTGGGTTCGACTCCAAGGTGTGACAACCTGACTGGTTACTCATGACTCAGATGATCACGTACAAATGGCGGGCCCATCTCTGAAAAGGGACGTAAAAGATCCTCTGAGGAAGATCTGCTCCCTGGCATTGACCACCCTCAGAGTTACACACTCACTGCTAGTCGTACATAGCCTAGTTGCTAAACACGACTATAATTCGATACACACACACACACACACACACACACACACACACACACACACACACACACACCAAGGTCGGTTACATAAGGTTTGGTCTACTTAGAGTCGGCACAAGCGCCAACGGTATGTCTTCCAACAGCAAGCCTGGACGACCACTTATAAATATACACATATATATACAGGCGTTGCCAAGCTCCTAAGCCGCTATTGTTTATGACTGCTATTTATAGATAGCGGCTCGGCGCTCGGAATCCTGGCATCGAAAACCGAGCGCCTGTGTGTATACATATATATATGTGTGCGTGTATGTTTGTTTGTGTATATATACCCGCTTTGATTGCACGAGGACAGCTGGTGTACACTGTCGCTGTGACGAAAAGACGGTATATACACGGACCGAGGAGAGCTGGTAATTTAGGATAGATGTCACAAGCTGCTGCCGCTTAGATGTATTGACATGACCCCTTAGCAGATGTTTTTATATGACCCCTTAGCCAAGTCAATGCAAAGCGAGAGGGGAAGATTGCCTCTGGTCGATAACGTAAGGTTTGGTAATGCAAAGCGGGAGAAGGGATGGTCGCCTCTGGTCGATTACGTAAGATTTGGCCTAGTTAGACATGTCATGCAACTAGACTGTTTGTAACTGCAGTAGTTATGGAGGAGATAGTTACAGAAAAGTGGGGAAAAAATCGACGAAAAATTGATCCCATAACCCTCCAACGGCATGTTTGGACGGCCATTTTGTAACAATTTGTTTTGTGGATATGCCTGAGTTCGCGGACTCAGCTAAGCTCGCCGACTCAAGTTAAGACGACTCAAGTTAAGATTCTTTATGGATACGGCCCCTTGAGTGCAAACTGAGTGATATGGAGACTATGTATGATGACCTTGTGGAACTGGTGAGAGATCTGGAGGTTAAGAACGATGATCTTATGGAGCGGTTGGAGCATCTAGAGGACCTTGTTAGTAGGCACACATCCAGTTACCGGTCTATTTAAACAGTGGAGAGCATAAGGTAATGGAACAAGTGATTAAGTCGTTCTGTGCCAGCCATGGCGGGATCAGACAAAAGACAACTCAGTGGGAGAATAAAAGAAAGCACTACATTGGTGGAAGCGACTTCTCCACCGTCATCGAACAAAACTACTTCAGCAGCTATAGTAAGAAGTTGACTGAAAAAACTAGCAACAAGGGTGGTCGCCTTAGCGTCCCCTGCTTCTGGGGCCAGGCCTTTGAGGAGGTTGCAATTGCGGTTATTGAGAAAAAATACAACACCAAGGTGCGCGGGAACAACATTTACCTTCACGGACTACTCTCCAGGCGGCTTTTGTGTACTCACAATTCAGACTGCTATCGACCTTGTCTGCCCCCCGACGACTCACAGGTCACGGGTGGTGAAGGAGAGGATGGGGTAGAGAAGGAGATTGCCCTGCTCGAAATAAAGTGCCCCTACACTCGGAGCCCTGGACAAATTATTCCAGCCCAGTACAAACCTCAGATTCTGTTTGTCGACTGCATTTTCCGGCTGTGCGCCTACGAGGACCTTGGAAAGGCTGAGGTGTACAATAAGGACAAAAAGAAGTACAAAAGGACGGTCGCTTGGGGGTACACAACCATTCCCGGCGCAGATGATGGGGACTACGCCACTAACGGCAAGTTTAACAGCCTCCTCGACTACAATCTGGTTCACCACGGCCCCTGGATGGGCAGGCCAAAAGATATTCCAATGAGGCCAGATGAGGCTTTCTTCTGCTGGAAGCTCTTCTCGATGAGAGTTACAACGATTTGTCCGGACCCGGCCTTTATCGAGAAAAACAATGACACCGTGGCCCAGTTCATGGAAGACCTCACCAGGTCGAAAAATGGAACTTACTGCGGTGGCCCCAGTAGCTTCACACTCAAAGACTTCTATGGGTAATCCCCGGCGGCCCCAGCCTCAACCCCACACCAAAACCAAATTCGCCCGGGTGGCTGGTCCCCAATTGGGGACCACGGTAGTATAGGTAAGGCGGTGCGCCAGCTCCGCCGTTACCTATACTACTCATACATACATACATACATACATACATACATACATACATACATACATACATACATACATACATACATACATACATACAGACAGACAGACAGACAGACAGACAGACAGACAGACAGACAGACAGACAGACAGACAGACAGACAGACAGACAGACAGACAGACATACATACATACATACAGCAACTCTACTCCTTATTTGTCTGGCTAGTCCCCACTCAAGCAACAACAAGCAGCGAGTAACAGAACAACAAAGAAGAAGCATCGCAACAAGAAAAGCCTTCTTAAACATAGTACAAGACCGCACCATTTAAAAAACGCTGGGAAGAGTAACATTATTTATCAACTTTGAGCTTAAGTGCATGACTGCACTTTTCTTAAAGTTGTATTTTATGTCATTAACAACTCCACAAATCTAGTCCTACTAATAAGGGTGCAATTAGGCATAAATCGTCCAATTGGTGGTACACCAATGCTGGGTCAACGCAGGTTTGCCAACTTTGGCCTGCTGAACAGCACTATGCTGAGCCATTGTTCCTGCAAACATTGGGCTATGCTATATGGGTGCAAGTTTCATTTTTGCATTTAGCAGTTTACAGCATGGTGCATAGAACAGTTTTCATTCAAGCTGCCATTTCCTATGCGTGCAGAATGTAATGTCTTACTCCTGCCAGTGGCAGAATGTCTGCAATATGGAGAAAAAAACCCATTAACTACACATGCCATACATCAACGTCAGACTACAGCTGGTCTTCAGGAATCATCATCCCACCACATCTGCACCATCAGGCATTGGGGAATTGTCGTCAATGAAGCATATACATCATTATGAATCAAATTTATCGCGAACAGCCTTCCTTCTCTGCAACACTGCGCTACTTGATATTGATTCTGATAACAGGTGCATTATCCATTATTTCACTACTGCATATAGAATAACAGACGAATATACATACAAAATATTGAACAATAGTAATCGTCATACATGGGAGGAATCAGAACATAGTGAAGCTAACATTCTGCAGTTACTACAAATTTGTTAAACTGATTAGTAAAAATGGTATTAAGTAACGTTTGTCCATCAATTTGCTGCGGAAAACCATTGATAGGATTTCTCAAAGACCACAGCAACAGAACATTGGGTTAATTACGCTGGTAATATACAGGGTGCTCTCTTGACTGATCATGGTTCTATCTTGTACAATGGATGGAAGGAGTTAGCAGATTTATATTTTCCATGCAGCACACCAGTTTGGAGGAGGTGGTGCTTTTGGTGTGTAATGACATCATACAAAATAATATGGGGACCTCAATTGACTCTTCAAGGTTCCACAGAGCACACTGGATATGAGGTGGCATTCTATGTATGAGATGTCATATTATCCAATGATACGGGGATTTCAAGTTACTGAAAAAAGTTAGATTAATATGCCTCTGATAAATGTTTCTACATATATACTTCCCAAGCAGCCTTGATCGAAACAAAATGATTCTGTAACTTTTTTTACTCGGTAATCATCATATTTGCTAGTAACACATTTCTATGATGGTTTCTATTGTTGTGTTGAATTGTTGATTTGAACTATGTGCCTTTGCATTTATTCTGTTTGCAATTATTCTTGCAGACACACAACAAGCAGAAAATCAGCTGGTACACCTTCCAGGTAAACTTTTTAGCATATAAATGATGGATATTTTTTAAAAACAATATTATAAATGCCAATAATTATACTAGTTACAATATATATCTATGTAGCATTATTATCAATGTCAGGAATGAATTGGTTAACAGGGGCATTGTTGTTGTCTTGCCAGAGTGAGCATGCCTGCTCTGCACAGCACAGTAGATGCTGACATAAATATGCCTGTGGACCCCTTCGAAAGGTAAATTTGTATAACATATATGTTTACACAGACTAGAAGAAGTTTCTGTTTGCAACTATTCTAGCTTAGCATTTCACTTTTAAACATAATTTCCATTGCATACAGCATTAAATAAACAGAATATGTAGCATATATGGTATGTTGATATTGATTCATGTCATATATTTACATATGAATTTTCACATTAGTAAGTTAGTTATCTCTCAAACCCTGGGTGGATATTCAGCCAAAGAGGTGATCCACAGAATGATGGGTTCTCTATTCATAGCAAACCTGGCCAGGCGGTTTAACTGGTCCGGTAGGCCCCAAGCTGGTTCTGGGCAAGCTGGAACTCACTGCTGTTATTCTAGGTAGTAAATTTATACCACATATTACATTTTTTGGGTTTTTTCATGTGTTAATTAATTAGATAATTTCATTTAGTGAATGTTGATGTACATGCTCTTTGTATTCGGTATTCTTTAGCAACTTTCTATACTTGTAGGGATTTATTTTTACAGAAGCTGGGAAAATGAACCTCCTCACCGAACCCCAGATGGAGGCTGGTATTTGGATGTAGCTTAAGGATGCAGGTGACAGGGATGGCGGGCAAAAGATGCTGTTCCAACAGAAAGACGGCAAGTTATATCATGTTGTTTAAGAAAAGAATTCCTCACATGTCAAATAATTTATTTTATGAAGTAATATAATTAATATCTTGGCCTAGTCATCCAAATAATTCGCCAGCCTCATGCTGCTATTTTCCTTTGTGATTGGTGATTTAATTCTAATCTTTCAGTGAAAAAATTGTATATAAATATAATTATAGTTAATAAAAATCTTCATGGCTTCTTGATTTCAGAAAAAGAACTGAATGAAGAGCTACAGATGACAAGACTTGCCGCACTTATTGATTATAACGATTTGTCTTCTGAGGAAGAAATTGAGTATTCTTAATAAAATAATTGAAATATGGTGCTGCTGTTCTTCTTTGTATATTAGTTTGAGGCATTTCTAAATACTGGTGGTGGGCCACTGTCGACCCGTTGGCTTGCCACTATGAGCGGCTTACCGCTGGTGGGATGACGGCTATAATTGATGAGTTATCGGTGGGCCACTGTCGACCCGTCGGCTTGCGGCAGGCCGACGGCTATCAGCTGGTCACGCCTCCGGTGGGCCATCGGTGGCTGCCACCGGCGGGCCGACTGCGCAGCCGCCTATGGCCGGCCGGTGGCCCATCAGCGTTGTGCTATCTGGGGTTATCTATCTTACTTATTGTATCAACATCATACATATATACCATTAGCTGTCAAACAGTCATAACGTTACTATACTTGTACTCCTTATCTGCCTCATTTGTAATACTGGTAATTAATTTGTAGTGCACATGCACTCAGGGATTACTCTGTATTCTATCATGTAATACCAAATATTTTACGTATGTGATTTGAATCATGATTTTTACTCTATTTTTGGGTAAACATTTAAAATTAAATGTTTACCCAAAACATTGCTGTTACTCGACTCCTTCATAATATATATATATATATATATATATATATATATATATATATATATATATATATATATATATATATATATATATATATATATATATATATATATATATATATATATATATATATATATATATATATATATATATATATATATATATATATATATATATATATATATATATATATATATATATCTATATATATATATATATAAATATATTTACAGAAAAGTTAAAAATACAATTATGATAGGAGAGAAAAACACTTATAATACAGAAACATGTATTACGCAGCTTATTCGTAATTAAAACAAATATTTAGTAATGGCGGAGTTTAAAGGTAGGTATATCAGGATGTTGCCTTGCATTTATAGGGTTTTCAAATGAGCTTTAAGCTGTCTTTTGAAAGTATGCAATGTTTTAGTTTGTTTTATTTTGTTAGATATTTCATTCCATACTTTACAGCAATAATTATTCATCAACATTTTCCTATGGGTTCTATTGTGGTTATTTGTTGTGAATAACATATTTTTTCTATTCAATGCTTTATGGAATCTCCTTATATCATTTTATTGAATAAAGGTGGCAGCATGTTTTTGGAGTGTCTGTAGAAAAGTGTGAAGTTGTTTGACCATGAGGCCTTTGAAGTAGTTTGATGCTGTTGCAGTGTTGACAGCTTAACCATTGCACAGTATCTATGTGACAGACAAATGCATGTTAACTGAATGGCACGCAATCTATGCAAAATTTGCTAATTTAAATATGTAAATAGCTTATTTCAATATGCTAATCAGCAGCTCCGGTTGTCCGCTACCCCTGTTATGCTTCTTTTCAAGAGTCGTTGATAGGTAGATATTTCCGATATTTTGCGGACTTGGTTAACAAGTGTTTGTTTTAACCGTTGACACATTATACACAACATAAGTTGAAATTTTTACTAACAAAGATATTTTCATGGACGGTTAATGAGCGAGAAGATCGCTCTGTATAGTTCAGTAACATTGAATTGGACGTTCACAGGGTTCAGACTCGTTTTAGACTAGCTCGGGTACTAACTTGTTGGTCTTACAGGAAAACACACTTTTATCGGTAGATTGACAAACATGCTTATTTTATCATTCACCCCTTATCACGTTAAAAATACGTACTGAATAGAATTTAAAGCCACCAACGGTGAGAGTATTGCCTGAATTTAATTGATATGGTTTTTTTTTTACCAAACATCTGGGCGAACACTTGATATTCGATTGATTTCTAATTTTTCGTCGAAATTCTAGTCCGAATTCTGGTAGTTGCCAACAACGTGTCTCTTGTATGACGTCGTAAACGACCGCGTTTTTATCATACCGTTATTGTCATCATCTGCCTGATAATACATTTCACAGGTGAGTCAATTTATACTGGATTTATACCTTATACTCCCGGGGGGGGCACTTGGCCTTATTCTGGATAGGGATGTGCCGCGGGACCTCGAAAACCCGTACCCGTCGTACAAGGTCAAAATGGCCAAAATCATACCCCGTCGTACAAGGTATTATGCAAATGTATAACCCGTCGTACAGATTGAAGCTGAAAAACATACCCCGTCGTATAAGTATGAGGTCAAAAAACCCGTCGTACAAGTCGAGAGGCCGAAAAAGCATACCCCGTCGCGCGGCACATATATACTACCTCTATACACTTAAGTGCCCCCCCCGGGCTTATACTATAACACTGTATAAGGCTTATAACTTTCTGACCTAGTTGCCTTTTCTCCTTTATTCAGCATCATTACAAGTCTGTTTCCAGCTGACTTACGTTGCACAATCTCGCCGCCATATTGGAAATTAAAAGTCTCCCACATTTTAGGCGATTATGCATATTTACAAGTTATTGCGGTTGCTGAGACTCATTCACCAAACATAATAACGATTACTTAATAAATTAGACTTGTTAAATCAAGTGGACATCGTGAAGGTAAGGTCTTATTATCAAATTTTCTACATCACCATTCTTGAGAACCAAGAGGGAGCGCAAGGGTGGTATATTTCTGCGAAGTACTAGCTTAAGGGCTTAATTCGCCATTTGTGTTTTTGCAGTTATTTACAAGCTTCTGCATAAAACTTAGCCTGTCTTACACACTGTACCTTCTTGGCAATACATCCTGTTTTTACTGAAACAAAATAATAAAACCTGATGTCGGTCTGTTAGGCTAGTTCTGACTGATTAAGATGTGGTGAGTTTAGGACTGCTGACGAGTTAAGACCCTCGTAGATTGTGAAGTTAAGTACTCGCTTGGTCTTTGGAACTCATGAAACATATGTTTTATTGTATCTCGTTCTATTCAACCAAAGCTGTTAAATATCAGGGGAAGAAAGAAAAGAAATTTCTTGACAGAGTTATCATCAGGGTAACACTTTTTATAACGCATAGGGTTTAATCAGTGTCATAAAACTGGTGAATAGAGTTACAACCAGCTTCATCTCCTCGCAAAACAAGGTCCCAGTCCATGTCGATTTTATACCTTCTCTAAAATGATATACGATATGTTTGAGGTTTGTTAGCAAAATGAAAACATACATTGTGCATGGTCAATTGGAGCATCATTCTGAAATGTCTGCCTCACGGTATTGCTTATGCCATGATCTGACAAACTTTTGGGCTGGGGGGGAAAACAGTGTTGGACGGGCAAGTTGGAAATCCTGGCTAAGACCCTTTTGTGATATCAAAGCGTCTTACTTCAATCTCATTAAAGTGACCTTCAAAGAGCCTCTTTTACCTGAGATGATAGGTCATCTGTGTTTTGAATATGAAAGTTGCATTTGTAGGGTGCGAAATCGATGCAAAGCACGCCCAAAGTCAAAGATGAAAAGGGGAAAATAAGCTAGGAATTACACCTAAATCACGTCCTCCCTTGCATAATATCCAAGTATCAGAATATATTTCTGAATAAGTGAGCAATATCTGGCAATTATATTTGGGTGATAACACATTACTACCGCCTCCCTCCCCTGCCAGCCAACAGTGGCTGAGTGCTTACCGAGTGCTAACATGGAGGCGACATGCTCGAGGGTCACAGTTACAGGGCTGGAAATTAACACCCGTCCGCCGGTCAATGACAGGTGATTTTTGTATGGCCGGACGGGTAGATCTAGACCAATCACACGTCCGGCTGACGGGTAATTTTTCACGGTGAACACTGTTTGTTTATTACACAGACAGATAAATACATAGCTATCCTAGCGAGACTAATCAGAGAGCGCAGCGTGTCGTCTGACAACGAAAAATCAACAAGATTACTGCTTGGGTCATCTACAGTATTGTTTACATACATTCAGCGATTGTATGTCTGATGCTGTTTTACACTTGCACACAGATTATTACAAGTCTGTATGCTCTATATACCAGCTCTTTGACACTAAAAGACTTGAAACACCTTTCTTTGAGTAAGACCGCTCCAAGATCAGTCGGTCGACGTGTATGTATGCACCTGTGTATAGTGTCACATGGGTTTACACTTAATCTGCTTTGTATTAATCTGCTTTGTATTTACCTCATCACCAGCCCACCCTGATACTGACCTGGGGTTCTTATCAACAGCCCAGTATGTCACTGACCTGGGGTTCTTATCACCAGCCCAGTATGTCACTGACCTGGGGTTCTTATCACCAGCCCAGTATGTCACTGACCTGGGGTTCTTATCAACAGCCCAGTATGTCACTGACCTGGGGTTCTTATCACCAGCCCAGTATGTCACTGACCTGGGGTTCTCCTAACATGGCATCTTTTTTGTTTGGACGGGTAGAATCTCTGTTAAGGATGGGTAACATCTCCTGGCCACCTGTCCTGATGATGGGTGGGCCTTTGTAGTTAATTTCCAGCCCTGCAGTTACAGAGAGAACACTTCACTTCCATCAGCTATGATTTTGTTGCAAAGTTGAATAATGAATTTATCACCAGTGAAGATATCTCAAGGAACCCATTTTTTCAACAAACACAGTCTCAAGTTGGGAAAAGTATGAAATATGGATGCAGTTGGCCATTGAATTAGAATGTTAAATACTTTCAGATACAAAACCTCTAAATTGTTTGTGAAAAGATACCGCTTTGAGTTTTCCTTCGTTAAAACTTTTGCCCTAACTACCATTGGAGGTAAGCAAAGATTGAGACCAAGTGCTCGATGTAGGCATGGAGCTGTTTGTTCAGTCCAGGTTACACTCTGCTATTCACACCTCTGTTGCTTGGATTATCAGAAAAACTTTGTTCTTGCTCGCTTTAAAACAGAAGATTGGGTGGTCAATTTTGACCTCATTGCCAGATTTAGACAGATAATGTTTTGAAATCAAGCAATGGTGTTGCATCTAGCTTTGTTGTTAAAATCAAAACTTTCCCCAACCTGCCCTACACCTTTGAATAAATCACTTGTAGACATGGGTTAAAATTATTTATTAATGATGCATTTTATGTGATTCTGTGTTTCTCCCATTCTTTCAGCATACTGCCATTATTACTTTGAAGTTTCTGTACAGTGTATAAAATAAATTGATTTAACCTGACAGGTTTTTGCCATGGAGACTCCTCAGTTTCCGTCTCAGATGGGAGCTCATTCCCCTAATGATGTCATGAAGTTCATCACAGCCATGCAATCTGTTGCTCAGCAACAGGAGCAGCATCATACTACAGCAGCTCAGGTCATGGTCATAGCCATGGCAACAGACAGGAGCAATGTAACCATAGTCACGGAGGTCATGGGGGTGCTAACAGATTAGCCCTCCTCAAGATGATGCAGGAGAAGGTGCAGTCTACTTCTGCAGCTGATGGGGCAACCAATGCCCCAATGGAGCAACTACAAAAAGCCATGGCAGACAGACATTTTGAACAGTCCTTACAATCTCAATTTCACAAAATGCAGAAAGAGCGTGCAGAAATTAACATAAGTGGTGGGTACATTCTGCAGGACCCTGCAGGTAGTGCTGGGCCCCGCGAGTCCTGGTTGTACGGAGGGGGACATTACACGCCCCCTGTCTTTGGCTGGGGCACTCTCGCTAAAGGGTTTGAGGACCCTCAAAAAAACATGCCAGCTGCTATGGATGGCTCGTTGTTTTCACAGACAGGAAATGAAGGAGCAAAGCTGAACAACGCATTTGTCTTCAATGTGCCTGTAGTTGGGCGGTTGCGGTATGTGAAGGATCGTGCTGGCTGGATCCAATCATTCATTGTGCTGCTTTACTGGATCTATGGCAACTTCACATCCTGGAACCTGATTCTCCTCCCCCACTATGCAGAGGGCCACCTGTCAATCTCAGTTCTTATGGGTATGTCTTTAAAACTCGGTATTCTGTTATCTATGTCATGAAAGCTGTCTCTATTCTGTTGTGTACCCATAAAAGCTGTGTTATCTTGTGTACCCATGAAAGCTGTCTGTTCTGTTGTTTACCCATGAAAGCTGTCTCTTGTTGTTTAACCATGAAAGTTGACTCTTGTTCTGTTGTGCTCCCATGAAAGCTGTCTGTTCTGTTGAAAGCTGTCTCTTGTTTTGTTATGTATGCTGTGAAAGCTGTCTATGTTCTGTTGTGATCGTCATGAAAGCTGTGTTATCTTGTGTACCAATGAAAGCTGTCTGTTCTGTTGTTTACCCACAAAATTTCTGTTTTGTTTTGTACGACATGAAATCTGCCTGTTCTGTTGTGAGTGCCATGAAAGCTGTCTCTTGTTTTTTTTAGTTGTGCCATGAAAGCTGTCTCTGTTCTGTTGTGTATGTCATGAAAGCTGTCCCTTTTCTGTTGTGTATGTCTTAAAAGCTGTCTCTTATTATGGCGATCGGCCCGGTTTGTAAGTTTGTATGTATGTATGTATGTTAACACTTTTTTTGTTTCGCGATACAGGTCGCAATTTTCAAAATATTTCAGATTTTTTTTTTAAATGGTTGGAACCAATTATGCGCAGAACCGAGAGGTTTTGTTTTGACCTTGATCTAAAACTAAGGTCAAGGTCATCGAATATGTGAAAAACTAGTATCTCGAATAACTCCGTTAATAATGGTCAGATCATTACATAATTTACACAATTGTGTAGCTCATTCTAATTTGCAAACTTTTTCTAATGACATATGTGGCCATCCAACCAACAGTTTTCACAAGCGCCTAAGGTCGAAAAAAAACGTGGTATCAGTCCAAATGGCAACATAAGTTTCATGAATACAATTTTTTATTTCGCGATACAGGTCGCAATTGTTGAAATTTCCCAATGTTTTTCTCCTTCAATCGTTAGGCGTCAATGATGTGCAGAACCGAGGTTTTGTTTTGACCTTCACACAGAACTAAGGTCAAGGTCATCAAATAAGTGAAAAACTAATATCGTGAATAACTCCGTTAATAATGGTTGGATTATTACAAAATTTACATCATCTGTAGCTCATTCTAATTGCAAATTTTTTTCTAATGACGTGGCCATCCAACCAACGGTTTTCCCAAGCGCCTAAGGTCGAAAAAACGTGGTATGGGTTGAAATGGCAACATAAGTTTCATGAATATTTTGAGCGCCTATAAAACCGTCAATACATGTCCGATGGTATATTTTTTTGTGATTATTTTTATAAGGCCAAGTTCCCCCATGGTTTCATGGGCATCTTGTTTAGTTGGGTATCGCTATGCCATGAAAGCCATCCAAGAAGATTTGCTATGTTTCAGTATATGCTGTAGTCTCACTGCTCTGCATCACAAGTTTCTTCCGTGCTGTTACCACTAATCCAGGAACAACTCCCAATGAGAGCGGTTCTCTAGATGGTGAGCCTATCCTCGTAGCTACAATGCTTCTCTTCTCTTCTACTCTACTGAATGCCAGCTTTTCCAATAAGGTGTTTGAAGACATACTCCTCAGCCAACCTCATCGTCTCCTCTGGTGTCATGTTTAATGTTGGTGTGTTCGTTAAAGAGCCGTGGACATTTTGTCAAGCGTGTCAGAAGAAGCGTCCTCCCAAGGCCCATCACTGCCGACGCTGTGGACAATGTGTGCCCATGATGGACCACCACTGCCCCTGGTTAGTCAAACTGGTGCCACATTCAGAGCCCAATCACTGGAGCGTGTTGTGTTTGGTATTCCATCACTGGGGTATGTCATGTTTGGTGTGTGATGCTCTGTATGCTGTGATGCAGGATCAACAACTGTGTTGGGGAGGAGAACCAGTGGTTGTTTATGCAGCTCGTCGCCTACGCTTACCTTCTCAGCATGGCTACTCTCATCCTCGACATCCTCTATCTCTCTCACCTGCCACCCTGCCGCACCTGTGACCCGGTCAGTAGTCCATCCCCGCCCTTACTGGCCCACCCAGCCCAATGTATCCTTACTGGCCCAAACAGCCCAATGTATCCTCACCGGTGCACATAGCTCAATGTATCCTCACTGGCCCACACAGCCCAATGTATCCTCACTGGCCCACATAGCCCAATTTATCCTTACTGGCCCTCACAGCCCAATGTATCCTCACTGCCCCACACAGCCCAATGTGACCTCACTGGCCCACACAGCCCAATGTATCCTCACTGGGCCACATAGCCCAATTTATCCTTACTGGCCCTCACAGCCCAATGTATCCTCACTGGGCCACACAGCTCAATGTAACTCACTGGTCCACACAGCCTAATGTGACCTCACTGGCCCACACACCCCAAAGTACCCTCACTGGCCCAAAAAGGCCAATGTACCTTCACTGGTCCACACAGCCCAAAGTGCCCTGACTGGTCCACACAGCCCAATGTACCCTCACTAGCCCACACAGCCTGACATAGGCCCACAGGCCTCCACACTTAACCAGTGGACCCCATAGCCCCCTTATTCCTGTTTCATTATGATCCACTTACCTTCCTTGTTTCTTCATATAGGTTGAAAATGGTCTTAGAGTTTTTAATTGTTTCAATGAATTTTATAACCACAGGTTGATATATATTGTTAAATGTCGTATGATGTAGGATGCATTACATGCATTTAGTCGTTTCAGCTCTTGCTCTTGACATTCCATATGCTGGTTTCATTCCCCCTGGAATCCATGTTTTGTCGAGTAGACCTCGAGTGTTGATGCTGGCCATGTGGTCATGTATCTGTGGATGTGATGTGTCGGTGATAATGCAGTGATTTTCAGAGCTCGATTTTGGTGGTGCGAGGTCGCTTGTTGGTGAACATCACAGTCGTGATGGGTCTCCTCATGATGTGTGGGGGACTGGGACTCTACTGCTCCCAGCACTTTAGTATCCTCTTAGTAAGTTACTGCTGTCTGCATGGCGCCTTCATCGGTGTACCTGTCTCTTGCATGCTAGCAGGCCAGCAGCTTACCTTCTCCCTAGGGTGGTGGAGGGGACAGGGGTGTTTGTGTTGGAGGGGACGAGGGTGTTGGTGATGGAGGGGACGGGGGTGTTTGTGTTGGAGGGGACGGGTGGGTGGTGGGGAGGGGACGGGGGTGGTTGTGGTGGAGTGGACGGGGTGTTTGTGTTAGAGGGGACGGGTGTGGGGAGGGTGTGGGTGGTGATGGAGGGGACGGGGGGTTTGTGTTGGGGGGACGGGGTGTGTTGGAGTTGGACGGGGGGGGTGGTGGGAGGAGGGGACGGGGGTGTTTGTGTTAGAGGGGACGGGTGGTGGTGGAGGGGACGGGGGTGGTGGTGGTGGAGGGGACGGGGGGGTTGGTGGTGGTGGTGGTGGAGAGGACGGGGTGTTGGTGGTGGAGGGGACGGGGGTGGTGGAGAGGACGGGGGCGGTGCTGGAGGAGAGGACGGGGGCGGTGCTGGAGGAGAGGACGGGGGCGGTGCTGGAGGAGAGGACGGGGGCGGTGCTGGAGGAAAGGACGGGGGCGGTGGTGGTACCTGAACTTGTTTAGTATAGACCTGTCTCCACCACCATGTTTGTTGCCAGCCTGTTGTACTTGCAGTATTGATGGAGCGCCCATCTTCCATGGCTTGTTGTGTATATCTGGCTTGTGTTGTTGTCATGTAGGCTTGACAGGTGAACACTAACAGTGAATCATGTATTCACAAACACCAACCACTTATTGCAAAAGCCTGCATGTTCTTGCCTGGAATGAGAAATGTGGTGTGAAATGTTGTCTTTATGCCTCAGTCAAACTCTATGTTCATGTATAAATAACTATAAGCAGTGGTCGGCTGGCAGATGTTGCACTGTATGAAAGTTGTCTCGGCTCCACTCAGTAACAAGATCTCGCGAGATGATTGATGTTTTCAATGCTGAGCTACTTGTTCACATATTAGATATCTGCTGTAAGGCTCATCTGTGTGTAGGCCTGTCAAAGCTCTGACATGTGTTGGCTTGTCAAAGCTCAGCCGTGTCTTAACCTGTTAAAGCTCAGCTATGTGTTGGGGTGTCAAAGCTCAGCTGTGTGTAGGCATGGCAAGGCTCAGCTGATCATTGGGTATATAGCCCCACTGTAATGGAATTCCACCCTCCCACCCCCACAAGATGCAATCATGCGATTCCCATCTCGCCCAACCTTTACCCTCTGTCAATCCAGTCCCTATGTTGGCACACAATTAATCACTCCTTATTGTCACAAGCACTTGTTGATTATTTTAAATGTCAAGCAGTGAACGATTCCTCTCTCTGTGAATTTCTGCCTTTTTGTATCAGATTAGACTTTCTATCTGTTTAGTGATTGGCGTACTGTTGGTTGGAGTAACCTGTCATTAAACGTGGAATCAGAATCATGAACACGCTCATGTGCAGGGATCAAACTTGTCCATATGCAGGAATCCAACGAATAAGTGTGAGGAATCAACATGTGTTTTGTTATAACTCTTGTCTTGTGGTCCTGTTCCCTGGCTCCTTTCAGACCTCATTCATTCAAGTTTACAACAAGGAGTTTATGTGGGTACAAATTGTACTAGCTGTTCTGATGATGGGGGGAGGTGCTTCCCTTTTCCTCACTCAGCATATGTACGTCAAAACAGTAAGTGCCCCCTCCTGCCCACCTCTACGTCTTGCGGTTTGTTCCTTGTCCTAGCACTGCCTGGTTACCATCTCACTCTACACTTCTCACACAATCAACCGAAGTGGAAGTAAATAGTCTTATGTTATTCACACAAATCTGTTTGACCTTATACCTGATAACCCGCTTCATGCCTGCTAACCCGCTCCATGCCTGCTCACCCACTTTATGCCTGCTGCCCTGCTTCATGCCTGCTCACCCACTTTATGCCTGATCACCCGCTTCATGCCTGCTAATCTGCTTCAATCTGCTTCATGCTTACTCAACTGCATCATACCTGCTAACCAACATCTCTTCTGCTTATCAATGTGTACCATATTCCATTCTTAATTCTGTGCATCATGTCTCAGCAGCTGTTCTCAGCAGCTTGTTATGTGTTGTCTGGTTCATTTCACATCTATACTTAAGTTATTGGCCTTCTCTTGCATTACACATGGACACTACAATAATATATGCTTAGATTGGCCTTCTCTTGCATTACACATGGACACTACAGTAATATATGCTTAGATTGGCATTCTCTTGCATTACACATGGACGCTACAGTAATACATACTTAGATTGGCCTTCTCTTGCATTACACATGGACGCTACAGTAATATATACTTAGATTGGCCTTCTCTTGCATAACACATGGACGCTACAGTAATATATACTTAGATTGGCCTTCTCTTGCATTACACATGGACGCTACAGTAATATATACTTAGATTGGCCTTCTCTTGCATTACACATGGACGCTACAGTAATATATACTTTGATTGGCCTTCTCTTGCATTACACATGGACGCTACAGTAATATATACTTAGATTGGCCTTCTCATGCATTACACATGGACACTACAGTAATATATACTTAGATTGGCCTTCTCTTGCATTACATGGACACTACAGTAATATATACCTAGATTGGCCTTCTCTTGCATTACACATGGACACTACAGTAATATATACCTAGATTGGCCTTCTCTTGCATTACACATGGACACTACAGTAATATATACTTAGATTGGCCTTCTCATGCATTACACATGGACACTACAGTAATTGTGAACAAGAAGTGTGCATTAATAAAATGACCATAAGTATTGGTTCATCGGTATATTAATCTTTTACCCTCAAACTTTCCCAAATGTTTTCAAATAAAAGCACATTTGTTGCTTGACTTGATGTAAAGACATCTGATGAAAGTGATAATGGAATAAGTCAACTGCTGCAGAAGCTGAGATCTTGTTGCTTTGGTTACAGGAGACGTCCACATTAGACTGGATGAAGCTGCAGTCGGAGATGCAAGCCAGCGGGAAGATGTTTGATGCCTCCATGCTGTATGTTTATCTGACCCTCATTTCCTCAGATGTCCTCCTCTCATTTGACAGAATATGGCCCCAATTCACATCCAGTTCTGTTTGCTATGTTGCCCCGTTTCATCTGGATGTTGTGTTTAATTTCAGACCAAAGCAGAAGAAATCCATGTATGAAACATATCTGCGAGTTTGTGGTGCTGCCCCCTGTTGGCTCTGGCCCTTCCCTTGTCGCAAGCGTCGCCCAGCGTTACTCAGACACTCTGACCACAATGTGTAACGACTCCTTGCCACTTCTTGTCCTTGTCTTTCTACTTTTATATTCACCGTCGTTGTTTAACTATACTGGACCTCATGGCTGGAATACTGCTTGTGGTGACTGCTTGTTTGAAAAGTAGTCCTGTTGCTGTGTTTATGTAACAGAACCTCGTAACAACAATAAAAACCTACGCTTCAATTCGGGAGCTTGCTAAATAGATTTAACTCTTGTGGCATAGTGGGGTGGGTAAACTGGAGGAACCACGGGTGGTGCGGGAAAATACAGGGATAAGCCCGTCAATACTCCTTCCACAGGTGGTGTGGGTAACGGGGATAAGCCCGTCAATACTCATTCCACAGGTGGTGTGGGTAACGGGATAAGCCCGTCAATACTCATTCCACAGGTGGTGGGTGGGGGGATAACGGGGATAAGCCCGTCAATACTCCTTCCACAGGTGGTGTGGGTAACGGGGATAAGCCCGTCAATACTCCTTCCACAGGTGGTGTGGGTAACAGGGATAAGTAGTTCATTTGGTGTGGGTAACAGCTGACTTATCCATAAATCCTCGTCATTGTGACACCCCTCGTGACCTGCATTCTCCAGCCAATCCTCGTCATTGTGACAAGTTATCTAGAACGGATTGTGCTGACAAGTCAGGTGCTGTATTGCAATGACAAAATGACTGTGATGTAGAGACTCGATCTGCCCTAGATGCAAGATAAGACTTCAAATGAAATATTCTATGAGTTGTAAACATTGCCTTATGTTGTGGTAGCCTTGGACCAGTTATGAATCACCTTAGATTGTGATGTTAAGAAGAATTCTGTACCTCTCGTGTCATTTGTCATACAAGCTGGATTAACCCAGCAACAGATGTATGTAGGCAATATGTAGATGTGTGTCATCAGTGCTCTGTAGGTCATTCATTATGTCGAGTTTGATTTTCCTCCCGCCAGCTTGGCACCTACTTTGCTGTATTGTTTCTTTATGGAATGACTCGGTGACAGCCCTCTACAACACTGGCTTATCATGTTGCTGCATTGTTTTAATATGTTTTGTAGAAATGTCTAGGATTTATATCTCTTTTCTTCCTGGTTTGTGTGCCTTGTTTGCGATGACAAAATGCACTGAATTGCTGTCATGTTCACCTTGAGTATGGCTGCATGGTTTAACTGCTCAAAAAACTTGTGTTGTGACCACACAAGTGTTGGAGAGCGTTAACCCTATACTTACCTGGGTAGGGACCATGTTGTGTTTTAATTGAGAGAATGTCACGGTCATATATTTGAGGCTGGTTTGTTACTCCCAATCAGTAGTTATGTTCTGTCCAATTTGCTTAATAAAAATGTGATTGAAGATATTCCACCATTGTTTTGTGATGAATGAATAACCTGTATTGCTCTTACACATCGACAGACGTCTACGTCATCAGCATCCTTTCCATGTTTATTGAAATCTAGTGTTTGATACTGAATGCTCCCATCTCACTTCTTCCTGTTGAAAGCTCGCATCCCGATTTATCACCCTGTAAAAATGTTGCTTCTCACTCCACCTCCCTGTATTATGCTCTTATCCCACTCCACCTCCCTGTATTATGCTCTTATCTCACTCCACCTCCCTGTATTATACTCTTATCTCACTCCACCTCCCTGTATTATACTCATATCCCACTCCACCTCCCTATTATACTCTTATCTCACTCCACCTCCCTGTATTATACTCATATCCCACTCCCCCTCCCTGTATTATACTCTTATCTCACTCCACCTCCCTGTATTATGCTCTTATCTCACTCCACCTCCCTGTATTATGCTGTTATCTCACTCCACCTCCCTGTATTATGCTCTTATCTCACTCCACCTCCCTGTATTATACTCCACCTCCCTGTATTATGCTCTTATCTCACTCCACCTCCCTGTATTATACTCTTATCTCACTCCACCTCCCTGTATTATACTCTTATCTCACTCCACCTCCCTGTATTATACTCTTATCCCACTCCCCCTTGTATTATGCTCTTATCTCAATCCACCTCTCTGTATTATGCTCTTATCTCAATCCACCTCTCTGTATTATTCTCTTATCTCACTCCACCTCCCTGTTTATGCTCTTATCCCACTCCACCTCCCTGTATTATACTCATATCTCATTCCATCTCACTGTACTCCACACTCCCTGTATTATGCTCTTATACTTCACTCTTGTATTATGCTCTTATCTCATTCCACCTCCCTGTATTATGCTCTTATCTCAATCCACCTCTCTGTATCTCACTCCACTCTGTTTTATCTCTTATCCCTCCACCTCCAGTAGAATGTTGTTATACTCTTATCTCATTCCACCTCCCTGTATTATGCCCACGTCTCTGTATAATGCTCTTATAGAATGTTTATCTCATCCCACCTCCCTGTATAATGTTCATCTCATCCCACCTCCCTGTTGTATACTCTTACCTCAATCCATCTCAATGGAGAATGCTTGCATGTCACATCCTCTGCCTTAGAACGCTCACATCTCATTTCATCTCTCCGTAGATCGCTCCCATCCAGATCCCTATTCATGTAGACTGCTCCGATATTACCCCATCTCCTTGTAGAATGCTCGCATCGCACTATATCTCCCTAAGGAAGTTAGCTCCAATCTCACCAAATATTCCCATAGAACGCAACTATCTCATTCCATCTGCTTGTATAACGCTCGCATCTCATTCCATATCTCCCTGGAGGTCGCCAGTTCTCATTAAGGAGCTCACCGAGTCCCGCGTTGGAGATCGTTAGTTCTCATTAAGGAGCTCACTGAGTCCCCCGCGTTGGAGGTCGCCAGTTCTTACTAAGGAGCTCACCGAGTCCCGCATTGGAGATCGTTAGTTCTCATTAAGGAGCTCACTGAGTCTCGCGTTGGAGGTCGCCAGTTCTTACTAAGGTGCTCACCGAGTCCCGCGTTGGAGGTCACCAGTTCTCATTAAGGAACTCAATGAGTCTCGTGTTGGAGGTCGCCAATTCTTACTAAGAAGCTCACTGAGTCCCGCGTTGGAGGTCGCCAGTTCTTACTAAGGAGCTCACTGAGTCCTGCGTTGGAGGTCGCCAGTTCTTACTAAGGAGCTCACCGAGTCCCGCGTTGGAGATCGTTAGTTCTCATTAAGGAGCTCACTGAGTCCCGCGTTGGAGGTCACCAGTTCTCATTAAGGAGCTCACTGAGTCCCGCATTGGAGGTCGCCAGTTCTCTTACTAAGGAGCTCACCGAGTCCCGCGTTGGAGATCGTTAGTTTCTCATTAAGAAGCTCACTGAGTCTCCCGCGTTGGAGGTCGCCAGTTCTCATTGAGGAGCTCACTGAGTCTAGCGTTGGAGGTCGCCAGTTCTTACTAAGGAGCTCACTGAGTCCCGCGTTGGAGATCGCCAGTTCTTACTAAGGAGCTCACTGAGTCCCGCGTTGGAGGTCGCTAGTTCTCATTAAGGAGCTCACTGAGTCCCGCGTTGGAGGTCGCTAGTTCTCATTAAGGGCTCACTGATTTCCGGGGGTCATTGAGTCAACCTACTGGTCTTTGGTTGCGACTTGTGTAGGTGAACGGTGGGATCGTGGTGGTTGAGTAGAGCGCGGAGGTTACAAGGGCAATTTACTAAGGAGCTCACACCAATTCGCACCAATTCGCCCAGAATTTCACCAAGACGAGAGGCTGGAATGACCTGGTCAAGTCAATCCGGGGGTGGTGGTCAACATGCTCTTGGATAATCGTTCGCATTTTGTCCTTTTCCAACTTCTTGTTCATTTCCATCCACATAGACGGTCCCTTCATCAAGAAAGCGGCTGCTCAATTAGGTCAACCTCATTTCTACTTATTTAATTTTGTAGGTACCATAGGCTGGAATGACCTGTGCCGTTCAAACCCTATACTGACTTTACCTTACTAACCTTGGATCGACATTCCCGCCCAACATACCTCATCATTCCTGCCAAGCATTCATCATCATCCCTGCCCAGCATAGACTTCCATCATTCATCAAAGAAACATTCCTCATCATTCCTGCCCAACATTCCTCATTCTACTTATTCCTGCCCAAGGTTCCATTTAACCTAACGTTCATCATGTTCCGTTAAACGTTCATCATTACTTTACCTGCCTAACCTTCATCATTATTCCTGCCTAACGTTCATCATTATTCCTGCCTAACGTTCATCATTATTCCTGCCTAACGTTCATCATCATTCCTGCCTAACGTTCATCATTATCCTGCCTGCCTAACGTCATCATCCAAGTCATTCCTCCTAACGTTCATCATCACATTCCTGCCTAACTTCATCCAAGTATCCAGCCTATCACAAGACATCATTATTCCAGCCTCACAGCTCTTGTGGTTGCCTATTGGAGCAAATAGTCCAGCTGTATGTACTTATCCCTAACGTAACTGGTATTATTCGTTATCGTTTATATGCTTTGTTCATCATGGCATTTCTACTACTTACATTTGGATGAATGTGTAATTTCACTCTATTGCGTGTTACGCGAATATGTGGCACGGTCAATCGTCTCAAACAACATCATCATTCCTGCCTAAATCAAATCATTTTCCTCAAACGTTCATCACACAATGATGCTGATTGATTAGGAATTGACCCAGTTTGAGCACATGCATTGTACAGCTTAGCTATTGCACGACAAATAACGTCGTGCAAAGATCGTAACCCATATGCGCGGTAACGATACATGAGTTCCAATTATATGCTTTGTTACACAAATGGCACATATGAAGAATAATTTTTTGGATAAATGAATGTTTACTAACTATTGAGTTAGTTACGTGGTGAGGTCTCGTCAAGGGCAAATGTTTTATCCGGCAAACGGATTCACACAAGTTCATGTTTATTTTTTTTGACAATTAATCACACAAATTCTGAAAAGTTCATGTGCATTTTGAACGCGCATATGTACAGCTAAGCATGTTATTGGCATTTTTTAATAAGTAGCTTTTTCATAAAAAACCAACAGTGATATAATACTAGCTGCGACGTTAATGGGCAAAGAGGAGCGTGTTGCTTGTATAGTTCCGCTGTCTGCAACAATAGTCGCATAATGTCACCAACTGCATCAAGGGTCACCCGATGTCACACACTACAACATAGTAAAATCATGTCACCAACTACAACAATAGTCACGTGATGTCATCCTATGCAACAATAGTCACATGATGTCACCCACTACAACAATAGTCACATGATGTCACCCACTACAGCAATAGTCACATGATGTCATCCTATAGTCACATGATGACACCCTCCGCCACAATGGTCATGTGATGTCACTCTCTAAAACAATGGTCATATGTCAGCCTCAACAATTATAGTAATGAGATGTAAGTTTCCCAAAGTACATGAAGAAATTGCTTTCCATAATATTCGCTATGCGACGCACGACCCACATTATTCATACACATATGTGTCCCTCCCTACGTCCCATCCCCCTGCAACAATCACCAACACGTTATCCCCCCGACACAGCGGACTGGCCGAAACTCCAGCCGCGCACTCCATTTTGCGCCATTACACATCAGACAGTGGTCATTATTGCGGCGGCGTGAGGACAGCTCCAGCGGTCTGATGTAGACGAACCACGTGGCTTCTTATTGATCGTATTTTATTCGCAGCCTGTCAAGTCAATACATACATTGCTTGCGAGCACGCCTATGATAAATCAATAATTCATTTTTCATGTAGCTGTGTTCGCGCATATGGGTACACCTGGCCTAGTCGCTATGGATACAGCCTCCTGGTCAGATCAGGTGTTAGGTGGATGAGGATAGGCTCAGCATTGTACCATGGATTTCATCAAAGGAATTGTTAAAAAGTTTGAGGCTCTATTCCGTGGGAGTAAAAGCGAACTCAGCGAATTTCAGCGGAAAAAAACTTGCTCATGAATTCCATATGTTTTACGGTAGGATGATGTTAAACGTGCGTGCGCGTGAGACGAGTCGTTTGTGATGGTAACTCGATGTCCCTAACACCGCCTCGTCACGCTCAGACAACTCAGGGTCCACGGTTAGACACCCCTCTCCTTCACCCCCCCCCCCCCCCCCCCCCCCCACCCCACACAGCGCGCATCAACAACTAACCTGTGCTCCGGAAACTTCGCCTTCTTTCTCCCCTCAATAGAATTCGCAATATTGTTGTTAATTTGTTATGCATGTATTCCAGATGTGAACAAGGACGGAACGCTGACATGGAAAGACCTAGAGATGGCCAAGGACGTGAGTGACAATAGTCATCAATCAAGACATTGTCACTTGCAACCTTAAAGTGTTATTCACCAGAGCTAATGAGTGGCGGTCACTGATGGCGTCGTGTGTGTGTAGAATGTATGCAAGCTGAGCGGCTGGACACCAGGAACCCAGAAATGGACAGCCTGCCATGATCTGTTTGTGGAACTCTGGCGTAACTTGCAGGACACAGGGGACGCGGATCTGGACGGACAAGTATCACAGACAGAATGGGTCAGTAGGCTTCGCTCAGTTCACCACATTAATGCGCGACACATATTTTGCATGAATTAGTAAATAATTCAATCGACTTACGCTTCCGAGGCGAATGCGTCGAGTGAACCAACTCTGACACCTTTTATATCACATTCGTTATCGAGCGCCAACGTGAGTTTGTTAGCAGCATTTGTTTCGAAAAACTCCTGGAATATGGTTGTGACATGGTGAGATAAACCCCTAGATCATGGTGAAACATGATTGGATAAATCCTTGGGGTATGATGGAGACACGGTTAAATTAACCCCTGGAGTATGGTGGAGATATGGTTAGATAAACTATTGGTGTATGGTTGAGATATGGTTAGATAAACTCTTGGAGTATGGTTGATATATGGTTAGATAAACTCTTGGAGTATGGTTGAGATGTGGTTAGATAAACTCTTGGAGTATGGTTGAGATATGGTTAGATAAACTCTTGGAGTATGGTGGAGATGTGGTTAAATAAACTCTTGGAGTATGGTTGAGATATGGTTAGATAAACTCTTGGAGTATGGTTGAGATGTGGTTAGATAAACTCTTGGAGTATGGTTGAGATATGGTTAGATAAACTCTTGGAGTATGGTTGAGATGTGGTTAGATAAACTCTTGGGGTATAGTGGAGATGTGGTTAGATAAACTCTTGGAGTATGGTGAGATGGGTTAGATAAACTCTTGGAGTTGGTTGAGATAAGATAAACTCTTGGGATATGGTTGGTGGTTAGATATATAGTTAGATAAACTCCTGGGATATGGCGGCGATATAGTTAGATAAATTCCTTGAGTATTATACCGACATGGTTAGATAAACTCCTGGGGTATGGTGGAAACATGGTGAGATATACCAATGGTTTCAGTTTCGCTTGTGGACGCGGATTCTTCAAGCGCAGGAGCAGACACAGAAAGATGCCCGCTGCTGACGACCAGGAGGAGCCACCTGTCGACTACATACCAGCCTGGTTCCACAAATACGTCGAGTATAAGTTTAACCTTTACGACAGAGCAGGTTAGTAAGATATAAACAATTCAACACAGTGTTGTATGCTATAAGAGCAGGTATTGTGTTGATGACTAATGACTTGGGCCTCTCATGGCGCATATGGCGACAGGTGATGGCCTCATCGACGTGGATGAATTCGAATACACTCTGTCACATGGTTTCAATATAAACGCCAAAGACTGCAGAGCTGCCTTTAACCTCATTTCGCAGGTGAGCCATAAAGCAATATGGAGCTTGGTAACCTGTATACCCAGCTAACTCCGCTCTCATTGGGTGATGGTTACAGTATACCCAGCTAACTCCGCTCTCATTGGGTGATGGTAACCAGTATACCCAGCTAACTCCGCTCTCATTGGGTGATAGTAACCAGTATACCCAGCTAACTCCGCTCCTATTGGTTGATTGTAACCAGTATACCCAGCTAACTCCGCTCTCATTGGGTGATGGTAACCAGTATACCCAGCTAACTCCGCTCTCATTGGGTGATTGTAACCAGTATACCCAGCTAACTCCGCTCTCATTGGGTGATGGTAACCAGTATACCCAGCTAACCAGCTAATGGGTAACCAGTACGCTAACTCCGCTCTCATTGGGGTGATGGGTAACCAGCTAAATCCGCTCTCACCCAGCTAACTACGCTCTCATTGGGTGATGGGTAACTAGCATACCCAGCTAACTCCGCTCTCATTGGGTGATGGGTAACCAGTATACCCAGCTAACTCCGCTCTCATTGGGTGATGGTAACCAGTATACCCAGCTAACTCCGCTTTCATTGGGTGATGGGTAACCAGTATACCCAGCTAACTCCGCTCTCATTGGGTGATGGGTAACCTAGTATACCCAGCTAACTCCGCTCTCATTGGGTGATGGGTAACCTGTATACCCTGCTAACTGTGCTCTCATTGGGTGATGGGTAACCAGTATACCCAGCTAACTCCGCTTTCATTGGGTGATGGTAACCAGTATACCCAGCTACCTCAGCTGATTACACTCGGATCAAACGATGCCTTGCCTTCAACTCCATATTTTGGTCCATCCCATGCATTTCGCTTCCCACATTGTGTTATTTCCTCACCTATGTCCTCAACAATAAGTATCCCGCTGGCCTATGGCTTTGTCGCCTCACAGTTGCATTCCCTATTTTGCATCGCACTACCTTACCACAATGTTCCTCGCATTAGCTTACCTCAGTGTTCCTCACATTAGCGTTAGCTTACCACAATGTTTCTCGCACTACCTTAGCTTACTTACCACAATCGATCGTTCCTCTCGTTAGCTTACCACACAGATATCCTCTCGTTAGCTTACCTCACATATTTCCTCGCGTCAGCTTACCACTAAGTTCCTCGTGTTAGCTTACCACAATGTTCCTCGCATTAGCTTACCTTACCACATCAGCATAAAAAGTAGCCCCAACTAAACTTTCTTTAGACATTCCCAGAGCACTCCGTATTGAAGTGCATTGCAAGCAGACAGATATGTATGGTATGCATAAATATGTATAAGACTGGTTATTTCGTTATTTCGTTATTGTCACCGTTATTGTTTGCTTCCTATATTGCTAGGCTGGAGAGAAGAAAGTGGATTACAATTACTTCCACCAACTGGCCTTGCAATTCTATCTTTCTGACGATCCGGGTGACCTTGGAACTTTCATGAACGGACAATTGGTTTATGAATAGTGTATTACTTATAATGCAATGTTGTTGATTTATACAGTTATAACTTTGCCAATTTCTCATGCTAATCACACGGTGGTTGGTTATGTGCTTAGTCATTTAGATCATTGCATATTTCCCATTCTGTCCATTTATGACGCGCTCCCGCTGGAGAAGTTTTATCTTTTTGGATAGGCATTATCCGCTTTTCAAAGAAAGAAGTATATTACGGTACCCTCAAACACCGAACAATATTCAGCCCCCCCCCCCCCCCCCCCCCCAAGCGCACATAAATCAAGTACTCGCAAGTACCTTTATAAACGGCGCACATACATCAAGTACTCGCAAGTACCTTTATAAACGGCACACATACATCAAGTACTCGCAAGTACCTTTATAAACGACGCACATACATCAAGTACTCGCAAGTACCTTTATAAACGTCGACCAAAAGTTCGCGTTGTTTTAGAATGGACAATCTTTCATTATCACTACATTTATTATAATGTTTTTATTTTGTTTTTTAGTTTATTAAACAAACATTTACTTATAAAAGTACAATAAATGTAGCTAACGGTGCATTGTTTATGACGGATATATACGGCTTGGTTCCAATATTTTGATGTGTTGATCTTTCATTGTACACCAGAGAGCAAGCCACTTCTCGTAGTCATTGCGTAGGAAGATTGAATTCTGATGATGCGACGTTGGAATTGTTAGATCAACAGGTCGATCATGTGAAGAAATGTCGCGTGTAGAATCTATTTAAATAGCCACTGTTGCATTTCATAGCGTATCTTGTTGAACGCACGAAGACGCAGACCGACCTGCATCTGTTCGCTGGGTCATCCTGACACCTTTACTGGATCAAGTGATATGTAAGGGAAATATGCGGTTAAACTATCTACTATAGCAGGGTTCTAAGAGAATGCTCAATGGAGATCCGCTATCAGTTACGTTGTCCTCATTACACCTGACCAATCATTGCCCCATTATTTATAACGTCCCCTTCATGACACCAGCTGCCATGGCTGCATGCTTGCGGTGCAACACCTGCCATGGCTGCATGCTTGCGGTGCAAAACCTGCTGTTCCGCGTCTGTTTTCTGCTTGTGGTGGTTCGACATGAGACCCACATTAATCAATAGATGTGTCTCAGTCATGTATATTCAGAAACATTGAACCTTCATGCGATTCCGAAACCACTTGATATCAGAGAAGGGCGATGTGGCTGCAAATAAATAAAAGGGCTTATGACGTGTTCTCACAGAAACTAGACATTTGGTGTGGCTTAAAACACTTAAATGTTTAAAGTGTACGACGCGGACTTACATTTCGTCACTGTGAGCTTGAATGAAAATAAGTGTGCCGTTTGGGTTCATCTAAAACAGATTCAAATATTAAGTCTTGTGTCCACAATAGAGCATTTTATTTCATAAAATGTTTGTTTTGTGCAAACGTAACGAGAAAAAAAACAATACGAGACAATGCTAAGTTTGGCTTATGAAACTGACCCGTTGAGCTGCATGTTCTTACCTTTTGATATTATTAAATATACGCCCAGTGGCATATGTATAATATTTAATTTATTACTCATGCATGCGCACACACAAATTAAAGAGAAGTAAGTGATTCCGTGGCGGCGTACAGAAAATAATAGTATTAGAAAGCATCGTATTTCAGGTAATAACATAAACTTAGAGGACCTTTAACATAACTTCAATGCATGTGGTTCTACCACGAGACATTTTAGAGACATTTACATGCTATATATGCTATGTGTAACCACTTTTACAAACATTGGACAGTATTTAAACAAATATATACACTATACTTTGAAATACATTAAACTTTATAAAAAATGTTGAAACATGTATAGTAATCGAGATGTAAACCAGTCTGTGTATGATGACATGAAAGAATCGAGAAAAGAATTGCCTATACGTCTAGGTACTGTGAGATTACGTCGTATGAACTCGCAACCGTGGTCATGAATCAAAGCTTGCGAAGGGTTCTTGTTCAATCCGCGTACGCTGGTAGTGATGTGATGATTTATGTTCATCTATTACCGTCATAGTAACAGGCTTCACTTCATTTCCAAACGCTTAAGTTTCTGAAAAGCCAGAAGAGATGACGCTATGATGACGGAATATGTTGACGTGTTAGTGACGTGATGATGGGTCACATAAAACTGGAGAATCCTGCCGCTTGGTGACATGAACCTTCAGGATGATGCTGGCTGACAAAAATGAAGCTCCAGGTTGGTGCCCTGACTGACAGAATGAAGTTCAGGATGGCGCTGGTTGACAAAATGAAGCTCCAGGTTGGCGCTGGCTGACAAAATGAATTTTCAGGTTGGCGTCGGCTGACAACATGAAGCTTCAGGATGGTGCCGGCTGACAACATGAAGCTTCAGGATGGTGCCGGCTGACAACATGAAGCTCAGGATGGTGCCACCTGACAACATGAAGCTTCAGGATGGTGCCGGCTGACAACATGAAGCTTCAGGATGGTGCCGGCTGACAACATGAAGCTTCAGGATGGTGCCGGCTGACAACATAAGGGTTGAGGATGCCTCTGACTGGTCCGCTGAACCTTAAAAATCTACGAGCTGCTGAAACGATGCTTCATGGATGCTGCTAGATAATTTGCCTGCTGTTTTTGCTGGTGACAAAAATTATTTTTATTCTTGAAGGCAATCATACTTCACAAACAATATTTAGAATGAGAAAGTTCGGTTCATTAGAATGTATTAGCTGACTATGGGCATGGAAAAACATTGAGCTTTGAGACTCTGGGTATGTCCACCATAAGCGCCTCAGTGGTTTCAGGTAGGCTGATCTGAAACGGCCTGAGTGCTTTCTGGATTAACCATTGGAAAGATCCTCAATGGTTTCTGGAATACCAGTAAGACAGAACAACTATAGTTGCTTGGAGGCCAGTCCAAACGAGTCTCAGGGGGTTCCTGGCAGGGCCGCTTGAAGAAGCTTCCTTAAGCGTTTTGGTTAACTTTTTGTTCCATTGTAAAGAGCATGACGTGGTCGCCGCAGTGTTAGAGGTAATGGTTGGTCCCTTTATGGTGGTCGTCGCAGTGTAAGAGGTAATGGTTGGTCTCTTTATGGTGGTCGTCGCAGTGTAAGAGGTAATGGTTGGTCCCTTTATGGTGGTCATCGCAGTGTTAGAGGTAATGGTTGGTCTCTTTATGGTGGTCGTCGCAGTGTAAGAGGTAATGGTTGGTCCCTTTATGGTGGTCGCCGCAGTGTTAGAGGTAATGGTTGGTCCCTTTATGGTGGTCATCGCAGTGTTAGAGGTAATGGTGGTCCCTTTGGTGGTGGTCGCAGTGTAAGAGGTAATCGTTGGTCCCTTCATGGTGGTCACTGCAGTGTAAAGGTAATGGTTGGTCCCTTTATGTGGTCACCGAAGTGTTAGAGGTAATGGTTGGTCCCTTTATGGTGGTCGTCGCAGTGTAAGAGGTAATGGTTGGTCCCTTTATGGTGGTCGCCGCAGTGTAGAGGTAATGGTTGGTCCCTTTATGGTGGTCATCGCAGTGTTAGAGGTAATGGTTGGTCCCTTTATGGTGGTCATCGCAGTGTTAGAGGTAATGGTTGGTCATTTTATGGTGGTCACTGCAGTGTTAGAGGTAATCGTTGGTCCCTTTATGGTGGTCTCCGCAGTGTTAGAGGTAATGGTTGTTCCCTTTATTGTGGTCGTCGCAGTGTTAGATGTAATAGTAAATCCCTTTATTTCTCTAGGATTTCTTTTTCTGTGACAATGACTGCCATATTGTATTGTGATGTATTACATTTCAAAACTGATGGTGGTAAGCAAGCTGGTTGACCATTAAAATACTTAATTATTCAATATATAAATAAGGAACGTTTTTAATTAAAGACCCATGTTGCTTCTAATATCTAAACTTTTGTAGAAAACTATGCAAAATCAGATCGATAAGTATTTTGTTAAAATGTCATTGATATATTTCAATACACTACACCAAAGACACACCACTGTCCTGCAAGATCTTTGTTATCGACATCCTCGTGGCGCCAAGCTATATACTCGGCATCCTTATGGCGCCAAGCTATATACTCGGCATCCTTATGGCGCCAAGCTATATACTAGGCATCCTTATGGCGCCAAGCTATATACTCGGCATCCATATGGCGCCAAGCTATATGCTCGACATCCTTATGGCGCCAAGCTATATACTCGGCATCCTTATGGCGCCAAGCTATATACTCGGCATCCTTATGGCGCCAAGCTATATGCTCGGCATCCTTATGGCGCCAAGCTATATACTCGGCATCCTTATGGCGCCAAGCTATATACTCGGCATCCTTATGGCGCCAAGCTATATACTCGGCATCCTTATGGCGCCATGCTATATGCTCGGCATCCTTATGACGCCAAGCTATATACTCGGCATCCTTATGGCGCCAAGCTATATGCTCGGCATCCTTATGACGCTAAGCTATATGCTCGGCATCCTCATGGCCCATCTGGATGTTCCTTAAAGCGCCAAGCTGTTGTCTGCTTCCAACCGCTGTGCCAAGTTTACTGGCCATGATACTGACTGTATGAGTGATTCACCCTCGGCCAACGAGGACCTCATCACCTAGTTGGGCTGCTGGTCGCCACCAGGATGACGCAGGTGGCCTCCTGTAGGTGCGGTCATCCTGAAGCACGAACTGGTCCATATTGAGTTGTTTCCTCCGTTGCAAATATGGGCATCCAGGCCGATATTGGCTGGCCTTGTTGTGGACCTCACAACATCAGGTATGGTAGATACTGCGGGTATCACCCGGCAAACAGGACCTCATCACCCCTTTCTTTCTGGTCGCCCTCACAGCATCAGGTGTGGTAGCGCGGGCAGTCATCCTCAACAACATCCTCCCCTTTCTTTCTTTCAGCCCTCACAGCATCAGGATGGTAGCGCGGGTATCTCAACAACATGGCCCTTTCTTTCTTTCACCCCTCACAACATCAGGTATGGTAGCGCGGGTAATCTCAACAACATACTTCCCTTTCTTTCTTTCAGCCCTCACAGCATCAGGTGTGGTAGCGCGGGTAATCTCAACAACATTCTTCCCTTTCTTTCTTTCAGCCCTCACAGCATCAGGTGTGGTAGCGCGGGTAATCTCAACAACATCCTTCCCTTTCTTCCTAGGTTGCAAACATCCAAGAATCTTTCTAGGGTGCAAACATCATCAAACTTCCGTATTACAAGATGGTCCACTGCCTTCGCCGTCCCAGGAAATCTCAAATCCGTGGTAATGCCTCAGAATAATTCCTGAAGATATCTTACGGGCTCCACCAGGTCCTCGCTCATGGATTCCAGAGCTACTTCAACTCCTTCTCCTTAACGCATGATGCATGTATGAGGTGGCGGTATGCTTAGCAAGACACATGCTGTGAGCAGCTAGTGCATCAACCATTATGATTAAGCATTGTCAGCAATATATGGGGAAAATCAATACCCATAATGTGTTGCATGCACAGTTTCTTTACTTCTAGCGCAGAGTTGTCGCATTTTTATGTCCTTCGGTATTTCGCTGCCCGTGATCGTATTTTGACGGGTTTGGGTCCCTTACAAATCTAGGCACTTAGCTGTTTATTTGTGACCATTATGTCGTGTACACGCTGCCGTCAAATCTCTAATTGGGGTTGGAGTATGCAAAAAACTGACACGGAGAGAGATAATTCCTACCCAGTTGGCTGTTTCCTACCCAGATCGCCTCTAGTTCTACACTGATCTTAGTGACATGTTCTTTATACATACACCCAATCGCGTGTATTTGCTGCTGATTAGCGTCCCAGGGTTGGTGTACACTGGCGTTTACATCTATTTTAATTGCCCGCCCTGCGTCGGTGCCGTGAGGTCACCCCGGCCACCCAGAGTGTTGTGCTGTCTATTTATGGTGTTCGTACAAGCTGTGTATGTTGGTGTTGTGGTTGAGTATTGTGAGGCATGGTGTGACTTACCAGGAGCTTACTGTCAGTGAGCACGAGGCCCGTGTAGAGGACTGGAGGAGTTCGTGTGAGATTAGGAGGAAGAGAAGCTGAAGGTTACTCTGTAGTCTATGAACGATGATCTGGTGAGATATCTGGAGGAACTAGTCAACTCAGGGGTGTGGCATTAACCACGGAATGTAGATGGTAGTGTTTTGATAATGTTTGGACAAGCACCTGTTCACGAGGAAGGTTTCAGAGGAGGCATGTTGATGCTGCCTTAATGCTAAAACGCCCACTACAGGTTATACACAGGTCCATTAGGTATAACACGTCCACTACAGGTTATACACAGGTCCATTAGGTATAACACGCCCACCACAGGTTATACACAAGTCAATTAGGTATAACATGCCCACTACAGGTTATACACAGGTCCATTAGGTATAACACGCCCACTACAGGTTATACACAAGTCCATTAGGTATAACACCCCCCACTACAGGTTATACACAAGTCCATTAGGTATAACACGCCCACTACAGGTTATTATACACAAGTCAATTAGGTATAACATGCCCACTACAGGTTATACACAGTCCATTAGGTCCATTAGGTATAACAACACGCCCACTACAGGTTATACACAAGTCAATTAGGTATACACAAGTCCTTTAGGTATAACACGCCCACTACAGGTTATACACAGGTCCATTAGGTATAACACGCCCACTACAGGTTATATAACACAAGGTCCATTAGGTATAACACCCCCACTACAGGTTATACACAAGTCCATTAGGTATAACACGCCCACTACAGGTTATACACAAGTCCATTAGGTATAACACGCGCCCACTACAGGTTATACACAGGTCCATTAGGTATAACACGCCCACTACAGGTTATACACAGGTCCATTAGGTATAACACGCCCTCTACAGGTTATACACAAGTCCATTAGGTATAACACGCCCACCACAGGTAATACACGGTCCATTAGGTCCATGCCCAGATCTCACTATGCAGATACAATTCTCCTTGAGTTTTCAATTGATGCGGGCATGACAGCGACCTAATCAACTCTTCATACATTCATTAATAATTGTTTGATTGTTTGAATGTATTACAATTTCTGAGAGCTTAATGCAACAGTAACCTTTTTTACGAAAAACAATCTAATGTAAAATGCATGGTTTCTGCTAGCGCCCCTGGTTTCTGCTAGCGCCCCTGGTTTCTGCTAGCGCCCCTGGCCAGTAAGTATTACTGACAGTATGGATAAGGATGATGCGGATTGAGAAGGTCTGTTCAAATATAGAACTCATAGAATAACATAGTTGCTACTATCAAAATAAACAATTTATTTACATATTTCACGTATATTTATGCTGAGATCTGTCAAGTGTTTCAGTTGGGTACCCAAGTGTTTTGGTGAACAAACATAAGCTTTGTGATAGATAACGCCAGAGCTAATGCCAAGATAACCAGCCCATAATAGCCGAATACTACAATAGCCATATCAGATATCCTACATACAATATACATATGAGATAGCAAGCACACAATTGCTAAATCAGATATATTTCTCACCTTAGATTATATCAAATATTTGACCCACATTATCTCGTCACTATGGCCGTACTCGAAAGCCATTCAGTTGAATTACCAGCCAGTAGGTGGCTACATTCCATTCGTTATAACTTGGAATTACTCCCCAAAAAAGGTAGGGGTTACATGTTGATTATAGGACTGTGTTACATTAACATAATGATACCACTAAGCAGAAGTTGTAGATATTTGAAGCTATAGTGGATTACATGAGATGAGGAGCCGATGTCTTTGTGTAGGACCAGCTACCCAAAGACACAAACAGTCGGGTCCTACGGTATGGATGACAAGGTCAATAGCATAGGGTGGGAAGAGGGTGAATAGTGGCCACTCGTTATATCACAAACCAGTACATCGACCCAGTGTACAGAACAACTAGAAGACAACCCACAAGCAAGATGCCTTACATCGAGGCTATGTTCCCATATATTCTAGGTCAACCCACGTATTTCATGTAAGAGAATTCTGCGGGTAATCATTGGATGATCAATACGAAAGCAATGACATAGAAAAATAAAAGCTTTACTCGACAGCATAATATCACGTGATCAATATATCAATTCAAGTACAGCATACAGCCCTTTAAAAGTGGTTGGGTCAGCTAAAATACCAACGCCAGAACACAACAATAGCGGGATATCTTGCAGTCATTTCAGAGAAAGTCTACATGCTATATTTACATGCTGATCTATAAATGCGATCACGAGAAGTGGCCAGAATGTCTGTTACTCTGGAATGCTCGTGTTGCTGGTCTCTATAGAAGGGAAGCAATTATCTATAGTGCGTATGTAGATATCTATAGTGAGGAAATAGATATCTCTTGATGGTAAGCAGATATCGTTTGTTGGTCTCCATGAAAGGGAAGCAATTATCTATGGTGCGTATGTAGATATCTATAGTGAGGAAACAGATATATTTTGATGGTACGCAGATGTCTCTTGATGGTTACGGGATGTGGTTATCTGTGAAAAAGGATGTGGTTATCTGTGAAAGGATGCAGTTATATTTGAAAGAGATGTAGTCATCTGTGAAAGGGGTGTGGTTATCAGAAGGTTGCAATAAGTTGAAAAAGGGATGAGGTGTACTGTACGTATTAAGGAAAATAATGTCGAGAGGGGACGTGGCGTCGTTTGCCTTCGAATGGGTCAATGATGAAGAGGTCATTTGAATGAATGGCCAAAAACATAGTAACTAGCAGTAGGTGAGGGACACAAGCTATCATCACAGGTGAGGGACGCGAGCCATCATCACAGGTGAGGGACGCGAGCCATCATCACAGGTGAGGGACGCGAGCCATCATCACAGGTGATAAATCAGCAAATACACAGGACGCACAGCAGCTTTATGATTGGTCCTTCTCCTCACCCAACTGCCCTCAAACGTATCGTCCATGTGGAGGAATCCTAGGTAGGCATGATGACGTCATGGTAGACTGGTCAGGTTGTACCAATCAGACGAGTCAGCTAACTAGCGTCTATGCTTTGGCCTCCAACACCGTGCTTTTTTGGGCAGCCAAATCTAGACACACGGACATCTGTTTTCAACAATGTTAAATATTTGTCGTGTTATTGTGCAATCTAAGCATCCTCATTACGCCAAAATAATCTGCTGTGTGGCTACCTTGGTGAGGTAACTCCTCTAGCTCCTCCTCTTGGTGAGGTAACTCCTCTAGCTCCTCCTCTTGGTGAGGTAACTCTAGCTCCTCCTCTTGGTGAGGTAACTTCTTTAGCTCCTCTCTGGTGAGGTAACTCTTCTAGCTCCTCCTCTTGGTGAGGTAACTTCTCTAAGTCAGCCTTGCCATTGATGACTTCCTTCTCCGCAGACAAATGCTTCGTGTCAACCTCCGCATCGGCTGACACGTCACTTGGAACATCAGCAACGTCGTCATCATCACCATCATTAGCAGCAGCAGCAGCAGCAGCAGGCGATTCTGCAACATCAATCAACCTTTCATCTCAATGTTCACATTGGATTTTGTAGATGAATTGTTACATTCTGTCTAGAAATTCAACTAACCAGGCAGACTTCCAAAGGCGTCTTCGTCGATATCTTGCTCTTGTCCTGAAATGTGCACAATGACCGGAATTGATGGGGCAATATACAATTTTCTGAGACAGAAAGAGCGCTCTAGGCAGTGCCGATGTCAACATAGTGGCTATGGCCAGTACCTACCCTCCTCGTAGTAATCTAATAGTGTCTCAAGCAGCTGGGTCAGACTGTCTTCCTGCTCCAGCGCATCTTCTACTCGCCTCATCTCTGTCTCAGTGGCGACGTCGTCCAAGTCGACAATGTTGGCAAGCGGATAACCGTCGCTGTCAGAGTAGGGGAGTTCTGACATGGTGTTGTAAAGCGGACTCTGGCGCTCGGGGATCTGTTAAACAAAAGCACCAATGTTAGCAGTTCATGATGCTATGACGTGAATGGTGGTGTGGGGGATGTTGGTGTAGATGATGTTGGTGTGGAGAGGAGATGTGACAGATGACATGATGATGATGATGATGATGATGATGATGATGTGGTGGCTAAGAAAGTTTCCTTTAATTCAACATATCACATTTATTTGTTTCTAATTATGTAGTATATGTGGTGCAGTAAATTTGGTTACATCAGGCCTGTCGTTGATATAAGTTGTTAACATTCGGTTCAGTTCACATTCGGCCTGTGGTTCAGTTAATTAATTTACATTCCTGCAGTGGGGGAGTAAGTTTGTCTACATTCGGTTTGTGGTTGAGTTAGCTATTTTGATTTTGACCTGTGAATGAGTTTAGGTAAGTGCTTTTTATCTCACCTGTAAATAGTCCTCTTCCTCCATAACGTCCCTCAGCATTGCTTCATATTCTATGCCAACTGCCTCCCTATAACTGCTTACGTCTTCCTCGCTCAGCTGAACAGACAGCACCACAATCAGATTAACGCTAGCTGCACGATTATAAACACGCCAGCTGCACAATCATAAACACGCCATCGGTGCAATGAGACACACACCAGCTGCGCAATCAGAAATACACCAGCTGCACAATCAGTAGTACCAGCAGCACAATCAGAAACAGGCCAGCTGCACATTCATAAACACGACAGCTGCACAATCTGAAATATACCAGGTGCACAATCAGAAACACGTCAGCTGCACAATCAGAAACACAAGCTGAGCAATCAGAAACACGCCAGCTGCACAACAAGAAACACCAGCTGCTAAATCAGAAACACGCCAGCTGCACAATCAGGAACAAACTAATTGCACAATCATAATCGCGCAGCCTAAGTGATTATGTTGACACCTTTATAGCGCCATGATTGGTTCAATAGTTTTGCAGAAAGCAGCACTTACAATGCCCTCGTCCACGAGGTCGGTTATGGCCTGTTCGAAGCTACTGACATCCCCGCTGAGCAGTATGTACTCAGCCACAGCACGCGGAGACAAGTCCATAGAGGCCAGTCGTTCCTCTTCTTCGCGAGAGTATGCCTGAATCATAAGGCATAATCATCATCATCATCATCATCATCATCATCATCATCATCATCATCATCATCATCATCACAGCAGCAGCAGCATAAAAAACACCAACATCATCATCATCATTACCAATCAACCCAGTCACACCCATCCTGTCCCATATCAACCCAATCACACCCATCCTGTCCCATATCAACCCAGTCACACCCATCCTTTCCCATATCAACCCAGTCACACCCATCCTGTCCCATATCAACCCAATCACACCATCCTGTCCCATATCAACCCAGTCACACCCATCCTTTCCCATATCAACCCAGTCACACCCCATCCTGTCCCATATCAACCCAGTCACACCCATCCTGCCCCATATCAACCCAGTCACACCCATCCTGTCCCATATCAACCCAATCACACCCATCCTGTCCCATATCAACCCAGTCACACCCATCCTGTCCCATATCAACCCAGTCACACCCATCCTGTCCCATATCAACCCAGTCACACCCATCCTGTCCCATATCAACCCAGTCACACCCATCCTGTCCCATATCAACACAATCACACCCATCCTGTCCCATATCAACCCAGTCACACCCACCCTGTCCCAAATCAACGCAATCACACCCATCCTGCACCATGTCAACCCGATTTCACCTGATCGCCTCACATAAACCCATTAAAAAATCGCCCTGCCTCATCCGCCGCATGTGTAGTGGGGTAGAGTGGTACAAATAACGGTAATGTGGCAGAGGCGGAACGGAGGCGGTGCAGGAGGCGAGCGTGGCACAGGTTGTTAGGGGACGGCGCAGGTGGTGAAGGATGATACAGGTGGTGAGGGGCGGTACATGGTGGTAAAGGTAGTGGGGGGCTTGGCACATTTAGATATCGGATGCAAAGAAGATTCGAAGTTACGCAGTGGTGGGTGATGGGAAAAGTGATGGCGCCTGATAAGCCGTGTTGCGATGGGAGGGTAATGTGGCGAGGGACAAGATGTATGTGGCAGGACAGGCGGTGTGGTTGGATAAAGGGACAGTGTGAGGAGAGGTCGCTTACTGCTGGAAGAGGTCCAACTTCCACAACAGCTAGCGTGGGCAATGTGCGCAATCGATGAGCGGTCGGCCCTTGTGTAAGATGGCGGCGTTACACAAGACGACAGGCGGGCTCAGCTACCGCCCACGCCACGATCATTTAGCTACCGCCCACGCCACGATCATGTTTCTTTGTATTCACTAAGAGAGTGGTATATGTCTCGTACAATGCTCCGTCTCGTACAATACTACCTGTCTCGTACAATGCTCCCTGTCTCGTACAATGCTACCTGTCTCGTACAATGCTACCTGTCTCGTACAATGCTCCCTGTCTCGTACAATGCTACCTGTCTCGTACAATGCTACCTGTCTCGTACAATGCTCCCGGTCTCGTACAATGCTACCTGTCTACAATGTCTGTCTCGTACAATGCTCCCTGTCTCGTACAATGCTACCTGTCTGTTACAATGCTCCCTGTCTCGTACAATGCTACCTGTCTGTTACAATGCTCCCTGTCTCGTTTAATGCTACCTGTCAGTTACAATGCTACCTGTCTCGTACAATGCTACCTGCCTCGTACAATGCTACCTGTCTCGTACAATGCTTCCTGTCTCGTACAATGCTACCTGTCTCGTACAATGCTACCTGTCTGGTACAATGCTCCCTGTCTTGTACAATGCTACCTGTCACGTACAATACCGCCGTGTCCTGTCTCGTACAATGCTACCTGTCTCGTACAATGCTATCTGTCTTGTACAATGCTACCTGTCAGTTACAATGCTCCTGTCTCGTACAATGCTACCTGTCTGTTACAATGCTACCTGTCTCGTACAATGCTACCTCTCTCGTACAATGCTACCTGTCTGTTACAATGCTCCCTGTCTCGTTCAATGCTACCTGTCTGTTACAATGCTCCCTGTCTCGTACAATGCCGCCTGTCTCGTACAATGCTACCTGTCTCGTACAATGCTTCCTGTCTCGTACAATGCTACCTGCCTGTTACAATGCTCCCTGTCTCGTTCAATGCTACCTGTCAGTTACAATGCTACCTGTCTCGTACAATGCTCCCTGTCTCGTCTGTTAATGCTACCTGTCAGTTACAATGCTACCTGTCTCGTACAATGCTACCTGTCTCGTACAATGCTTCCTGTCTCGTACAATGCTACCTGCCTGTTACAATGCTCCCTGTCTCGTACAATGCTATCTGTCTCGTACAATGCTCCCTGTCTCTGCTCCCTGTTCGTACAATTCTCCTGTCTCGTACAATGCTACCTGTCTCGTTCAATGCTACCTGTCAACAATGCTCCCTGTCTCGTACAATGCTACCTGCTCGTGTGCTCCTGTCTCGTACAATGCTACCTGTCTCGTACAATGCTTCCTGTCTCGTACAATGCTACCTGCCTGTTACAATGCTCCCTGTCTCGTACAATGCTACCTGCCTGTTACAATGCTACCTGTCTCGTTACAATGCTACCTGTCTCGTACAATGCTACCTGCCTCGTACAATGCTACCTGTCTCGTACAATGCTACCTGTCTGTTACAATGCTCCCTGTCTCGTACAATGCCGCCTGTCTCTCGTACACATGCTACCTGTCTCGTACAATGCTTCCTGTCTCGTACAATGCTACCTGCCTGTTACAATGCTACCTGTCTCGTACAATGTATGCTTCCTGTCAGTTACAATGCTACCTGTCTGTTACAATGCTCCCTGTCTCGTACAATGCTCCCTGTCTCGTACAATGCTACCTGTATGTTACAATGCTCCCTGTCTCGTTCAATGCTACCTGTCAGTTACAATGCTACCTGTCTCGTACAATGCTACCTGTCTCGTAAAATGCTACCTGTCTGTTACAATGCTCCCTGTCTCGTGCAATGCTACCTGTCTCGTACAATGCTACCTGTCTGGTACAATGCTACCTGTCTTGTACAATTATACCTGTCACAATGTACAATACCGCCTGTCTCGTGCAATGCTACCTGTACCAATGCTCTCTGGTACAATGCTACCTGTCTCGTACAAATACCGCTACCTGTTGTCGTACAATGCTACCTGTCTCGTACAATGCTACCTGTCTCGTACAATGCTACCTGTCTGTTACAATGCTACCTGTCTCGTACAATGCTACCTGTCTCGTACAATGTGTCCCGTTCACTTGACTCACGCGTACTTTAGCTCGCTAACGCAATGTATTCACCTCATAAAGCGCCGTGGAAATATAGGCAAGGCAAGGTTCGTCCCTCCACCCGCCCCACCTCCCTCCCAGCATTCATGACACTCCTTTCCACCAGCCCTCCATATTTAGAATTCTTCGCATAACCAACCAACTAGTAATGACAAGTCTTCAAGAACCACTACTGACCTCTTGTGGAGGATAATAATACGATTCTTGCGGTTCATCACTCTGTTGTTCCATCTCCCCTTGCAGGCTGATAGGAATATTTTCATAAAAGAGTTCATTTTCTCCAGACAACCGAACGCCTTCTTCGGGCAAGTTCAACTCTGACAATTTGTCCGTGTCGCTTTGGACGATGGATTCTGGAATAATTCTCAAAAATACAAGATTTGCCAGCATTTATTTAATGGGCCCATTATAAGTCTTCACTCTGATACTGCAGGGGTAGCCCATTATAAGTTATTGTACAGATAAACTAATGAGGAGTAGCCCATTATAAGTTATTGTACAAGTAAACCAATAAGGAGTAGCCCATTATAAGTTATTGTACAGGTAAACCAAATAAGGTGTGCCCATTATATAAGTTATTGTACAGATAGCCCATTGTAAGTTATTGTACAGGTAAACCAATAAGGAGTAGCCCCATTATAAGTGGCTATGCACCGCAGGGTCATGTCTAATCCAAAATAAATGTCATCAGAGTCATGAAAGAATATCGACAATCACTGAAAAGGAATGAGTCAATGAATTAACGCACCTGGACTGTATTTGGTATCGGCAGGTATTGGCGAAGCTTCCGGTTCAATATTAGATGCTCTACCTACCACACACAGTTAAAGTAATCACACACCCAACTAGGCTACCAGCCTATGTTATATGTTAGCTATGTGGATATGACATCCTGTGAACCTTATGTTAATATGACTTCCTGTAAACCTTATGTTAATATGAATTCCTGTAAACCCTACGTTAATATGACATCCTGTGAACCTTATGTTAATATGAATTCCTGTGAACCCTACGTTAATATGAATTCCTGTGAACCCTACGTTAATATGACTTCATGTGAACCCAATATTAACATGACTTCCTGTGAATGCTACGTTGATATGACTAAGTGTATTGACTAGACAATCTATAAATTTGTCTATTTGTGTCTAAATTTAAAACTTGTTTGTTACTTAAGTATACGCACCACTTTATTGATCACTTTTAAAAGTCACCTGTGTTCGCTAGGTTGATACGCTTAAGTATACGCACCACTTTATTGATCACTTTTAAAAGTCACCTGTGTTAGCTAGGTTGATTAGTTGCTCTTCCGAAGAAACCATCTGTAACATGAAAAAAAAAAATCTTCTAAGCCTTTTGTTCAAACAGTTCACGAAACATTGACGCAGGAATGCATTGAAAGTTCGTGTGCGACACGGGCACATGTACGGACCCTAACGCATGTACAGCCACCGTCCGTAATATAGACATCTTCGCTAATACAGACACCCCCCACATTATTTAGACACCGTCCCTTATATAGACGCCGTCCTTATACAGCCACCGTCCCTAATATAGACATCTTCGCTGATACAGACACCCCCCACATTATATAGACACCGTCCCTTATATAGACGCCGTCCCTAATACAGCCACCGTCCTTAATATCGACACCTTTGCTAATATAGACACACTCCCTTATATAGACACCGTCCCTTATATAGACGCCGTCTCTAATATAGGCACCGCATATATAAACACTTAAACTGATATTGACATCGTCCCTTATACAACGACCGTCCCTAATACAGACATCGTCCCTTATATGGACACGTCCCTTTATATGGACACGTCCCTTATATGGACAATTCCCTAATATAGCAACCGTCCCTCGTTTGGACACCGCATTAAGTGGGGACGCAGTCGCTTTTATTGACACAGTTTCTTGCATGGCGACGGTCTTTTGTCCGGTTATGGACGTTTGAAACGACACTGAATCTCATAAAATACGACTTTTTTCTCTGTGTGACGTCAGAATCGTGTACTGCCTGCTGATTGGTTGATTTTCGCAACACTATAACGATAGCGGCGTTCCCGAAATACCCCATTTCTATCGATTGCTCAGAGCAGCTTGCTGCTCTAGGCTGGGTGATTTGGTGAGCTGTCGGGAAGGCCGTCTGTCCACCCACGCAGCGGAGTTATGCCTCGCGCTCGCCGATAGTAGGAAGGTTGTTAGAGTCAAGCACCGTGCACCTCATAGTGATATATTCGCACGACAAGCTCACTCCCTTCTCGTGGGCGTCACTTCGCTCGTGCTCACAGCGCCACACGCGGGGAACAAAGGCAGTGAAGGTACGTGGGGAACAAAGGCAGTGTAGGTACGCGGGGAACAAAGGCAGTTTAGGTACGCGGGGAACAAAGGCAGTTTAGGTACGCGGGGAACAAAGGCAGTGAAGGTACGCGGGGAACAAAGGCAGTGAAGGTACGTGGGGAACAAAGGCAGTGAAGGTACGTAGGGAACAAAGGCAGTGTAGGTACGCGGGGAACAAAGGCAGTTTAGGTACGCGGGGAACAAAGGCAGTGAAGGTACGCGGGGAACAAAGGCAGTGAAGGTACGCGGGAAACAAAGGCAGTTTAGGTACGCGGCGAACAAAGGCAGTGTAGGTACGCGCGGGGAACAAAGGCAGTTTAGGTACGCGGGGAACAAAGGCAGTGTAGGTACGTGGGGAACAAAGGCAGTGAAGGTACGTGGGGAACAAAGGCAGTGAAGGTACGCGGGGAACAAAGGCAGTGTAGGTACGTGGGGAACAAAGGGAGTGAAGGTACGTGGGGAACAAAGGCAGTGAAGGTACGTGGGGAACAAAGGCAGTGTAGGTACGTACGTGGGGAACAAAGGGAGTGAAGGTACGTGGGGAACAAAGGCAGTGAAGGTACGTGGGGAACAAAGGCAGTGTAGGTACGTGGGAACAAAGGCAGTTTAGGTACGCGGGGAACAAAGGCAGTGAAGGTACGTGGGGAACAAAGGCAGTGAAGGTACGCGGGGAACAAAGGCAGTGAAGGTACGTGGGAAACAAAGGCAGAATACGAACGTGTGGAACAGAAGCAACGCAAAGATGGACACATTCGGAATAGTTCTTATCAGACATAACTGAGTACGTACCTGTTCAGGTTCTGTGTCCGTGAGTCCTTCTGGAATATGCGTTGCAATGCATTAAATCATCATCATCATCATCATCATCATCATCATCATCATCATCATTATCATCATCATCATCATCATCATCATCATCATCATCATCTTAAACAACTCCATAATGTCTTCATTAATGTAGGTACATGAGTGGAGGGGATGAGGCGCTTGAGTCGGGCTTGGCTGGTGGTTTTGGAGGTGGTATAGGGGTTGGCTAAGCTTGCTAAGTATAGCCGCCGGGAACTTCAAGACTTAACTAGCTAGGACCCTGTGTGAGCTTCAGCAGGGTCTCCGGGGCTCAGCTGTATCAACATGGACCGATCCACGCGAACGAATCACGCAAGCACTTTATTTGAGGATTGTAAGTAAATGGAGTCACAGAAGTGTAGGCTCGTTTGATTAGCGGGCGGTATGGTCGACTCACCGGGCGGGATGGTCGACTCACCGGGCGGTATGGTCGGCGGCATCAGACGGCATATCACCTCCGTGGTAGGAGCTGGTCAGCCACACGCAGCTGTAGATGGAGCGATCTACGCAATGCGCCGCGGAGCTCGGGACATCACGACGCGGTCTTACCTGTCACAGTCCCTGATCACAAGACATATCCCACTCGCGCATTTTGAGCAGTGTACGGCCCGCCGTATTAAAACTAAGTGCGAGCTTGGGTTAGGGATAGCGAGTTGTTGTTGTTGCCAGTAAATGTACGGTGGTCGACGTATGTGAGGCGCATTGGCAGCGTACATACCGCAGTATTTCAAGCTCGAAGAACGAAAATACATGGCGTGACCATGTCCAACACGGGATTAAGCTGGCGTGACCATGTCCAACACGGGATTAAGCTGGCGTGACCATGTCCAACACGGGATTAAGCTGGCGTGACCATGCCAGCCAAGTCGACCTTGGCATAATGGACTATCATGAGCCTGTGTCCTTGGTCGCTGCAGATCGGATGGAGTGAGGCTACTTGCTACTCGCGGACGACATACGCAAGACTTCATTGCCATGTCGCTAAGAGCACCCCACTTTTGACCACGTGGACGAAAGTTAGACAAACGTGATCAGCATGTGTTGTGATAGGGTGATAATACCAGCTGCTGATTACGTCTAGCGGAGGCGTCATGGCGTTGAGTTAAGGGGTGAGGGGTAGGAGGGGTTAATGGGGTTACAAGGAGGGTTATAACAGGGGAAGGTAGAATATGAAGTGAGCGATGACATAAGACTATGACGAGGGGAGGATGGGACTATGACGTAGGACTATGACGAGGGGTGGGTGACGTATTGAAATGGCTATGACGTAGGGCTATGACGAGGGCTATTGACGGCTATGGTAGGACGAGGGGATGGGGTGACGTATTGAAGGGGCTATGACGTAGGGCTATGACGAGGGGTGGGGTGACGAAATTAAAGGGGCTATGAGAGGTACTGGCGGTATGAAGTGGGCTATGACTTATGATCATGTCGTTGGTTTATGACGTAAGGCTATGAAGGGGGTGGACTATGACGAGGGTTATAATGTAGATCAAGAATGCTTGAGGTTTAAATGTCACTGACCTGCTTGCGGTATGGGGACTGGAGTGGCGACGGCTACCACTAAGCACAACACCCAGCCCACGCTCATGGCCGCTCCTACAGATGGCATCCTTATGTAGAAATTGGTTTAAAATTCAAAAAACTCAGCGTCAATATTTTTTACTCCGATAAGTCAGATACTGTGTCGTATTTCTGTTACTTGCTCGCCTTGTCGCTCTCGGTGGTGACAAGATGGAAATGTCGTCTTTAGATGTCCTCCGCTTCTCTCCGCTTGCTAAACTGACTGGCGGCAGATCCTCGTCTCCAGTATGGAAGGCAACAAAGCAGCAGTCCATTTCCGCCTACGCACAACGCCTCCATTCAGTACAGCAGCCTCCCTCGTGCTGACGCCATAAGCCACGGCCATCTGCGTCACAACCTACGCCCTGACCAATGGGGACAGGGCGCGGAGGGAGCAGCCTCCTCGTCGTCGCCATCCCAGGCTATTTCGGGCGCACCCACCAGAGGCACAGTCAAGCCTACTGCCCATCATTTTTCTTCAGCTCTTACAAGAGTCTAAATATAGCCCATCTTAGCTACAAATGGCGCTCCTTCGCTGCTGATGCTCAATTGGTTTGTAGCCAGGAGGGTAAGCTGGTAAGCGGAAGGGGTAAGAGTTGGGCGACAAGAAAGAGCAGGATCAATGGCAGACTGCCAAATGCAATGGCTCGTCCGAGCTTTCTATACATAATATATATATATATATATATATATATATATATATATATATATATATATATATATATATATATATATATATATATATATATATATAGATATATATTATATATATATATATATATTTATATGTATATATATATATATAAATACACATATATATATAAATGTATATGTATATATCTATATATATATATATTTATATATATATATATATATATCTGTAAATATATATATATAGAGAGATATATATATCTATATCTATCTATATATATATATATATATATATATATCTCTATATCTATATATATATATATCTATCTATCTATATATATATATATATATATATCTATATATATCTATATATATATATATATATATATTGATGGTATGGAAAGAATAAAGCCGAATGTCACATTTTGGGTAAAATGAGTTAAGCACACCAAACTGCTTGAAGTGACAAAAATTCTCTGGTGTCAAAAAATCTTGGCTGGATCTCTACTATTGGTGATTTTAGCCAACTGTATGTCCACAAATTATGTGTGCTGCTTGTGATTTGTTGAGCTATATAACCGTATGTCACATTTGGGGACATACGGTTTTGTTTTTCAAAAGGCTACACGGATTGCAGATGTCGTATGTGCAATTTAGTGGACATACGACTTTGTATCACAATGATCAAAGCATGTATGTGTAGACATTGTGACTTACAACTTTATTCCACAACACTTTCAACGATTCCGTTCTCATCATATGACTGCATGTCCGTATTTATGGACATACAATGTTAGCACCTGATAAAACTGCGTTCATAATAATTTCGCCACAACTGCACAAACGAGGACATACGGCTTATACATTCCACCGCTGCTACCCACAGAATGTGTGACAAAAATTGGTATAACTCCTAATACTAGAACAGAACTGTATTCAACCCCTCCTTACTTCCGTTATTTGCAATTTGCGACCCCGTACCTTGGCGTTCTTGACAAATCAACACCACGTTGTATCGCAGTCATCAATTGTTTTCCAATAACAGTTTCTACATTACAAGGTTTGTAACTTTTGTAACATGGCAAAGAATGACTCTACCTTTGAAGCAGCATGCTTTGATATGCAGCAAGTACTGCAATGTCCTTATGGGGGAAATAGTTTTGTTCTACTACAGAAGGAAACTGGATGTTAACAACTTATCTACCTATTGCCTTAGTGGTGGCCAGACTTCATGTTACATGTGGGATGAAACTATAGGCAAACGTGGCTCCTGTGAAATAGCAAGCTGTCTGTTCAAATTTCTTCAGAGAAAGGCAACCTTGGGAAAGACATTAGTGGTCCTTTATGCAGACAATTGCTGTGGCCAAAATAAAAACCGGTTTGTTATGTCAATGTTAGTGTTCGCTGCTCAGTGTACTTCCATATCGAAGATTGCCCTGTGTTTTCTTGAGAAAGGACATACACAAATGAAAACGATAGTGTGCAAGCATCCATCGAACACGCCAAAAAGAAGATGGATATATATACCCCTCAACAATATTATACACTAGTAAAGGGGGCCAGGAAATCGAAAGAGCCAATAGCAGTAGAAGAAATGTCTCAAAAAGAATTATATGACTTCAAAGCTATTTGCCGCAAATTCAAAAATACAACGAAGGACGAAAATGGTCAAAATGTCAAATGGCGTGAAATCAGACAGCTGGCAGTTTCAAAATATGAGCCACGTTTTGTCTTCTTTGCTTACCGTCACACAGATGTTTTTTCAAAGTTAGGCCTGTTTAGAAAAGGTCGAATTAATTCAACCGAATATAAGAGAAAGTGAACTTCCATTGATTCACAAAAGAGGACTACCATTGTCAAAAGCTAAAATTGATGACCTGAAAGCTCTTTGTGCAGCAAGAGCTATTCCTACAGCTTACCATTCCTTTTACGACAGACAATCACTTCCACAAGATAAAAAACGAGTCACAAACGATTGCTCAAGCAGTGAGTAAACGCTGACAAAGGGAATGCAATGCTACTATTCCCAGCCAAACTTAGCCAGCCTGGATGTGCGAAATTGAAAATATCTTTGTTAGTCTGCTTAAAATATCAGTTCGTGGCCATTTCCGTGATGGCTGTTTTCTTTGCGTTCATTCTATGTTCATCTTAGCATTACATTTATTAAATTGTTTTGTCAAATAAACACTCCATTAGTTTTACAAGTAGTAAATATTTCAGATACAAGCGAAAGTTCGGAGAAATGTTTCATGCTTCATGTTACATATTGCGCAACAGATGCATTATGAACCATTGGTGCGTGATCTATAAAGACTTGCATGATAAAATCTAGTACATTTAGAATGATTTCATGATCTTTATATTCATCACATTATCATATCAGTGATGTAGCGAAACCATTGTGTCAGTTTTAGACACAATATATCAATTTGGTTAAGTCGTAAGTCTATTTTTACTTGTTATAAAAAAATGCAGCATCTAAGTATTTTTACCCAAAAAATTTTCAATTATGGCAAAAACTTTAAAGCTCATTTTCTCAAAACTTGAAAATGTGACATACAGCTTTATTCTTCTACACACCATCGATATATATATATATATATATATATATATATATATATATATATATATATATATATATATATATATATATATATATATATATATATATATATATATATATATATATATATATATATATATATATATATATATATATCATATACACACACACACACACACACACACATAATAGTCGGGAACCTGCGAGCACTGTCGAGCATTACCCTATACCTTCGGGGGACGATCTGGTGCAATCGCCTCAGTCCTCCTAGGGTCGGGTACCGGGTTTTTCAACATCTTTAAAAACAGAAGCAGGTCAAAACCCGTCGGCCCGTGGTCGTCTTGGTCGTCCGAGGGTCCCCTGATGGTCCCCTTGTCTCGCCCGCCCTCTGGAGCTTTCGTATAGCCTCTGTCGCTCACTACCGAGGGTCGTGCGTAGTGTCCTGTAGTTGAAGATGGCTTCCTCTCTGCTCAAAACCTCGTCATGAGTAGGGCTTCATCATGTAGTCACGTACAGCAAAGGCATCATCCCCCAGGAAGAAGTAGGGCATTTCAACGTCGTCATTGGGCATAGGCTGGAGCAGGCAGATTCATCATACCCTCTTCATAGGCGCTGGAGCAGGCAGATTCAGCATACCCTTTTCATAGGCGCTAGAGCAGGCAGATTCATCATACCCTTTTCAATGCACTCCTTCAGGTCTGATGCATTGAAGATCTGCGCGGTGTCCATACCCACCAACATCAATCCATAGAAATCTGTAGTTGGCGTCGACCAGAGCCATCAGCACCACAGAGCATAACTTCTTGTAGTTGTAGTACAGCGACCCACTGTTAGGAGGTTTCCTGATTGCGCAATGCTTGCCATGCAGAGCTCCAATGGCGTGTGGCACATTCCATCTCTGCTGAAATTCATCAGCGATCTGTTTCCATTCTTCAGCAGTTACAGGCCAGGGGATAACTTCATCTCTGTTCACTTCTACAATGGCCTGGGTCACAACAGGAATGAAGGCAGCAACTGTATGGCGTGACATTCTGACGGAATAGGACACGGGTGGGCAGCTCTCACCAGTCACTAGGTATCGCAAAGTGGCGGCCATCTTCGCCCCAGGATCTATCGCCAGCCTCTAGCTGGTGTCCTTCTCCTGTATACGTGGACCAATCCGAGCCAGCATCTCATCAAACATCTCTGGGGGCATGCGCAGAAAGTTTGGAAAAGCGGCAGAATCACCGACCCTCATCACTTGCATCACTGCATCGTAGTGGCCGTAGTGTAGCCTTCTTGCATCACCCAGCCAGGGAGCACACCAAACCCTGGAACACAGTAATAAATAATTATTATATTCAACAGCAAGGAAGATATTTAAACAAATTATTGTAAATGATAAGAAATTTTTACAGAACAATATCAATGCCAATGAATTAAAACCTAAATATTGTAATGAAACAAAACACATAAAAATCCTTTAAAATGACACAAGGAATTAATTGTTACTAAATACAACAGCAAGGCATATATTTTACTCAAAATTATTATAAATAATAATACATTTACAAATTAATACCAATGACAGAGTATTATAAACGAAATATAACATAAAAACTGCCCCCTTTTTTCAGAGCAGGTATTGAAACACAACACAGGTGAACAAAATCACAAAAACTTACTTCTTTTTTTTCAACATAGTTTCTAGTGTAATAACATATTGCTGTGCTGTGGCAGAACAAAGTTGTAGAGCTACAACTTGGTCGGGACTCAATCGGGTCAAAAAAGGAGACGATTGCAGGCGATTCAGGACGACAATCGGGCCGATTAAAAAAATTGATTCATCGGGCACAATCTGGTCCAGATCGGGTTGATTGGAAAAACAATCCTTGGTGAAATGCCAGCATTAGGGCATGTCAGGACGATTGACAGGACCAGGCCGTTATCAAATCTCGTCTAGGCGAAATCCACCGACACGAGTCGCTACCCTGTTAATCGTCTCTTACGACATACAGGATGATGCAGTGGGCCTATTGTCTGAATGCTATCGGGCTACTGCTAGTGTTTCGAGTGGCTGGCTTGCTTTGTCTTGGTCCCTTGTCTGCTGTACAAGTCGTGATGGTCTCTTGTAAGGATCGAGCAACTGCTAAGTGATACCGAGATGGCCACAATCCAAAAGTCGTTGTCAAAGCCACTGCTCCACTGTGGTGGATGTTTTGTTACATCTTGAATATTCCGAGAGCAGCATCACTAGTATCCGGCAGAGGTGGATCAGCATCACTAGTATCCGGTAGAGGTGGAGCAGCATCACTAGTATCCGGTAGAGGTGGAGCAGCATCACTAGTATCCGGTAGAGGTGGAGCAGCATCACTAGTATCCGGTAGAGGTGGAGCAGCATCACTAGTATCCGGCAGAGGTGGAGCAGCATCACTAGTATCCGGTAGAGGTGGAGCAGCATCACTAGTATCCGGCAGAGGTGGAGCAGCATCACTAGTATCCGGCAGAGGTGGGGCAGCAGCATCACTAGTATCCGGTAGAGGTGGAGCAGCATCACTAGTATCCGGTAGAGGTGGAGGCAAGAATGACCATCATTATTGCTAATCACACTAAGCGCAAAGTTTGTTATAAGCAGAAGATGGTCAGTCTTCAACAGAAACTTAGCATGTTTATCTAGGTCAGCAGGAATGGTGTTGTCGTGGCTTACAATACTGAATGACGTCACGATGATGACGTGTGCAGTGGTTGTTTTGTGGATCTGGGAATAAACGAAAGTTGACCAAAGCTATTAAAGGTGTTAATTGTTAAAAAAACCACTACCACTCTGACATCTGATAGGTGCGAGAGTTTGGCAACATTTGCTGAGACTCCGCTTGCTAGTGGGTTCTGCTGAGAAGAGCTTTCTAATCCCTCAGATATTTGGTTGACACGAGTGTCTCCGAGTGGAAAGCATGTTTGGCGCACCCTCAATGGTGGACTCGACCTCAGTGATTCAATTATTGTACTACACCTCAATGGTGGACTCGACCTCGGTGATTCTATTATCCTGCTACACCTCAATGGTGGACTCGACCTCGGTGATTCTATTATTGTACTACACCTCAATGGTGGACTCGACCTCGGTGATTCTATTATTGTACTACACCTCAATGGTGGACTCGACCTCGGTGATTCAATTATTGTACTACACCTCAATGGTGGACTCGACCTCGGTGATTCAATTATTGTACTACACCTCAATGGTGGACTCGACCTCGGTGATTCTATTATCCTGCTACACCTCAATGGTGGACTCGACCTCGATTCTGCCACTATTACTGCTAGAAACGAATCTAAGCTGACAAACCAGTGTACAACATAAATAACTCTCGCTCACATATTAATGTTCTCACGAGTTTGAAATTGGCATCACCTTACAATATCGCTCGTCTGTTGTTTCGTTCATGTTGCCGTAGCGTATATCTTTAACACAGCGAAGTGATTTATCTATATGTGTTTATTACTATTCCGACCTGCACTTGGCTCATGTACCTATACACATTTAAACTCTTTGTCATATTGTGTCATTTATAGCAACTGGACTGTCAAGTCCAAACAATTTAAGATCAGATGGGTGTACTAAACATGTTTGGACTCCATGTACTGGCAGCGGGGAACAAGAAGAATACTGACGAGGAGACGTTTCATTACTGCTGACCCCAGCTGGTAATAAAGCCATTGGCATCTATAAAGCATTTTAATTTCCTCTGCCTGAAAATGGGCAAGCTGGCCATAAAACCCTGGCATCTGCTACTTCAGAGGTACTTTGCCCCAAGAGAAAGGGAATAACATCGAGGAAATTTCACCAGTGTAAGCAAAGGCCTTAGGAACCCATAGAGGCATTCATAAAAAAGTCATCGTGAAAGACAGTTACAGTGTAGAACAGGATAAAACTATCAGGGACCAAGTTGTACTTTGTTGCCCAGATAATTCCCTACAGCAAAAGCCCTCTCCCAACAACGGCAATAAGGGATCCTGGTAACCTCACGTCACAATTCCAAAATAGGTTCGCTTGCCTGGGAAAATTCCAGTCAGGCACCGACGCGATGTCCCATACACCTCAAATGCTGAACAAGTGGTCAGGCACCGACGCGATGTCCCATACACCTCAAATGCTGAACAAATGGTCAGGCACCGAAGCGATGTCCCATACACCACCTCAACGGAGAAAACGCGAGCTTCTATTAATGCTTTGGAACAGCAGGGTATGGATGAGCAAATCCCTTCTAGACAACCCACGGAATGGTCATCAAGTCTTGCTTAAGCCCCAGTCACACCGGGCTTGCGACCTGGTTACGACCTGGTTGCGACTGTAAAGTTTTGGAATCGTGGGCAAATCGTATGAAGAGCGCACGATTGATCGCAGAGGTCGTGTGTGATCGCCAGAGAAAAATCGGTCCCAGCAAGGTCGATGGTCATGTCCAAATTTCTGACCTACGATTTCTAATCGTAAGAGATTAAGTTGTGCATAATCACGGTATCAAGTAGTCGCACGATTGGTCTTGTGACCATCACTGCGAAGCGTGTTCATTCCATGTCGGAACTGCTTTCGTGTGACTCCATGTATTGTGCATGATGTAGGTGCTTCTTCACTACAACCTTCTTCACTCCCTTTGCTTTTTTAATCCCGCCCTCGTCAGACATCAGGATCGAGAACATCTTTGGGCGCAGGCCCACACACTCCTTGATAGGCACACCAGCGCACTCGTCATTCATTCTCCCATTACCTTCTTAGTGGTACTGGTGTGGAGTGTGTGATCAGGTGAGTAGTTTACTGTATGTGACAGTGGACACGGACGGAGTCCTCACCCAGTTCCTTTTTACACACATGGCAGTGGGTGGCTGCCTTGTGGGCTCTATTATCCTCACGCGTCATGTGCATGGGAGCAGACTTTGATAGAACTGCTTGATCTTACGCTCTTCCTGGTGCAGGGCTCGCAAAAAGTTCTCTACAGCAGTCAGTCCTCTGTACACCACAGGGGGTTCGGTCTGAACGTCGCACAGTACAACTATGTACTGCATGGCTTATGTTCCTCTGTCTTCTGCGTGTTGCTCTTGGTAGGGTGAGGTGCAGGGCCCGGAAGCGTCATGGTGAGCACCTCAAAGTGGGCGTAGATAACATTCGGCGATGCCAGCTGCTTGTGCCAGTTCTGGAAGGATATTATGTTCTTCCCTTCCTCCGGCATATCAACTCTCAAAGCAGCCTGTCCTATCCCCATGCATTCAGGTTTGTGTGCCTGGAGCAGTTTCTCGGTGGAAAAGCCATGCAGGCAACACTCGCAGAATAACTTGCGGTGTTCTTACTTACTCTGATCATACAGCATGCGGTTAAGAACTTTGATCTGTGTGTAGTGGAACTCGCTATCCTTCTCAATCAGCATGAGGTTTATACGTAGAATATCAGCAGACTGTTTACTGATGTGGTGTATGGTAGCAGCTACTTCCCAGCCAAAGACATTTATGGCTAGGTTAGGCACATGTTTCTCTACCTTCTCAATTCTACGCCTTTACCATTTAGCAGGTCTAAACAACCCCTGAATGTTATACTCATATGGTCGCAATGGGTCTTAGGCGACCGGGTGCATAGCCGATTCGATGGACCATAGAAGGTAGATGTTGTCCTTGTTCTTCACTTTTATGATCGCGACTGACTTATACTCCTAGCCGGAACCTCTATTGGTCCACTTCTTCGACCGCTCTTAGATATAAGCATTGCTCCTGTTCAGGATATTGCCAATATCTTCTGTGGAGAGAACCAATTCTTGTTTATTACGCAGTACAGATTCAACATGCTCAGTGTCACCATGGCCGACGTGCTTTATGTGCCGCACCTGCAGCGCAAACTGACACTTAATCCTGTTCAGCTCCTTAAGCTCAGCAGTCAGAACTTCAGCATCGATTTACGCACGCCTCTTAAGAAACGCCAAAGCGTCCCTACTGAGGGGGTGACCCACAGGAACGCTCATCACCCACCCACGCAGATAGTTATTAACAGCCCACTTGACGTGGAGTGGGAACTGGCTCGCATTAACACCCCGCTTGGTGTCGATGGACATCCATACGGCCGCGCCTGATGGAGACCCCATGTTTGCCTAGAAGCTGGCTCCCTGCGCTCATCCCGTCCTGGCTCGACCTGAAGCAGTTGAGGCCAATTCAGTGGTCCTCGCTTGTATATCCTTACAAGTGCACCTACAATCTCTGTAGCCTATTTTGTAGTCAATGGCTCAGCCGACGCTTATGGCACCACGTTTTTGTCAAACAGGTTTGAGAACTCCACCTTAAACCCCCATGTGCTGTCCTCCGCTTGGGCCTGGAAGAAAAGACGGGTCCGCTGCTCAGCTGATACGTTGGACGGGTAAGCCCGGTTTGTATGTATTATTTCTATTGAATATAAAGGGTTGTGTATCCATAATAATATGTATTATACTCTTATGTTCAAAGCGGGGAGACAGTGTCCTGCAAAATCCGATTGACAACACTGCAGGCAATCTATGTGTCGGTCTAAGGTCAATCATGTTTGGAAGTTGATGCCGTAAATGGGGTCATAACCCTCACAATTTCTGATGGGACAGCGAGTTTTAACGATTAAGTGATGACTATGTTGGCTCTTGATGACAGCCTCGGTAGGCGGTGGATTTATTCAGTTTATTACATGATGCACCCACTGCGTTTCTTGACGTTGTTGCTTTTGAGGGTGGCTTTTTCTGAGATATTATAACTATGAACATTTCTAATCCGGTCTCTAAGCGTGCTACTAGTTGAAGGTTCAGCTATGCGATAAGAAAGGAAGGCCATTTGATAACCACGACTTTCCTGTTAGCGTTATTCTTGAATTTACAATATGTCAATAAAAACGAGTATCTATGGACCTAGACAAAAAAAAATGGCGAGCACTCAATCCGACCTTTCTGAATGTGCAACAAAAACCTATGTATCTATTGGTTACTGACAAAATGTCGATAAAGGTGGCGGTACAATGACTGAAGACATTGAAATGCAAGATATTAAAAGCCTTCAGACGCAATATCACCAAAGAATGCTGCTAATAAAACGTATGTTGATAACAAATATAAACAGCAGCACAGGGACAGCTGAAACTGGTACTATAAAGCCTGCTGATCAGAGGGCTGTTGCGAAATCTTTAGACCAACCTGTACAGCTGGAACACGGCAACGTTATTAACTTTAATACAACCTCTCAAAACAGAGCAGCGACCTATTTGTTTGGTATCCCTCCTAGTTGAACTTGTATTCTTATAAAACTCATTATGAAACAACAAGCAACCTTTCCAAAAGCATCACTATATCCAGCCTGAGTTGATGGGGACCATACAGGCTAGCCTGCTTGTTGAGGATGTGATGGGGACCATACAGGCTAGCCTGCTTGTTGAGGATGTGATGGGGACCATACAGGCTAGCCTGCTTGTTGAGGATGTGATGGGGACCATACAGGCTAGCCTGCTTGTTGAGGATGTGATGGGGACCATACAGGCTAGCCTGCTTGTTGAGGATGTGATGGGGGGACCATACAGGCTAGCCTGCTTGTTGAGGATGTCAATTTCTATGGACATCAACAGAGCAAAATGGACCTAAATATGCAAAAATGCGCGCACACAAAACCAGCCCTACGTCCCGCACTGATGCCCCTTATTACTATTTGGGCTGAAGAAAAGGGGACATTGGATGATTGAACACACGAGTCATTTAGTTATAGTTCCAGTGTTCACCATGGATATCCTAAGCCAGCGCTATGGGGCTATGAAGCAGTGTCTGCCCTTCTAGGTGTGACTAATATTGTTTATCGTGCCCCAAAGAACAGTAATTATGTACTGAAGCAAAGGAACGAGGGTACAGGCGTCCGAATATTTGACACCCCTGTCGAGTTAGATTTAGGTGACCAAGTCAAGTGGGAGGGCTTTCCGGGGTAGTTTCACTGCTAATTGAACTATATAGTTAAGAAGACACCAACCGCACCTAGTATTAACCCAAGGTTGCCCAAACCAATGAGAATCCAGGGCACTCCTATCGGTTGAAACAGATCAAGATCAAGAAGCAATACCTTGAGAAAGAGATTGAAAAATATTGTGCTACGTGCAAGAAATAGAAGCGTGCAGTTAACTAAGTTACTGTTGGTGTGTGTCTTGGCGTAGGTGGCGTAGGTGGCGTAGGTGGCGTAGATGGCGCAGGTGGCGTAGGTTGCGTAGGTGGTGTATGTGAAATGTCATCAGGGGTTGCCATTTCTATTTCCTCAGTGCTGTGGCTTCAGGGGCGGCTTGTGGCCTGCTTGGAATTGGAGGCAAATTTATCAGTCTGACAATACAACAGTATTGACGAAAGACTACATCAGCATTGATGATGGAATACAACAGTATTGACGAAAGACTATACCAGTATTGATGATGGAATACAACAGTATTGATGAAAGACTATACCAGTATTGATGATGGAATACAACAGTATTGACGAAAGACTATACCAGTATTGATGATGGAATACAACAATAATGATGAAAGACTACATCAGCATTGATGATGGAATACAACAGTATTGATGAAAGACTATACCAGTATTGATCATGGAATACAACAGTATTACCGAAAGACTATACAAGTATTGATGATGGAATACAACTTAAAGGTCAGCAAATCATATTGTCTTTAAAGGAGCATTCCCCCCCCCCCCCCCCCCCCCCCCCCAAAAAAAAGATATCCATCTATAGAGCAACTCTTTGGGAACCCATACAAACTATTTTGCGGGCTGGTTAAAAACGCTATATGGTCGATTACACCGTATCGAAATTTTTATGGTCCCACCCGTGTTTACAAACATGACCACAAGTCGATGGGAAAATGGCGCATGCGTTTTGAAGGGTCATTTATTTACAGTGCGGATTCGACAGAAAGCTGGAACGCGAGCAGCCGAAATGGTGAGTCCTTTATTTCTCAATGAGTCTTCTTTTTGAGTGGATGAGGTTTCGTATGTTGTATAAAAAAAGAACCCGCCTGAATATAATGAACACTATGGATAACCGGAAATGTAACAATAAATAGCGTCACACCTGCAGACAAACCCTGCCAATGTTCTTGCCTAGTCTACCACGTTTTGGAATATTTGTTATTTTTGTGTGGATTATATTGTTGTCCCAGTATTGAAATTGCCTAGTCTCACAAAACATGTGGTATTATTTGTACTAAACATTTTTGTCTATTTTTTTGAGTATTATGTAATGAGCATTCATATATCCGTATTTTTTTTGTCTCACAAACACAGCACAGAACAGGATGCATAAATTAATTACCCAGCTTTACCACTGTCAGTTATCTTCATATTTGACTTTTTATGGCCACAATTCTAGTCCTGATGAAAAAGGAAGTGACATTAAAATGGGTTCATGTATTATTTATTTGCCAATTCCATGAGTTCTATTACAGTTTGGATTTGCACACATATGAATGTGACTAATAAAAGATATGTACATTTTCAACAAAAACAAATTTCAAAATCTTATTCTTTATATAACGAGACACCTGCAACTCAACTATTTCTTGGATAGAAGGCATTGGCACATGAGCAATGTTCCGACTGATGTTGCGGGGGTCATCAGCAGAGCGTTGTGGGTGTTGTTAGTGAATGCTGCGCCTTAAGATTTCTTCCATCAATCAGGTATATAGGCGTAAGTCTTGGCCACTTCTGTGTGGAGTTTGTGGGGTGTCACCGTGACTTGCTGAGAGAGTGGTGGGGCAGAAAGTTCACTCTTGTTGCTTGTGTCATTGTCGTACCTGGAAGGTTGATATTAATATCGGTTAAAGTAAGTAAATAAAATAATTTACCATATGATGACAACATGTACTGAGTCAACATTCCCCACATAAGGCTCCCATGCTACTATGGTGTCGCCATGGATACGGCGGTTAAACGTCGCCGTGTTTGTTTGAGCAAGCGATTTTTGTGCCGTTTGGTGCTCTATTGTAACTGGCAACGGGTAATCAAAGTAGGCCTATAATAAGAAAAGTGGACCAAAACACAAAATACCATTTTGTCAGTAAAACCTAAAATAAATTTAGCCATAAAGTTATGTGTATATAAGTTATCTAAGGCGCCCCCTAACATGCCATTTAATATGCAACATTACTCAATAATGATCTAATATAGATACAATGACAAACCAATCCTGCCTCATGTGAGAAACAGGGAGTTTGTCAAGTGCTTGTCCAAATTAAGTGACATTTTTGGATGATAAAAATCACAACAATTTTGTAACTGACAGATATCAAAAATAACAACAGTCTTGAGATGCCCAAAGTGAGACCTTGCAAAGGAACCAATGTGATATTTGATAAAAGCATTTCGAAATTTTGATTGACCACCCTATTAATGAAAATCCGTTCACCTGTTTACGGTTCGTTTTACAATTAACAAATCCAAATAGTACAAAGAACCCAAAATAGGCCCTTACATTTGATTCATTCAGTGACATTTACACCAAGTCTACTTCGAGGAGCCGATTCAACATCAGGCTCATTCATAGTATTCAATAGCCGCGCACGACGGTAAAATAGATATATACCGTCGTGCGCGAGGCTGTGTGCGTCGTGCGGTGAGCGTTTTATTTCGAGTGCATGTAGCTTCTCATCAATGTTGTGTACTTACGTATCAATATATGTCGAGAATTGAGACGAAAATCTTCTGAACGATACTATTTTGGTTATCCACTGTCTCGTGTTTATTTAGCAATTGTCACATGAACTTTTAGAATCACAACTTTCGTTCATGGCAACCCCCGTCATGGAAATATGACGTCATATTACGCAGTTTCAGTTTCACTAGCCATATGGCTGCAGGTCCCGGGGGGCACTTAAGTGTAAAGAGGTAGGATACATGTGCCTTTCGGCTTGTACGACGAATTGTGTAGGGCCTCGTATTTGTACGACGGGGAACGCTTTTGCCATTTTCACCTTATACGACGAGTACGGGTTTTCGAGGTCCCGGGGCACGCCCCTACTCAAGACAAGGCCAAGTGTTATCTTTTTTTAATTGACAATGTGATATCGTTGAATACATATCCCCATCTCTAAGGTAGACATTTCCAAAAGATAATCATTGCCAAATGACACATATGCTTAAATAATAAAATTCGGAAAGGAAAGGTTCGCTTGCGAAGAACCTTGTCTCCGCGTGCACGCAGCAACCGATCTTGTCATTCAAAATAAACATTAACTTTTCAAAAAAATTCTTGCCAGATTACATCGCCTTTGACGAAATCTCACACGTTAACTCACTCAACTTGTTCATAAACGTTCATATATGTGAAAAATTATTTACATTTGTGTAATTATCGTGTGAAATTGGAACTCGTGTATCGTTCACCGTGTGTACGGTTACGATCATCGCACGACGTCAATAACTCGTCGTGCACGGCTAAATATACAATTACTTACATATCCATCAAAAACTTCATTGGTCAAACACCTCACTTCCCTGAAAGCTTCCCCTCTGACAAACTGGGCCCCTAAAGAGACCCTCATGGCTCTTTTGGTAGTTGAATCTGTTTACAGCTTCTTTCTCCCTCCACCTTTTCTTCATTTCTTGCTTTGTTCGTCCATTATCGTAAAGAAAAGAGTGAAAACTAAACATCCGCCGGCGGCATACGGCACAGAGTGACGACGTTTCTGCTCTTCCGGAATTAATTATTCATGAGCTTCCAAATAAGGGTTATTTTTGACGGGACGTTGAAAAATAAGGAATCGAAAGTTTATTTAAGAACAACAAGAAATATATAAGGCCATTCCAACTTGGGAATCGGATATCAGCACCATTTAGACACTCTTGCAGTTAGTGTGGCACTTGTTATCATCATGTCTCATGTGTACTATCATTATGTCTCATGTATCAATGTACCTAAAGGTGTTGTACAGTCGGACAAGAAAAGTAAACTCACGTGCTCTCACCCAGGTGATGATGTTTGTCATTTACCATTCTTAGTTGATACAGGAGCTTCCTGTAATGTGGTTCCGCAGAAGATTCTACCCCCAGGAAAGAAGATATACGGCGGCAAAGACAGCTTAGTAGTATATGGCGGTACCACAGTGAGGCCAGTTGGTCGCACCAAGATAACAATTGTCAATCCAAAGAATGGAAAGCAATACATCACAGGAGTGCGTGATTATTGAAGATGATGATGCTGTTCCGCTCCTTGGCAATCGAGCATTGCAGGAGATGGAATTGGTGGATATCAAGTATGATAACATTTGCATGAGAAATGAAAATATCGACACTGTAAGTGAGCCACTTACCAAAGAAGATCTGGCGAGAGAGTATGCAGATGTTTTCCAAGGAACTGGTAAACTAGAGGGAAAATACCACATTGAAGTCGACCCAGATATCACTCCCAAGGTACACCCTCCGAGAAAGATGCCTATTGCTATAAAGGAGAAGCTGAAAGCAGAACTAGACAACTTGGTGAAACAAGGCATTATCAAGCAAGTCAGTCAACCTACCCCGTGGGTATCCAGCTTAGTCGTGATTGACCGTCCAGAGAAGTTAAGGATCTGTACAGACCTGAGAACACTTAATGAGGCAGTCAAGAGGGAACATTACCCATTACCAACTATTGAGGAAATCTTACCTAAGTTGGGAAAAGCGAAGGTATTTAGTGTCTTTGATGCAAAGAATGGGTATTGGCACATAGAGCTGGATGAGGATAGTTCTTTGCTGACTACTTTCCAGACACCATATGGGAGGTATTCTTGGCTGAGGCTTCCGATGGGGATCAAAACCGGAGCAGAGGTCTTCCAGCAACACCAGGACCAGGTGATAGAAGGTCTGAGACAGACACATTGTGTTGCTGACGATATACTCATTTGTGGAGTTGGAGACAATCTCGAAGAGGCTATAGAAGACCATGATAAAGTCATGAGGAGCCTGATGGAGAGATGCCGAGAGAAGAATCTGAAGCTTAACTCGAAGAAGATCAGACTGAGGATGACTAAAGTACCGTTCATAGGTCACCTAGTAACCAAAGAAGGAGTGAAGGCAGATCCTGGAAAGGTAAAGGCACTGCTAGAGATGCCTGACCCTACTGATGCAGCTGGAGTGCAGAGAATTCTTGGATTTGTGAACTACCCGGCAAAGTTCATCCCAAACTTGAGTGACCATGTAGAGTGCCTGAGACAACTAACCCACAAAGAAGTAGAATGGCATTGGGATGATCACCACAAGAAGGCCCTGAAGACCATCAAAGACATCATTGCAAAGGACGTGAAGCTGCGGTACTATGACAGCAGTAAACCACTTGTGTTACAATGTGATGCTTCTGACTTTGGATTGGGTGCAGCACTTACTCAGGATGGAGCACCAATAGCCTTTGCGAGCAGAACCCTCACACCGACAGAGCGAGGTTACGCTCAAATAGAAAAAGAGCTGTTAGCGGTAGTATTTGGCATGGAGAAATTCCATACATACACTTATGGAAGACTGGTGAAGGTTGAGTCGGACCATAAACCGCTTGAGTCAATCATGAAAAAACAGCTACACATGACGCCTAAGAGACTACAGAGGATGTTACTGAGGCTGCAGTCGTATGATATTGACTTGCAGTATAGACCTGGAAAGCTGATGACACTCGCTGACACACTCAGTAGAGCACCACGGAAGGCCACAGAGGCATCAGTTTCAGACCGGCACATTGAGACAATCAATATGTTACAGGACTTACCCATCTCAGACCCGAGATTAGTTGACATCCGTAAACACACAGAAGAAGATCGAGGTCTCCAGGAACTAGAGGCAGTCATTCTGGCTGGATGGCCAGATACCAGAGAAGAAGTCCCAGAAGCAGCTCGAGGTTACTTCACCATCAGAGATGAACTAAGTGTGCAAGACGGTATCTTGTTCAAGGCTGAACGAGTTGCTGTGCCCATGATGATGAGGAAGACCATAATAACCAGAGTACACTCTTCGCACATTGGCATGGAGGGCTGTTTGCGAAGAGCTCGCGAGTGCCTTTATTGGCCAGGGATGAACACAGACATCAGAGAAGCTGTTGCCCGATGTGACATATGCAGAGAAGCCAGTGATAAGCAGCAGAAAGAGTCACTCAAGCCACACGATGTTCCAGATAGGCCATGGGCTAAGATTGGCACGGACATCATGGAGTTTGGTGGTAGAAGCTACTTAGTCACTGTGGACTATTATTCAAACTTTTGGGAATTAGATTATTTACCAAGTACCAAGGCAGAGACTGTCATTATGAAGCTCAAGGCGCACTTTGCAAGGTATGGGATACCTGACATCGTGGTATCGGACAATGGGACACAGTTTACTTGCAACGAGTTCCAGAAGTTCAGTGAGAAGTGGCAATTTAGCCATGTTACTTCATCACCGACCTACCCACAATCCAATGGGAAAGCTGAAGGCGCTGTGAAGACATCGAAGAGGCTGCTACGTAAGGCCAAAAGGTCAGGGTCAGACCCCTATTTCGCCTTGTTAGACTTTCGTAACACCCCTACACAACACATGGGTAGTAGCCCAGTGCAGCGTCTGATGAGTAGAAGAACAAAGACCCTTTGCTGAGACCAGAAGTTGCCCAGAATGCTAAGGCAGGGATCGACAAGACCAAACGAAGACAAGGCCAATACTACAATAGAGGTGCCAAAGACTTGAAATCGCTAGAAGTTGGGGATACAGACGAATCCAACCGACTGGATTTAGCAAAGAATGGGAAAAGGCTGTGGTGAGAGCGAAGGTCGCTCCAAGATCATACGAAGTAGAGAACGAGACTCATGTTCTGCGTAGAAATCGAAGAGACTTACGCAAGACATCAGAGGATCCGGATGAGCCTGTCGCGATACCAACTCAAGACGAGGAACAAACAGAGGATACAACTCCGGAGCGCGTACAGGAGGAATGGGAACAAGTACCAGAGACCAGGAGGAGCACACGTGTCAGACAGGTACCCGCGTACCTTAAGGAATATACCAAATGAGTGCTTCGCATGAATGTTGAATCGATTAAGGACATGTTACATGAAATGTGTTCACATGGATATGGTGTTCACTAAGGATATGTATAAGTGTACACAGTATTATCAAGTGCATTAAGGATGTGTTATAATATATGTTCAGTATAACCTGAGGAATGTTCACAGAGGATTATTCGTTTCTCAGTATAGTGGAATACTAAGCGTTCATTTCAGTGATCATATTTAGTGGATTACTCAGTGATCAGTACTATGGATTATTCAAAGTTCAAACCTACTGGATTATAAACCGTATATTTGATTCTGTGGATTACTTAGTGTTAACGAGTGTTTATGATCATAGTTATGAAAAAAAACCAACTAAGGACGTTAGTATATCTATACTTCATTTCGTTAAAAGAAAAGGGATGTGGCACTTGTTATCATCATGTCTCATGTGTACTATCATTATGTCTCATGTATCAATGTACCTAAAGGTGTTGTACAGTCGGACAAGAAAAGTAAACTCACGTGCTCTCACCCAGGTGATGATGTTTGTCATTTATTGTAGCTAACGGGTAAACCAGAGTTATTATAGTTAGCAACTTGTTTTCGTTTAAAAATTTAGTGATTTTTTGATGAAATGCACCTTTAACTACATAGTCACAGTCACCAAGGCATTGAGAAAACACATCTGCTGGCTAGAACGAGTACTGGCAAAAAAGTCAACTTGGAAATGGTGCCATCCGTAACACCTTTGTTTAAACGAGTGTTCCATGGGAAAAGTTAGGCAGTTATCTGTTCGACTTCTCAGGTCAGAAATATCTGCCGCTATGGAATCCCCTATTACCCACAAGCTCTCAAGTGAGACTAGTGCTTGTGTCGATGGTAACGGACTCAGGAGGTGCGAGAATGAGCTAATTGACTCGGAAGGTGATACAGCTACAGGCAAACGAGTGCAAGAATGAGCTAACCATCTCAGGAGGTGATACAGCTACAGGCAGCAAACAAGTACCAGAACGAGCTAACCATCTCAGGAAATGATACAGCTACAGGTAAACAAGTACCAGAATGAGCTAGCTAACCGGTCAGGACAGCTACAGGCAAACAAGTACCAGAATGAGCTAACCGTCTCAGGAGATGATACAGCTACAGGCAAACAAGTGCGAGAATGAGCTAACCGTCTCAGGAGGTGATACAGCTACAGGCAAACAAGTACCAGAATGAACTAACCGTCTCAGGAGGTGATACAGCTACAGGCAAAAGTACCAGAATGTGCTAACCGTCTCAGGAGGTGATACAGCTACAGGCAAACGAGTACCAGAATGAGCTAACTGACTCGGGAGGTGATATGGGAGCTTTGAGCAATCTAACAATGTAATCACGTGAACTTAACCCATCGTCTCTGGCAAATGTGATACAAATCAGGCTAATAAATTTAATAACTGTTATTAGGTCGATATGCTATGATTGCCAGAAATCTCAATGGAAGATAACCGCACATTACCATAGTTACACATCGAATTTGTTCATTACCATGGTTACGCATTGAATTCGTTCATTACCATGGTTACACATTGAATTCTTTCATAACCATACCTCGAGTTTCGATTTATTTATAATGATTGTGTTCCATTTTATTCATAGTGACAGATTGAGTTCCATTTTATTTAAAGTGACATATTGAGTTCCATTTTATTGGTAAGCAGTACTGAATGGCGCACCGGTGTGTTAAATGCAATATAATGGATGGAAGTGTTCGGCTTAAGACACTGATGAGTCTCCTTTCTAATTAGATTACAGGTAAGGATGGCTACATGCACATCCACGACCGCGTGATTGGTACCATGGCTGCGCCTTGGAGAGCAGTACAACCTGCAGCTGGAAACATCGCTAAATCCTACTCTTCTTTTGGTGATGGGAGATTCTACATGCGAGTCCATCATACTTCCTGAATACATTGGCAACATTGCAGTTATCCTCTAATTGACCAGCTGCGGTGATAAACGCAGCCAATCAGCGCCTTCAAATGCACCCTCGTGACCACTGAATTGTGTAATTATCTTCTGGGTTGAGATAGATTCATTAGTTAAAGGGCTTGTCAAAGAGCGCCCATCGAAGCTGTCCTGGAGAGGATCGGAGCCGTCGGGGAGGATCGGAGCCGTCCTGGGGAGGATCGGATGGATTCGGTCGCGCATATGTCTCCATGAAGTCAACACTAGAGAGTTGGAGTTTTTAACTGGTAGTCGTGGTGCACCTTGTCTAGCAACTCGGCCATATGATGTGCGCAATCGCGAAGTGCCGGACGGTGGAGATGCCGTGAGCGGAGATGGCGGCGCGTTAGGTGGAAGCTGCTGAGGGCGGGGACCAGCGTTATGCGGAAGCTGCTGAGGGCGGGGACCAGCGTTAGGCGGAAGCTGCTGAGGGCGGGGACCAGCGTTAGGTGGAAGCTGCTGAGGAAGGGGACCAGCATTAGGTGGAAGCTGCTGAGGGCGGGGACCAGCATCACAGCCAGAATCAGAATCATTCAGGTCGATGGCACGTCTGAATGATGAACGTTGGAAGGAAGTCTTCTTGGGAGCCAATAACGGCTTGTATGTGAGAACTGTGCTCACCTGCGACTTGAACTGCGTTTCTTTGACAAAGCTTCCTCTGGATGAAACGTCTACCAAAACCATCGACATATCACTAGGTCCATGCGAAACGATAGCGGTATTATCAACACAAGATTCGTCCATGTAAAGCTTATGGCGGAACACTTCCTGTACGGCTGGTTTGGGAGGCACCGGAGTTGTTAGGGTTGGGGGCGTGGTCAGGGAACTTACGGGAAGAAGCGGAGTTGATAGGGTTGGGGGCGTGGTCAGGGTACTTACGGGAAGAAGCGGAGTTGTTGGGGTTGGGGGCGTGGTCAGGGAACTTACGGGAAGAAGCGGAGTTGTTAGGGGTGGGGGCGTGGTCAGGGAACTTACGGGAAGAAGCGGAGTTGATAGGGGTGGCGAGGTGGTCAGGGAACTTGCGGGATTAAAGTTGTTGAGTGTGGTAGTGTCGTCAGTTGAACTATTATAGTTGAAACTCGCCCAGGAGCCGCTAATGTTCACATGCGAATCGTACCACGGCCTGTGGTATAGCGTTTGAGGTGCACTAGTTATATGAGGAGCGTCGGTTGTGTGAGTTACGTCAGTTGTGTGAGGCGCGTGGGCCGCGTGAAGAGCGTCGCTTGTGTGAGGCGCGTTGGTTGTGTGAGGAGCGTCACTTGTGTGAGGCGCGTTGGTTGTTTGAGGAGCGTCACTTGTGTGAGGCACGTTGGTTGTGCGAGAGATGCGTCGGTTGTGTGAAGTGCGTCGGTTGTGCGAGGCGCATCAGTTGTGTGAGGGGCGTCGGTTGTGTGAGGTGCGTCGGTTGTGTGAGGGGCGTCGGTTGTGTGAGGAGCGTCGGTTGTGCGAGGCGCGTCGGTTGTGTGAGGAGCGTCGGTTGTGCGAGGCGCGTCGGTTTGTGCGAGGCGTGTCAGCTGTGTAGGAGGTACCTTTGCTAGAAACCTCGGGTACAAGTTGGTAGAAACAAAAATCGTTGGTTGACAGGCCATCTACACTGGGTGGACTTGGCGTTGCTCGTTGTATGTCCAAGTCACTGTGGGACTTAACTACAGATACAGCGTTGTCTGCTATGGGGGACAGCTGTGTGGCAGAACTAGAGCCTTCACTGCCGTAAGCTTGTCCACTACCAGCATTATCACTGATATCATCCTCACAAAGAAATACAATCTGATTGAAAGAATTGCATTCAGGAGCGAAGCGTTCAGTTCCGTTATGGACATCGGCACTTGGCAGGGTTCCACAATGCGTTATGATGCTGACAGTATGATTTGGCTTTGGAGTGACGTTATCGTCATGTTCAGGCGACATCTGGAGAGACAGACGTGGTACTTGCTGTCCAGTGACAGCTTCGTTGCCAGCCTCATAATGTGAGGTCGTGTCAATAGCCAGCAGTTGGTGGAGTGAGGAAACGGACGCCATTTGCTGCCCGTCTTTCCCGTATTCATTGGTTGTCGTCGTGTGGGCAGCCTTCGAGGAGCAATCCTCCGGTGTATTCTTCCCAGCTTTTCAGAAGACTTTCCGTGTCTCTCGTTCTGTACACCAACAACTCTTGTTTTGCTGCATAGATTTTCTCCCTGAAATAAAAAAGGACGACCGAATTACAGTGCGCGAGATGGAAGGCGTGAGGTGATGGGTACATGATGTGGAGGTACAAGAGGCGGTGGGTACATGAGGTGGAGGTACAGGAGGCGGTGGGTATATGAGGTTGTGGGTACATGAGGTGGAGGTACAAGAGGCGGTGGGTACATGAGGTGGTGGGTACATGGGGTGGTGGTTACATGAGTTGGAGGTACAGGAGGTGGTGGGTACATGAGGTGGTGGGTACATGAGGTGGTGGGTACATGAGGTGATGGGTGCATGAGGTAGAGGGTACATAAGGTGGTGGGTACATGAGGTGGAGGTTACATGAGGTGGAGGGTTCATGAGGTGGTGGGTACAAGAGGTGGTGGGTGCATGAGGTGGTGGATACATGAGGTTGAAGGTACAGGAGGTGGAGGATATACAAGGTGGTGGGAACATACGAACCTTCTCTGACCCTCATAGGGATAGTTACAGAGGATCTCCTCTGACCCTAATTGAGGATGCATACATACCTCACCCTTGTGGAAGATACACGCAGACCTCTGCTACACATCAATGATTTATACCCGGACCAAGATAGATCATACACAAACATGCTCACTGTACACCTTATAGAAACTTTATAATATCATAACAGGTCATCACTTTCATGGGCCATTGTTAATCCGCCACCCCCAACCCCCCACCCCCACAAGCACCGCTCAATAACCCTCCCCGACTCGTCGCCCTGACGTTAAGACGGACCTGATAATGTGCCAGGCTTCATGCGACGTGCAAGTCGGGATGCGTCCGCCATTGGCTGGGCCCTGTTGCAGTTCGACGCAGGCAACAGCCAGTTGCACACACGTCTGTACGACCATGAGGAAGGCCACACACTGACGATGATTACCAAAGTCGGCGTAGAAACAGGGAGTCTGACCAAAGTTGTTTTCGCGAGTGACGTCCACGCCATATTCCACCAGACTCTGAAACGTGATTCATATGACTGTAAACCAAGCTTACGACCATGTCGACCGTCGTTACCAATCACTTGTACAGCGAGGGTACCCACCTGGAGGCAGCTCAGGTGGCCATGTTTGGCAGCGATGTGGGCTGCATTGTTACCGTGGCAATCAGTGAGGTTGCAGGGCAGATTGTGGTCATTCAATCGCTCCAGAATAAGTCGCATACATCCATCCTGGCAAAAACAGAGGGGCTTAACCGAAAAGAGCGCGTATGTACACAAGTAACTAAATAAAGTAGTATATGGGCTAGTTAGAGACATACCTGACCGCAGCGGGCGGCCAGATGGGTGAGAGGTCTTCGAGCTGAATCGAGACCCCGCAAGCATTCATCCTGCCCCAGTAGCCAGTCCAACACTTCCAATTGATTGTGCTGCAAAAACAAAACAATAACTCAATGAGGCCATGCTGACCACCTGTAAATGGAGTGAAACATGAAAGGCGTTCCTCGAGGTTCAGTCCTGGGGCACAGTCATTTCCTTATTAAATTAAACAGATAGTGCTATTGATTAAGAAATGCACATGACAGAGAGAGGACCAAAACTCAAACTCATAACTTCCAACCAAATTGCATAACGCGTTAGACTACGGGAATGATGGGCATAGTAGGAAAAAACTGCACAGAGGTCAGAGGTCATTCGAACCGGAACTGTTGTGTAGCATGTGAGCAGTACTGCTCAAGTGGAATAAGAGGAATTGGATATAGCAGCCATAATTGATGAATCGTTTTTATCAAGTAATCGAAGCAGAACAGCTGCTTCCAAGAAAAAAAACAAGATTAAACGAACGTTAAATAGTCGATCTTTTAATATAGTTTAAATCAAACAACATGAAACCATTGTTTGACCCCTCTTAGCCTATGTTTGAATCACACAACATAAAACCATGTTTGACCCCTCTTAGCCTATGTTTGAATCACACAACATAAAACCATTGTTTGACCCCTCTTAGCCTATGTTTGAATCACACAACATAAAACCATTGTTTGACCCCTCTCAGCCTATGTTTGAATCACACAACATAAAACCAGTATTAGACCCCACTTAGCCTGTTTGAATCACACAACATGAAACCATTGTTTGACCCCTCTTAGCCTATGTTTGAATCACACAACATGAAACCACTGTTTGACCCCTCATAGCCTATGTTTGAATCACATAATATAAACCATTGTTTGACCCCTCTTAGCCTATGTTTGAATCACACAACATGAAACAATTGTTTGACCCCTCTCAGCCTATGTTTGAATCACACAACATAAAACCCCTATTAGCCTTGTTTTTGACCCCTATTAGCCTATGTTTGAATCACACAACACATAAAACCATTGTTTGACCCCTATTAGCCTATGTTTGAATCACACAACATAAAACCATTGTTTGACCCCTCTTAGCCTATGTTTGAATCACACAACATAAAACCATTGTTTGACCCCTCTTAGCCTATGTTTGAATCACACAACATAAAACCATTGTTTGACCCCTCTTAGCCTATGTTTGAATCACACAACATGAAACTATTGTTTGACCCCTATTAGCCTATGTTTGAATCACAACATAAACCATTGTTTGAAATTAGCCCATTGTTTGACCCCTCTTAGCCTATGTTTGAATCACACAACATGAAACCAATTGTTTTTACCCCTCTTAGCCTATGTTTGAATCACACAACATAAAACCATTGTTTGACCCCTCTATAGCCTATGTTTGAATCACACAACATGAAACCACTGTTTGACCCCTCTTAGCCTATGTTTGAATCACACAACATAAAACCATTGTTTGACCCCTCTTAGCCTATGTTTGAATCACACAACATAAAAACCATTGTTTGACCCCTCTTAGCCTATGTTTGAATCACACAACATGAAACCATTGTTTGACCCCTCTTAGCCTATGTTTGAATCACACAAATAAAACCATTGTTTGACCCCTATTAGCCTATGTTTGAATCACACAACATGAAACCATTGTTTGACCCCTCTTAGCCTATGTTTGAATCACACAACATGAAAACCATTGTTTGACCCCTCTTAGCCTATTTTGCACACAACATATGTTTGAATCACCTACAATCACACACAAAAAACCATTGTTTGACCCCTCTTAGCCTATGTTTGAATCACAACAATAACCATTGTTTGAAACCATGTGTTCTTAGCCTATGTTTGAATCACACAATATAAAACCATTGTTTGACCCCTCTAGCCTATGTTTGAATCACACAACATAAAACCATTGTTTGAACCCTCTTAGCCTATGTTTGAATCACACAACATGAAACCATTGTTTGACCCCTCTTAGCCTATGTTTGAATCACACAACATAAAAAACCATTGTTTGACCCCTCTTAGCCTATGTTTTAATCACACAACATAAAACCATTGTTTGACCCCTCATAGCCTATGTTTGAATCACATAATATAAAACCATTGTTTGACCCCTCTTAGCCTATGTTTGAATCACACAACATGAAACCATTGTTTGACCCCTCTAAGCCTAAGCGTGGTCACCACATCTTCAACACGACATTGTTGACACGTTAGAAAATGTTCCAAATGTGACCTTCAAAGCTCGCATACGTTATATCTGGTTGAGGTTACGAGCAACGATTACATTTGTGTGGGATATATACAACTTGCCATTGGAGAGAACACAAGGCTCCGGGGACTGCTACGATGGGAATCACCTAGGGCGAAGACAGAACTAAGGACCATCTTCTTGCCACGATCATGCGCAGAGAGAGTGGTTCAGATGGAGTTATGCAGGTGGTGTGGTAAAAATTGGGTATCCAGGTGGGGTGGTAAAAATAGCGTAATAGAGATGGTGTGGTAAAGATAGAGTATACGCGTGGGGTGGTAAATATGGCGTATACAGGTGAGGTGGTAATGATTGGGTAATAGAGGTGTGTGGTAAAGATGGCGTATACATGTGAGGTGGTAAAGATTGGGTAATAGAGGTGTGTGGTAAAGATGGTGTATACAGGTGAGGTGGTAAAGATTGGGTAATAGAGGTGTGTGGTAAAGATGGCGTATACAGGTGAGGTGGTAAAGATTGGGTAATAGAGATTGGGGTAATAAAGAGGTGTGTGGTAAAGATGGTGTATACAGGTGAGGTGGTAAAGATTGGGTAATAGAGGTGTGTGGTAAAGATGGCGTATACAGGTGAGGTGGTAAAGATTGGGTAATAGAGGTGTGTGGTAAAGATGGTGTATACAGGTGAGGTGGTAAAGATTGGGTAATAGAGGTGTGTGGTAAAGATGGCGTATACAGGTGAGGTGGTAAAGATTGGGTAATAGAGGTGTGTGGTAAAGATGGCGTATACAGGTGAGGTGGTAAAGATTGGGTAATCGAGGTGTGTGGTAAAGATGGCGTATACAGGTGAGGTGGTAAAAGATTGGGTATACATCGAGGTGGTGTGGTAAAGATGGCGTATACAGGTGAGGTGGTAAAGATTGGGTAATCGAGGTGTGTGGTAAAGATGGCGTATACAGGTGAGGTGGTACGGCAGATTGGGTAATCGAGGTGTGTGGGGCGTATACAGGTAAGGTGGTAAGATTGGGTAATCGAGGTGTGTGGTAAAGAGGGGGTTGTAGGTAGGTAAAGATGACTAATCGAGGTGTGTGGTCCATTGGGTTGTCGATAAAGAAGAATGGGTTGTAGAGGTGGGTCGATAAAGAGGGGGTTATAGAGGTAGGTCGAAATAGAGGCGGTTTAAAGGTGGGTGTCGATAAAAGGCGGTTATAGAGGTGGGTCGGGTACCGAGGGTGTTATAGATGTTGGTCGAAATAGAGGCAGGTGTATAAAGAGTGTGTCGTATAAAAGGCTCTTATAGAGGTGGGTCGGTAAAGAGGGTGTTATAGAGGTGTGGGTCGATAAAGAGGGTGTTATAGAGGTGTGGGTCGGTAAAGAGGGTGTTTTACTGGTGGTCGGTAAAGAGGGCGTTTTAGAGGTGGGTCGGTAAAGAGGGTGTTATAGAGGTGGGTCGGTAAAAAGGGTGTTATAGAGGTGGGTCGGTAAAGAGGGTGTTATAGAGGTGGGTCTGTAAAAAGGGTGTTATAGAGGTGAGTCGGTAAAGAGGGTGTTATAGAGGTGGGTCGGTATAGAGGGTGTTTTAGAGGTGGGTCGGTAAAGAGGGTGTTTTATAGAGGTGGGTCAGTATAGAGGGCGTTTTAGAGGTGGGTCGGTAAAGAGGGTGTTTAGAGGTGTGTCGGTAAAGAGGGTGTTATAGTGGTGGGTCGATAAAGAGGGCGTCTTAGAGGTGGGCCGGTAAAGAGGGTGTTATAGAGGTGGGTCGGTAAAGAGGGTGTTATAGAGGTGGGTCTGTAAAAAGGGTGTTATAGAGGTGAGTCGGTAAAGAGGGTGTTATAAAGGTGTGTCGGTATAGAGGGTGTTATAGAGGTGGGTCGGTAAAGAGGGTGTTATAGAGGTGGGTCAGTATAGAGGGCGTTTTAGAGGTGGGTCGGTAAAGAGGGCGTTTTAGAGGTGTGTCGGTAAAGAGGGTGTTATAGTGGTTGGTCGATAAAGAGGGCGTCTTAGAGGTGGGCCGGTAAAGAGGGTGTTATAGTGGTGGGTCGGTAAAAAGGGTGTTATAGAGGTGGGTCGGTAAAGAGGGTGTTATAGAGGTGGGTCGGTAAAAAGGGTGTTATAGAGGTGAGTCGGTACAGTGGGTGTTATAGAGGTGGGGTGGTATAAGTAGTGCTAAAAGCGTGGAGTGGTCCAGTCAGAACGCACCTGTATGGCGATGCCAGCTGGGGTCAGTTTGCCTCGGTTCTCGGCGACCATTAGCTGCGGCCACTGCTCACACAGGTATTGTACGCAGAGTAGGTGTCCTGCCTCTGTAGCCACGTGTAAAGCACTGTTGCCGTGCTCATCACGCTCCAGAAGACGGGCCCCGTCCCACTGCTCAAGGCTACGATGTGACTTCACTAAACTCTTCTGGACAACAAAACTACTTAGGATTAATAAGCATAAATAAATACGCAGTAACCAACCCTGTATGGCGCATTCTAGAAATACTCGCCCCGTTTGTTTCACCTTTATCCTGCCTAAATCGTGCGGTTTGGTAAAGGTGCTGTGAACCCTTTGTGCCCTAGTGCTGGTGCAGTTAACCCTTTGTGCCCTAGTGCTGGTGCAGTTAACCCTATGTGCCCTAGTGCTGGTGCAGTTAACCCTATGTGCCCTAGTGCTGTTGCAGTTAAGCCTTTGTACCCTAGTGTTTGTGCACAAAACCCTTTGGGTTCTAGTGCTCGTGCAGTGAACCTTTTGTGTCCTAGTGCTGGCGCAGTTAATCCAATCTACACTAGTTTGGTAAATTCATTATTCTCAAGTAATGATGTGGTTATATACAACACGTGTATATATGGGTTTTTTTTCAAATTAGAGTGGTTTTGGCATCTACGGCCATGTACCACTAGGTGTATATAACCACACATGGGGGGTCTTTAATGGAGGCGGGTGTTGGTGTAGGCGTGGCTACAATGGAAGCGTGTGTTGGTATAGGCGTGGCTATGATGAAGGCCAGAATTGGTGAATATGTGGATGTAATGAGGGCCAGTATCGGTGTATGCGTGGTTATCATGGCGACGAGCGTTGCTGCAGGCGTAGCAATAATACAGACTGGTGTTTGTGAGGGCGTGGTTGTGGCTATATAAAGGCGAGTGTTGGTGAGGGCGTGGCTATAATGGCGGCGAGTATCGGAGTAGGCGTGGCTAAAATGGAGGTGTGTGTTTATGTAGGCGTGGCTATAATGGAGGCGTCTCTCATTGTTTATACGGAGTGGTAGGAGCAGATTGACCCTTACGTGGATGAACAGCTTATTGATGTTAAACACCACCAAGTCACGATGCTGAGAGATGTCACGATGGTGAGAGAGGTCACGATGGTGAGAGAGGTCAAGATGGTGAGAGAGGTCAAGATGATAATACCGTCAGATTTAAGAAGGCCATTCGCGAATTGTCATCATTATCTAGTTCCGGCTCACTGGCCTGCAGTTGCTAGTGGGCTATTCATCCAATTGTTGTTATGCGTGAGTAAATATGTGATAGTTTGACAGTAATAGGTCTCACCAGCGCTTCCAGATCCCCGTCGTGAGCAGCCTGCAGCATGGGCGAGTTCAGTTCAGCATGTCTCTTTCCGCAATCGGCTGTTTCGGGTTCCGTGGTAAGGCTCGTCTGGCAGGCCACATGGTAATAATCAACAGACTGAGGCCGTGTGTCTACAGCGGCAGTGGTGGAGCGCATGGAAGACAGTGTTGGCTTGAGCCCTTGATCACCTGACCTACTGACGATGCTGGTTTGTTCAGTTGGCCACCAATTGTCGTCCATTTGCTCGCTTGCAACATCTCCAGTGCCATTCCTTGTCGAGTATGCGTAGTCTACACGACTGGCTTCATCGTAAGCCATTATAATATCTGCTGCTCGTTGTCGCCTGTGCACACGCGTGCGCGTCCGTTTCTCATCTTTTGCTTTCCTGTCAAATCCAGGCAATCGAAATTTTCGCCATTTAATGTCCCTGGTTTCATTATCAGCTTCGAGAGATGCTGGAGCGCATGCGTTGTTAATGTTTGTTCCGTGGTTTTGTTTCCCATCGTGGACATGAGGCGCTAGACTGATACCGCGACTTCCGGCCACACTGTGGCGTGCGGTGTGAGACGGCTGTGCAGAGCTCTGGTACGACCCACAAGATGAAGTCACAATATCCACGCCGTTCTCCTCAAAACTCACCTTCTTGACGACGCTGGTTACGACTGATTTTCGCCTCATGTCGGTTCGTGAACGGAGCGAGTCACGGGAATCCTAAGTCAGAGGCAGAGTCGTGTGTAGTCCGACGAACGTGAGACAGACGAGGTAGGGTATTTACCAATAGGCGAGGTAGGGTATTTTACCAATAGGCGAGGTAGGTATGAATCAAAAGGCGAGGTAGGGTATTTACCAATAGATGAGGTAGGGTATGAATCAAAAGGCGAGGTAGGGTATGTATCAAAAGGCGAGGTAAGGTATTTACCAATAGGCGAGGTAGGGTATATGTATCAAAAGTCGAAGTAGGGTATTTACCAATAGGCGAGGTAGGGTATGAATCAAAAGGCGAGGTAGGGAATGTATCAAAAGGCGAATGAGAGTTATTATGAAGAAAAAAAATTTTTTTTGTCTTTCTTTTATCAAAAGGCGAGGTAGGGAATGTATCAAAAGGCGAGGTAGGGTATTTACCAATAGGCGAGGTAGGGTATGAATCAAAAGGCGAGGTAGGGTATGTATCAATAGGCGAGGTAGGGAATGTATCAACCGCTGGTTAGCAACATGCAGAGAATTCCTACCTAAGAATCATTCTGACGATACAACTGGCAGGTCTGCATGAAACTCACCTGGGCATCCGGGTCTGGCAGCACTCGGACTTGATCCTTTATGATGTAGCGAGAAAGCGGAACCGCCACGAGACCGCTGGGGATGGGCCCGGCCCCTGTGTGCGCTCCGTCGCCGCTTAAATGTAACCCTGTCGTAGTGTCAATACCGAACACTTCAGCGATTTGCGACCAATTATGCTGCTCCGGCGCTAAGTCTTGGCGCTCATTTTTCTGCCGACCCAGCAGATCTGATACCAATGGTAGGAAACAACAAATCAGCAATTCATAATAACGGTGGTTAGAAGAAATGGCCAATATAAACAGCGACTTGCTATAAAGGTCAGGACATTAGTGATCACAAGTCTGCTGTCGGTGCCACTCCCTTGAAATACACAATACACAATTATATCATTAGACAAAACCGGGTCACGGCCAGAATCCTATCTCTAATGAGACCCGTTCCCTAGAGGTTTACCGGGGAAATACATACCAAATAAAGCTTCCGGATTTTCTTCGAAGAAGTCGCGTTCATCTGCGGTGTTGGCAGAGAGCCAGCTAGAGGTAGTGACGTCATCAGAGCGCGCGGCCACGCCCAACTCCCGAAGATACACCTGAATCAGGTAACAACAGTCCACAAAGAGCGCTCTGAGCGTAGTTTACACGCAACGCAATGGTCGACCCCAGAAGATGCACCGCTGCCTTCACAGACCCTAGCGCTCTTCAGGCGAGCAGAGATTGTAGTTAGAATTGCGGCAGACGCTACATAACGCGATCGTAGCTCGCCGTCATTGATGCACAGTCTTAAAGCTATAATGGAGGAGCAGGTGATATAAAATCACATGCACTCTCCAGCTATAAGCACCCCACCTATGCTGCTGAGATGCGGAGATACATTCAGACCAACGTTAAGCACCAGTTTCAAATATAATTGCAGTTCTAGTTGTATAAAAAAACAGTATCAGACCTGAAGAACCTTATCAAAATACTATATCAGGCAGAAGAACCTTATTAACATACAGTGTCAGACCTTAAGAACCTTATCAACAAACTGTATCAAACCTGAAGAACCTTATCACACAAACTGTATCAGACCTGAAGAACCTTATCACACCTTATCACACAACTGTCTTTGACCTGACGAACCTTATCAACGAACTGTATCAGACCCGAAGAACCTTATCACACAACTGTCTTAGGCCTGAAGAACCTTATCAACAAACTGTATCAGACCTGAAGAACCGTATCAACAAACTATCAGACCTGAAGAACCGTATCAACAAATTGTATCAGACCTTAAGAACCTTATCAACAAACTGTATCAAACCTGACAAACATTATCACACAAACTGTATCAGACCTGAAGAACCTTATCACACAACTGTCTTTGACCTGTAGAACCTTACCACGCCCCGTTTACAGGTCAAACGTGTGTGTGTGATGTGCTTCTACAGGTCACTGTCGGTGACCTGTCGGTGACCTACATAATCTCATTGACTCGTAGAACCTTATAAAAGCCGACCCTTGACCTGCAGAACCTTATCGGACCTCTGTTTGGGATCTCTGAAACCTCACTGCACCTCTGTCTTGGAACTGTAAAGCTTCATTGTATATCCCTGTCTGTGACCTGTAGAACCTTATCATATCCCTATCTGTGACCTGTAGAACCTTATCATATCCCTGTCTGTGACCTGTAGAACCTTATCATATCCCTGTCTGTGATCTGTAGAACCTTATTATATACCTGTCTGTGACCTGTAGAACCTTATAATATACCTGTCTGTGACCTGTAGAACCTTATCATATCCCTCTCTGTCTGTGACCTGTAGAACCTTATCATATCCCTGTCTATGACCTGTAGAGTATTATTATATATCACCCCTGTCTGTGACCTGTAGAATCTTATCATATCCCTCTCTGTGACCTGTAGAACCTTATCATATCCCTGTCTGTGACCTGTAGAACCTTATCATATCCCTGTCTGTGACCTGTAGAATCTTATTATATACCTGTCTGTGACCTGTAGAACCTTATCATATCCCTGTCTGTGACCTGCAGAACCTTATCATATCCCTGTCTGTGACCTATGGAACCTTATCATATCACTGTCTGTGACCTGTAGAACCTTATCATATCCCTGTCTGTGACCTGTAGAACCTTATTATATCCCTGTCTGTGACCTGTAGAACCTTATCATATCCCTGTCTGTGACCTGTAGAACCCTTATCATATCCCTGTCTGTGACCTGTCCTATGGAACTTAGAATGTGTGACCTGTAGAACCTTATTATATACCTGTCTGTGACCTGTAGAACCTTATCATATCCCTGACTGTGACCTGTAGAACCTTATCATACCCCTGTCTGTGACCTATAGAACCTTTTCATATCACTGTCTGTGACCTGTCCCTGTCTGTGACCTTATCATATCCCTGTCTGTGACCTGTAGAACCTTATCATATCCCTGTCTGTGACCTGTGTAGAACCTTATCACCTATCCCTGTCCCTGACCTGTAGAACCTTATCATATCCCTGTCTGTGACCCTTATCTGTGGACCTATGAACCTTATCATATCCCCTTATCATATACCTGTTGTGACATATAAGACCTTATTATACCCCTGTATGTGACCTGTAGGACTTTATCATACCCCTGTCAGAAACCAGTAGGACCTAATTGCACCCTCTCTGACCTTGTACTTACTTCTCTGCTTACCAACTTGTAGAAAAACAACGAACCAGCTGTTGTGTGACCGCTTAATAAGAATTGCCAACCAACCACCCGATGGAACAAACTGCAACGATATGGTGCAAAGTCACTTTTCCGATGCATGCTTTAGAACCTTGGCAAAAGATTAAAGACCACGCGGGAGGTAGCCAATAAAACAGCGCGCGCTTCATCGGTACTTAGATGGGTACACTAGATCAAATGAAAGATGACAAATATAACCTTATCATTTCGCGTTGGCATGCAATATATGCTGTTATATTTACTTATCAACATGACCTGTAGAACCTGTTATATACCTGTTGGACCTGTATAACCTTATCATCCCATGATGATATGAGTAACTTACTTATCAAGACCTGTAGAACATTATTATCATATACCAGATTTCGGTGACCACATCGCGCCAGCTCTTTCGACTCACTCACGACGGGAACCTTTCTAATTACGGTCAGTCACTGTAAACTATGGGGCGATTACGAACAGGTAACCGGGTGATTACCACCGAGTAAAGCCAGAGATTACTGCGGTGTAAAGAGTGTGATTACCACCGGATAAAAGCGGGTGATTACCACCGGGTAAAGAAGGTGACCCACAGGGTAAAGTGGGTGATTACACCAGGGTAAAGCGGGTGATTACCACCGGGTAAAGAGGGTGATTACCACCCGGGTTAAGCGGGTGATTACCACCGGGAAAAGCGGTGATTACCACCGGATAAAGAGGGTGATTACCACCGGGTAAAGAGGGTGATTACCACCGGGTAAAGCGGGGTGATTACCACCGGTAAAAGCGGGATTACCAACCAACGGTTACAGCGGGTGATTTACCAACCGGGTAAAGCGGGTGATTACCAACCGGGTAAAGAGGGTGATTACAACGGGAAAGACCAACGGGTAAAGCGGGTGATTACCACCGGGTAAAGAGGGTGATTACCACCGGGTAAAGCGGGTGATTACCACCGGGTAAAGCGGGTGATTACCACCGGGTAAAGAGGGTGATTACCACCGGGTAAAGAGGGTGATTACCACCGTGTAAAGCGGGTGATTACCAACGGTGTAAAGTGGGTGATTACCAACGGGTAAAGCGGGTGATTACCACCGGGTAAAGAGGGTGATTTACCACCGGGTAAAGTGGGTGATTAAGCGAGAGGGGGATTACAGCGAGAGGTAAAGCGGGTGATTACGAACAGGTTCAGGTATCATTCTCACCTGGCCGGCGTCCATGATGAAACAGGCGTGTCACATGAGTGTTCTTCCAACCAATAAGTCAAATCCCGTCGAGCCCCGGTTCTCTTGTAGTAATCCCCGGGATCGTTGAAACTAGGATGATTAGAGGATCGATTTCGAGGTGTAAGCGAATCCGGAAAAGCGTCACGTATCTGCAACCTATAAACATGGGTGGCACTGGAGAATCTGAGAAGCCCACCGAATTTATCATGAAAAGTCAATATTCTAAGGGTAAATATTTTACTGATAGGTAATAATGTATGTGCTGCATATTAGGCATGTTAAAGCGGGTGATTCACACACGGCTCCTTTGACTTTCCAACCATACATAACGAAAAAGCAGACCCTCTCAAATGCCGTAACGCCATCACTGCACGAGTTGTTTTGTTGACATAAAGATGATAAGGTGATTTTGTCGCATTTAATTCAAATGGTAGCCCCTCACCAAACCACGCAGCGTTTGAGTGTTCACATAATTACCACCAGTTTTTGTCCTTACCAAAAGGTAAAGCGGGTGATTCCAGTCCATTTGTCCTTACCAATGGTTGATTCCAGTCAATTTGTCCTTACCAACATTCATAGTCCATTTGTCTCTTCACCAACACTTCCAGTCAATTTTTCCTTACCAACACTCCCAGTCAATTTGTCCTTACCAACACTTCCAGTCAATTTGTCCTTACCAACACTCTCAGTCAATTTGTCCTTACCAACATTCCCAGTCAATTTGTCCTTAACCAACACTTCCAGTCAATTTGTCCTTACCAACATTCCCAGTCAATTTGTCCTTACCAACATTCCCAGTCAATTTGTCCTTACCAACACTCCTGGTTAGTCTGTCCTATTGTAATGTCAATGAGGAGTTGGTATCCTCATGCCATCCCTACCGGATGCACCGGAGTGCATTCTGGTTGTTTTGTCCTATTTTGGACCTATTTGTATCTTCACCTGATCCAGGCCTCGGTCGCCCAACACTCCCAGTCGTCTTCGCGTGTTAGGTCCTATCGGTTTGATCCCTGTGTTAGGTCATAACGTTTTGATCCCTGTGTTAGGTCCATAATGGTTTGATCCCGGCGCTACTGACGATGTTAGACAATGCAATCGTTACAATGAATCGTTACATGTCCCATTCCTGGCGCAAATCAGCAGCCTAGGCGAATTATTAGCGTATTGGCAGGAGGCGATGTGTACTGACACAAATCATACGTACTGAACTGAGGGTAGGCGATGTGTTTTGACTGAAGGCGGGATAATTTTCAGGATCTTTCAGTCGTCAAATGACGATACTGATGACTGCGGTTGATTGATTGTAAGCGCGCACTGAAACATAACGATGTCTACTGACACAAATCATACGGAATAACATTCTGAAGAATGAATATATGATAAAGAAAAAGGCGGGATCAACAGTTATTTTCATTACTAGCCGATGTCCTGTTTGGTACTGTATCTGGAGTCAAGAGTTCTTGACCACATCAACGACAAGCGACCACTTCAGCGACAAGAGTTCGACCACATCAACGACAAGCAACACACATCAACGTCAACCAACCAACCACATGACACCAACCACAACCAACCCACATCAACGACAAACGATCGCAACCACATCAGAGACAAGCAGATGTTATAATACAATATCTAGCTAATTCCCCTGTGCCTCCCCTACAACCACATATGAAAGAGCTAAAACAGCTGTTGTATCGTCCATATAAAAAGGCTTATACAGCTGTTGTATCGTCCATATAAAAAAGCTAATACAGCTGTTGTATCGCCATATAAAAAAGCTAATACAGCTGTTGTATCGTCCATATAAAAAAGCTAATACAGCTGTTGTATCGCCATATAAAAAGCTAATACAGCTGTTGTATCGTCCATTTCAAAAGAGCTTATACAGCTGTAGTATCGTCCATTTCAAAAGAGCTTATACAGCTATTGTGTCGTTCATTTCAAAATACCTTATACGGATGTTGTATCGACTATTTCAAAAGAGCTTTGACTTGCTCAGTGACGTCAATGAAGTTGACATTGCTGGGCTGTCCACGATAAACCGACCTCTCTATAATGAGGTGAATTTTAATCATAACATAACATGTTTGTAAGATTCATAATAAATATACCACGAATAGAACTATTATCAAAGCAAGTGTATCATATTACCGATGAACGATTTTCATGTTGAAATAATCCAATTATATTTGAGTTACACATGCTAGCACATGACATATTCTGATTGTAATACCACCTTGAATTGAATGAGTACAAATCATTCGCCTGAGATCAAAGAACAGAAGACTTGGAGATCAGCTTAGTGATAAGTTATTTGTCCTTCGTAATCGGAACAAATTCCCTGAATACAAATGTGGATGTGCGTTACCAGCATACATACACTC
>CM067350.1:80855907-81015907 GCA_034190875.2 Urechis unicinctus | reverse complement strand
AGGTTTTTTTCGGCCTCCCGAAGGGTTTTGTTGACCTCATAATTGTAGGATGGGGTATGCTCTTGCCATTTTTACCTTGTATGACGGGTACAGGTTTTTGAGACCCCGGGGCACACCCCTACGCAGGACAAGGCCAAGTGCCCCCTCCAGACTTCGAGAATCAATAAGTGTTATCTTTTTTAAAATGTCAATGTGATATCGTTGAATACATATCGCCCTTCAAAGTAGATATTTCCAAAAGATAATCATTGACAAAATGACACATATACATAAATAATAAAATTCAGAAAGAAAAAGTTCGCTTGCGAAGAACCTTGTCTGCGCATGCGCGCAGAAACCGATCTTGTCGTTCAAAAATAAACATGTACTTATCAGAATTTGTGTGGACGGATTAAATCGCCTTTGACGAAATCTCACACGTAAACTAACTCAACTTGCTAATAAACATTCAATTATGTGAAAAATTATTCTTCATATGTACATGTCTGTAATAATCGTGTATAAATGGAACTCATGTATTGTCGCGCCGCATTTGGTTACGATCATCGCACGACGTCAATAAGACGTCGTGCACGGCTACGTGAACCTATGTTATGTAAGGTATCTGCCTGGGACCTATAAATATGAGAGGTAGTCCCTTAATCTCCCATTCGGCCTCAGCTGCCTGTCATGATGGTTTCAGCTATAGGAGATCTCGGAGATTTATCTTTTTTCGACTTGTGTGAGACTTGCAGAAATTTCCTAGCTCCGGTAATCAGAGCTCCGCCGACTTCGCCGCCGTTTGATGTTAGCAACGCTGTAGCGCAGTAGACACAGCTCGGCAGGTATTGCAATTTCGCGCCTCAGCATGATTCCGGGCAGATGGGATAATACCGTGACTTCCCGATGAGCGCTACGTAACCAGATTAGCGGCTGGCAAGCAAATGATTCTTGAGAAAACTGAGTTTTACGTTTTGCGTGCTGTTAAGTGTGCATATTCTTGAGAAAACTTTCGCAGCGGTGCTCTGTGAGGGACCATGCTCTCAGCGGTGAAGTGAGGGACCATCTTTGAAGTTGTCTCGGTGGTATATCGACACGGTTGCAGTTTATCGCATGGCAAACTGTGCGTTTGAGGTGATATGGGAAACAGACCGAGCTTTTTCTCGAGCTCTGATTGGCTGAGAGTAGGGTGCCATGCGATAAGATAGGACAATAAACAGAAGGCTTGTATTGGAGTATGGTCTTTATTTGTTAACACCGATGACTGCCTATGTTACACGCCGTCGGTCATGAAATATGGCTGCCATTCGATCACAGTATCGATTTACAAGTTAATATTTTGTCGGAAAAAGAATCCAAAGCATTTGGTCTTTAATCATAAGGTTAAAATCTAATCATAGAAAATACACAATACTTAGGAGTTGTAAACAGAGGAGTCGACTCTGGTCAAGTTGTGGACCTTTATTGGGTTTTTTTATGAGAAATGCCAAAACAATCATGAACAGTCAGATTTTATGGAACAGGTCAGATCGATGGCCACAAAGAATTTTATGGCGAGAATTTATGGCAGACGAGGCACACTAAGGTGATGACTGAGTGTTGGTCGTGAACGATGTGTTGAGCGTGTAGACAACCGTACAGGAGCGCAATAGATGCGGATAGAATCGTGGCATCCCCGAAACCCTCAACAGCATGTTTGTGCCTGATACAGTACACAGTAGTTAGTAGAAAGGCCACATAAACACATGCATACTTCGGCAGGAAGGTCACATAAACACACATACAAACTTCGGTAGGAAGGTCACATAAACACATGCATACTCCAGTAGGAAGGTCACATAAAAACCCATACTTTAGTAGGAAGGTCACATAAAAACATCCGTTCTTCAGTAGGAAGGTCACATAAACATCCGTACTTCAGTAGGAAATGTCGCATAGAAACCCGTATACGTGTAGAAACCCGTACTTCAGTAGGAATGTCCCATAGAAACCCGTACTTCAGTAAGGTCAAAACCCGTACTTCAGTAGGGTCTCATAAACCCCGGCACCCAGTAATTGGAAGGGCACATCAGAAACCCGTACTTCTTCAGTAGGAATGTCCCATAGAAACCCGTACTTCAGCAGTAAGGTCTCATAGAAACCCGTATTTCAGTAGGAATGTCTCATAGAAACATCCGTACTTCAGCAGTAAGGTATCATAGAAACATCAGTACTTCTTCAGCAGTAAGGTCTCATAGAAACATCCGTACTTCAGCAGTAAGGTCACATAGAAACATCGTACTTCAGCAGTAAGGTCTCATAGATACATCCATACTTCAGTAGGAAATTTACATAGAAGCATATAAAGAGCCCAAATTGTTTAGTGATCAAAAAACATCGTCGTTGTATTCCTGTCGTTCGAAAGCCATTCAAAATAACCTTTTTACCCAAGGAAGATCTTACATGCATTTTCCTGTCAAGTTCTACGCCATTCTCCTGTCATGTTCTATATCATTCTCCTGTCACGTTTAAGGTGATTCTCCTGTCATGGTCTACGTCATTCTCTTGTCATGTTCTACGTCATTCTCCTGTCATGTTCTACGTCATTCTCCTGTCACGTTTAAGGTGATTTTCCTGTCATGTTCTACGTCATTCTCCTGTCATGGTCTACATCATTCTCCTGTCATGTTCTACGTCATTCTCCTGTCACGTTTAAGGTGATTTTCCTGTCATGTTCTACGTCATTCTCCTGTCATGGTCTACATCATTCTCCTGTCAAGTTCTACGTCATTCTCATGTCATGGTCTATGTCATTCTCCTGTCACGTTTAAGGTGATTCCCCTGTAATGGTCTACGTCATTCTCCTGTCATGTTATAGGTCATGTTTCGGAGGCGAATTGGTTTATCCACGTGATAGTAAATCCAACAGACCATCAAACAGGGTACTTTTACAGAAATACACGATGTTCTCTAGCTCTGTTGACAACTAGACACAGCTGGAACACAGCTGTTATAAATTAGCACTGATGTGCGTCAACTAGACACAGCTGGAACACAGCTGTTATAAATTAGCACTGATGTACGTCAACTAGACACAGCTGAGACACAGCTGTTATAAATAAGCACTGATGTGCGTCAACTAGACACAGCTGGAACACAGCTGTTATAAATTAGCACTGATGTACGTCAACTAGACACAGCTGAAACACAGCTGTTATAAATTAGCACTGATGTACGTCAACTCGAACTTTAAACGTTAAACTACTCACTGTATAAGGTACTTTAGAATCAGCACCAGACCGCTGTCGGAGATGAGCCCCGCGATGAAGTAGCGAGAGTCGTCGTTGCACACAGTGCGTTCGGAGAACCACATCATACTGGCCAGCTGTCCGAACAACACGGCCATCACCAACCCAGTGTTCATTTTCAGCATCAAATTCATTGTTTTCCTGTTTCACAAAGAAGAATGCTAAGATCAAAGCGAAACATTCAAGATATTACGTTTTGTTATGTGCGAAAACCATGTAGGCAAGTTACTTTGATCTGCGTCCACTCTCCTTTGATGTATACACCTGAATAACGGCACTCCTGCTTCAGGACTCGCCCCCGCAGTTAACCTACTTGCCTAGTTAAGGACCTCATCAGACCGCGTAACACGAAACAGACTGTGTCATATGACAAGGAAGACCGCAACTTCCGGACGTAAACATTATTAACCTGTATTTGATCTTTCTATTCGAGGGGTTCGCAAGTTTGGCCCTGAAGCCTTGATATTGCTGCTCGTGGGCCTGAAAACCCATGATCTAATGTTCATCCCTTAATACCTGCAGGTACCAAACACATCCACATCCGCTAAATATCAACAGCTATCTAATATCAACAGAGGCCATCTAGTATCACGGAGTCGACGGTGCCGCGATGAGTTTTCTAGGGTCACTCCTACGGAGTCGATGGTGCCGGAGAGTGGAGATAGGCGATGACTGGTGGTGCCGGAGTGCGAGGGGTGGTGCCGGGAGTGGAGGTAGGCGATGACTGGGTGGTGCCGGAGTGGAGGTAGGCGATGACTGGGTGGTGCAGGAGTGGAGGCAGGCGATGACTGGGTGGTGCATGAGTGGAGGTAGGCGACGAGAGAGACGCTCACATCACAAAACAACTTCGGTCGTATATACATGTTCTACTGACGACCGTATGCATTTGCAAGCATTGGCGGGCCAGGGATAAGCGATAATTCGTGGTCCGGCGAAGATCAGCTATGGAAACCTCATCACTCCAGGTACAAAGAATGTATGGTGGAGCCCAATAAAGCGGATTAGGTTCACATGGGGCTATTTTACCAATACTGTTAAGCCGCTCAGCGCTCTGCTCATGGACCGTACTGTTCATATGATCAGATGTGACCATTCTGTGGTATATGAGCACTACAAGTGTACCTGGTGATGCTTGTCGAGTTGGCAGGCTCCTTTGGACATCCGTACCAGTCATACGAACCACGGCCAATTTCGGGAACCATGAGCTTCCCTTGGACGAGCTACTATCGACCGCCCTCCGCTCCACGTTGGTTTTACAGCAGTTCCTCTAACCGGAAGCAACTGCACCAGGTGGCGCGCCATGATGATATCAACATGGATGACCTTCAACCTTACACTTTCATCCCTCATTGTATGACCTTTAGAGAACCTGCAAGAAAGATGCGTCCGGAGGATGAGGAATTCTTTGACGACGCGATTCCACGAAATCCTTACGTGAATTACATGTGCAGCAACCTTAGGCGTGCAGGGAAATACATCTTACCACACTTTCACGAGGATGATAAGGAAGAGCCATGGAGCGGAGGTCACAGGTCGGAGCGGTTTACGCGTGAACAGCAGCCGCCATACCGCATTGGAAGACATGTGTCGAGAAGCGCCGGGCCCATTCTCAGACCCTTCAAAGCGCACGTCCCTCTCTTTGCCTCGCAAAAGAAACGATTTGGAAGCGACCTCACTCAACAGAAATCCTCCGTGGCAGAATTCACTCTACAGAGAGAAAGAACGCGAGAGATGACCGTCAAAGCTAAAGCTCTCCTTAATAAGACAACAACGCGCGACAAGTGAGACTTGCTCCTTCTTGACTGCCGGCTAGCGAGGCGACGAGGATCACTCAATGGAGTGGATATTGTGGACACGCTGATACAGGAGAAGCTCGAATGGCAGTTGTATTTGAGGAAGTAACACGCATTATAATTTAATTATTTTTTATGAGGTCACCCGCCTTATAATAGACTCCTTTGAGGAGGTCACCCGCCTTGTTATAGACGTATTTGAAGAGGTTACCCGCCTTGTTATAGACGTATTTGATGAGGTCACCCGCCTTGTTATAGACGTATTTGATGAGGTCATCCGCCTTGTTATAGACGTATTTGAGGAGGTCACCCGCCTTGTTATAGACGTATTTGAGGACGTCACCCGCCTTGTTATAGACGTATTTGATGAGGTCACCCGCCTTGTTATAGACGTATTTGAGGACGTCACCCGCCTTGTTATAGACGTATTTGAGGAGGTTACCCGCCTTGTAATGTGCTTCTTTGCGTCTTGTTTATCGTATGAAAATCATCTCGTGTGGAATACGTTGATTCCACCCAAACTATGATATTGGACGGAATTGTGCGTTTAACGCTCCGTGACATCAATATAATGGCACTAAAAGATTCTTGTTTTAGATTCCTGATCAAGCAGTTGACACAGAAGACGTACATTATGACGATCGTTTTGTCAAAATATATGTTGTTGTTGTTGCTGTTGTTGTTACTGCTGTTGTAATAATATATGTTGCTGCTGTAAGTTGTTATAAGTGTTGTTGATGATGTTGTTGCTGTTGTTGTTGTTGTCAAAATATATGTTGTTGTTGTAAGTTGTTATAATTGTTGTTGCTGTTGAAAAATATACGTTGTTGTTGTAAGTTGTTATAAGTGTTGCTGCTGTTTGTTGTTGCTGCTGTTGTTGCGGTTGTTGTTGCCGTTGTTGTTGCCGTTGTTGTTGCCGTTGTTGCTGCTGTTGTTGACAAAATATATGTTGTTTTTGTAAGTTGTTATAATTGTTGTTGCTGTTGTAAAAATATACGGTGTTGTTGTAAGTTGTTATAAGTGTTGCTGCTGTTGTTGCTGTTGTTGTTGTTGCTGTTGTTGTTGCTGATGCTGTTGTTGTTGTTGTCAAAATATATGAACGGCTGCTGTGAAATTTTGCAATCTTAATTACCAGGTAGCGACAAAGTAGCGTGATAAGTCACAACGAGATCATAATGTTGATATCATAACGTTGCCGTTATACAAAATAAACGAATCAACATTTTGCACACATGGTACTTGCGCATGTCAATATGGTATAGCAAAGTGCAGTGTCTGTACAAAACAACTTACATACTGTCTCTGCAAAGTGCAGTGTCTGTACAAAACAACTTGCATACTGTCTCTGCAAAGTGCAGTGTCTTTACAAAACAACTAACATACTGTCTCTGCAAAGTGCAGTGTCTGTACAAAACAACTTGCATACTGTCTCTGAGTTACATGGGTGACGCCTGTCTGTGTAGGGCTGGAGTTACATGCGTGACACCTGTCTGTGTAGGGGGTGGAGTTACATGCGTGATGACTGTCTGTGTAAGGGGTGGAGTTACATGCATGACGCCTGTCTGTGAAGGGGTAGAGTAACATGCGTGACGCCTGTCTGTGTAGGGCTGGAGTTACATGAGAGACACATGTCTGTGTAGGGGGTTGAGTTACATGCGTGGCGCCTGTCTGTGAAGGGGGTGGAGCCACATGCGTGACACCTGTCTGTGTAGGGCTGGAGCCACATGCGTGACACCTGTCTGTGTAGGGGGTTGAGTTACATGCGGGACCCCTGTCTGTGTAGGGGTTGAGTTAGGGTTGTGAGGGGTGGAGTTACATGCGTGCGCCTGTCCATGTAAGGGCCGGAGTTACATGCGTGATGCCTGACTGTGAAGTGGTAGAGTAACATGCGTGACGCCTGTCTGTGAAGGGGGTGGAGCCACATGGGTGACATCTGTCTGTGTAGGGGGTTGAGTTACATGCGTGACGCCTGTCTGTGAAGGGGGTGGAGCCACATGCGTGACACCTGTCTGTGTAGGGGTTGAGTTACATGCGTGACGCCTGTCTGTGTAAAGGGTGGAGCCACATGCGTGACACCTGTCTGTGTAGGGGTTGAGTAAAATGCGTGACGCCTGTCTGTGTAAGGGGTGAAGCCACATGCGTGACACCTGTCTGTGTAGGGGTGGAGTTACATGCTTGACACTTGTCTGTGTAGGGGTTGAGTTACATGCTTGACGCCTGTCTGTGAAGGGGTGGAGCCACATGCGTGACACCTGTCTGTGTAGGGGTTGAGTTACATGCGTGACGCCTGTCTTTGTAAGGGGTGGAGCCACATGCGTGACACCTGCCTGTGTAGGGGTTGAGTAAAATGCGTGACGCCTGTCTGTGTAAGGGGTGAAGCCACATGCGTGACACCTGTCTGTGTAGGGGTGGAGTTACATGCTTGACACTTGTCTGTGTAGGGGTTGAGTTACATGCTTGACGCCTGTCTGTGAAGGGGTGGAGCCACATGCGTGACACCTGTCTGTGTAGGGAGTTGAGTTACATGCGTGACGCCTGTCTATGAAGGGGGTGGAGCCACATGCGTGACACCTGTCTGTGAAGGGGTTGGAGTTACATGCGTGACGCCTGTCTGTGAAGGGGGTGGAGTTACACATGCTTGACGCCTGTCTGTGTAGGGCTTGAGTTACATGCGTGACCCCTGTCTGTGTAGGGGGTGGAGTTACATACGTGACACCTGTGTGTGTAGGGGTTGAGTTACATGCGTGATGACTGTCTGTGTAAGGGGTGGAGTTACATGTGTGACCCCTGTCTGTGTAAGGGCTGGAGTTACATGCGTGATGCCTGTTTGTGAAGGGGGTGGAGCCACATGCGTGACACCTGTCTGTGTAGGGGTGGAGTTACATGAGTGACGCCTGTCTGTGTAGGGGGTGGAGTTACATGCGTGACGCCTGTCTGTGTAACCATATGTGCGCATGCCTTGTCAAAGATTTGCGGCTCACTGTCGGAAACAATGGGTTGGGAAGTCCGAACATAGCAATTATTCTCATTCTGGCATCAGAAACCCAGAGACTGCTGGTGTTGTTGAGTTCCAAAACAATTAGATATTTGGAACAAATATTGCGCCGCGTGATGAGGAGGTACTCATCAACTCACGTGTTTCCTTTAGCTGGGATGAGGAGGTACTCACCAACTCAAGTGTTTCCTTCAGCTGGGATAAGGAAGTACTCACCAACTCACGTGTTTTCTTCCTTGAGCTGGGTAGAGGAAGGTGAAATTCTCTGATGACCACATGTGGATGCGGGTCAGCTATTCTCCGTGATGACCACATGTGGATGCGGGTCAGCTATTCTCCGTGGGATGACCACATGTGGATGCGGGTCAGCTATTCTTTTCCGAACTCGCAAGCTACCACATGTGGATGCGGGATCTCAGTCGGCTATTCTCCGTGATGACCACATGTGGATGCGGGTCAGAATGCTATTGTGATGCGTCCTCTAAACTCATTCTGGGATTATGGATTGTTGACAGCTGATTTGCGATCATTTCAAGTGTGCCTGTGGTCAGATTCTATGGTGAAGCTTTTCAGCCCCGAACTCGCAAGCTAACAGTTCACGCACAATGATGTTGTACCTATACCCTGTCGTGGTGCCTTTGGTACTCTGATCTCTAGTCGCGTGAGGCTGGACGCGAAAGCAATGGACCGACCATTCCGAATAATAGTGGTGCCTTTGAATGCCTCTTGTGATGCGTCCACTTGAACTACAGCTGGTTTGTTTGGGTCACATGAGCTGAGATGGCTTGCTCTTTACGACAGCTGATTTGACGCCATCCAATGCATCATACTGCTAGTGGTGCCTGTCGTGGTGCCTTTGGTACTCTATACCCTGTCGTGGTGGTGCCTTTGGTACTCTATACCCTGTCGTGGTGCCTTTGGTACTCTACTCTATACCCTGTCGTGGTGCCTTTGCCTTCTATACCCTGTCGTGGTACTCTATACCCTGTCGTGGTGCCTTTGGTACTCTATACCCTGTCGTGGTGCCTTTGGTACTCTATACCCTGTCGTGGTGCCTTTGGTACTCTATACCCTGTCGTGGTGCCTTTGGTACTCTATACCCTGTCGTGGTGCCTTTGGTACTCTATACCCTGTCGTGTGTGGTACCTTTGTCGTACTCTATACCCTGTCGTGGTGCCTTTGGTACTCTATACCCTGTCGTGGTGCCTTTGGTACTCTATACCCTGTCGTGGTGCCTTTGGTACTCTATACTCTGTCGTGGTGCCTTTGGTACTCTATACCCTGTCGTGGTGCCTTTGGTACTCTATACCCTGTCGTGGTGCCTTTGGTACTCTATACCCTGTCGTGGTGCCTTTGGTACTCTATACTCTGTCGTGGTGCCTTTGGTACTCTATACCCTGTCGTGGTGCCTTTGGTACTCTATACCCTGTCGTGGTGCCTTTGGTACTCTATACCCTGTCGTGGTGCCTTTGGTACTCTATACCCTGTCGTGGGAGTTTCTTGGGAGGAGCTATATGCTCATTGAGCTGTGGCACGAACGGAGCAAGATAATCACCATACTATGGGGCGACTGCAGTTGTGTCATGTTGCTTGGCGCTTTCACTGGGTCGGATCAGGACGGACTTCATTCGTGAGGTAGACGGTGCCGAAGAAAGATATTTCCTTTTGCATGGTTTGGCATTTAGCCAGGTTGAACACTAAGGCGATCTCACGTACCCGAATGGCGATGGAATCATGGTGATGGAGGCTGCATCATGGTGATGGAGGCTGGCATCATGGTGATGGAGGCTAGCATCATGGTGATGGAGGCTGGCATCATGGTGATGGAGGCTGACATCATGGTGATGGAGGCTGGCATCATGGCGATGGAGGCTGGCATCATGGCGATGGAGGCTGACATCATGGTGATGGAGGCTGGCATCATGGTGATGGAGGCTGGCACCATGGTGATGGAGGCTAGCATCATGGTGATGGAGGCTGGCATCATGGTGATGGAGGCTGGCATCATTCTGATGGAGGCTGGCATCATGGCGATGGTATCATGGCGATGGTATCATGGCGATGAAGGTTGTTGTTTTTTGCACTTTTGGCAAACCATGGTGTGATCAGAAGCTAGCGTCTGGTGGAGCCATCGTGGTGTGATCAGAAGCAAGCGTCTGATGGAGCCAATGTGGTGTGATCAGAAGCAAGTGTGTGATGGAGCCCATCGTGGTGTGATCAGAAGCAAGCCTCTGGTGGAGCCACCGTGGTGGTATCAGAAGCAAGCGTCTGATGGAGCCACTGTGGTGTGATCAGAAGCAAGCGTCTGGTGGAGACACCGTGGTGTGTGTGATCAGAAGTAAGCGTCTGATGGAGCTATCGTGGTGGTGACTCCCTATACTACTACTGTGACCAATTTTGGGCATTTGTTGCAAGTCAGGTTTTGGTTTTGTAACTCTTGCATGTTATCCATATCCAAGTTGTTACAAGAGGTGTGGCTAACATGGTGCTTTTATCTTTGAACAGAATTGGTTGCCTTGCAGCTGCTGCCTTGGGGCCTCCTATGTTCTGGCCAGGTCCAGGGCGTTATCCATCTGGAGTCTGTTGGGGACTGGCTGAAGCTATTGATTTCTCACTACGTGCTGGGCAACACTCGGGGGGGGGGGGGGGGGGCACTTGGCCTTATTCTGGATAGGGGTGTGCCGCGGGACCTCGAAAACCCGTACCCGTCTTACAAGGTCAAAATGGCCAAAAGCATACCCCATCGTACAAGGTATTATGCGAATGTAAAACCCGTCGTACAGATTGAAGTTGAAAAACATACCCCGACCAAAAACCCGTCGTACAGGTCGAGAGGCCGAAAAAACATACCCCGTCGCGCGGCACATATATACTACCTCTATAAATCCCGGGTGGGGGGGGGGCAACACCCTGAAACATTTCGTCTTTCAAGTCATTATTGTCCCTTAAGTTACATATCTCAGCCTGGAGTTTTGTGATAAATTCAGCAAAGGACTTTCTGACGGTTAAGGTCTCTCAACTGCAATCGTTCCAATCTGAAGTTTTAATTAGGTTCGAAATACCGTAAGAATGTTTCCCGCACAGCATCTGGTTTCTTCCTTCCGTTGTTCTGACAGATGGGTCAGGCTTTTGACAGCTGGGTCAGGCCGTCAAATATATGCAAGGCTTGAGGCCCTGGCCACAGCAGGCTACATGAAATGTTGAAAAGGGAGGCAATATCCTTTTCATAAAGCCTTTGATGTCTGACGCTTTCTGGGAACCTGGTGGACATACAAACGGAGAATAACTTTCATATCGGTCGGCGATAGTATCTTCACTCATATTGTATACCTTTTTCACCATTAATGCATAGAGGTTTTGAGCAGTTTAAGCACTTCATCAACGGTTTTCTAACAAGGAAGTGTTGGGGTAGCATACATGCCTTACAGGAAGTGGTTGTGAAACAGATTATTTTGCTGTACTGCCTTCACATTCAGCTCGGCGTATTTCCCGTCAATTGCATTTGGCTGTTTTGACCAGGATGTTTTATATATAATTTGGCTACACAAAGTGTCACGACATTCGTATGTGACTGCACAAAGTGTCACGACATATGTATGTGGCTACACAGTGTCACGAAATAAATATGTGGCTACACAAAGTGTCACGACATAAGTATGTGGCCACACAAAGTGTCATGACATAAGTATGTTGCCACACACAGTGTCGCGACATAAGTATGTGGCCACATACAGTGTCACGACATAAGTATGTGGCCATACAGTGTCATGACATAAGTATGTGGCCACACACAGTGTCACGACATAAGTATGTGGCCACACAAAGTGTCACGACATAAGTATGTGGCCACACACAGTGTCACGACATAAGTATGTGGCCATACAGTGTCATGACATAAGTATGTGGCCACACAAAGTGTCACGGAATCAGTATGTGGCCACACAAAATTTCATGACCTAATGATGTTGGGTTACTAATGGTTATTATATCAACATAAATGCCGCTCCTTATGACATACCAGTACAAATGAAATGCCTTGCTAGGTTGTTCGATGGACTCATGCTACCGCAAAGGGCCGCTTCATGTACCTTACAGCATACGAGTGCGAGAGCGCGCCACATTTCGGGCGAAAATGAGGTTAATGTTACAGCACTAAACTTCATCGACCGGTTGGCCTTGCAATTGCTGAATTGAATCCACTGTCCGGCAACAATGAGATGACTAGCTCTCCGCTCAGTGGATTATTACGGGCAATATCATACACGAGGCTTTCTTTCCATTGACCACCCAGACTCGTCTATGCTGACAAATGCTTCCTGTCTCAAGACAATTCCATGTGCTCAATTGTTATGTTTATCTTTCAATACATCCTGAATGTTGTTCGTTTGTCCCACTCTTCCCACGAAAGCATGAACATCAGATCTTCAAGATTTATTGTAGAATCCATCGGACTTATTCACTGACGAACTTCTCAATGGGGCACCTTGTTAAAAGTTCAACATTTTACAATTCTGCAATTTCCTCGAAATATCTTTTGCAAGTATTTTCAATGTGCTCCCAAACTTCTATTTGTTTGCTTCATGCGAAGGAATTTTGGGTTTCAACAAATTAACAAGTGCTAAAGCTCTACCCGTGCTAATGTGTTTTCGTAATACAGAACTTGCATTTTTTCCGAATACATTATGATCTCCAATAGGTTGCCCACCTAATTCCTGCGTAACAGCAGCTTACGTATGCGCAGCTTTTGCTGTTTTAAGACCAGGCTCAGATGTAAGTACGATAAATTATATAACCTGTTTTTGTGCGTAGATCAGATATCAGCAAGATTGATTTCTATTTAACCTGACGACAATTTAGCGTTATTAAGCCTTTCTGACCGATTGTTGGATGGCATGCCATCAAAGTCATTATTCTGCCGATGTTCGTTTTAATTCACAAGCAATTATTCAGCCTTCCAAGTATTTCTCACATAATTTTAACCCTAAAAGTACCCTCAAAGTAAAAGAGTCAGCTAAGTAACTGTCAAGAAATATAACCCTCCAAGTACTTCCCCAGTGACGTAGCATTTCAAGTACTTCCCCAGTGATGTAGCCTTCCAAGTACCTTCCCAGTGATGTAGCCTTCCAAGTACCTCCCCAGTGATGTAGCCTTCCAAGTACCTTCCCAGTGATGTAGCCTTCCAAGTACCCCCCCCCCCCCCCCAGTCATGTAGCCTTCCAAGTACCTTCCCAGTGATGTAGCCTTCCAAGTACTTCCCCAGTGATGTAGCCTTCCAAGTACTTCCCCTGTGATGTAGCCTTCCAAGTACCTCTCCTGTGATGTAGCCTTCCATGTACCTCCCCCGTGAGGCTGCTGTCTATAATACTGCATCCCCCCTCCTCGTCTGATAAGGCAAAGCAGCAATAGACTCGAGTCATGATTATCATATCATTGTTGGTTGAAATACCAGTGTATTCATCATAATATTGGTGCTCCTTTGTCGTTTATGGTGTAATCGCTCCCTATGCCAAGCTTCCCAGTGCCATGTCGCTTCTAAGCCTGAGCCGTTATCAAATATGTATATATAAAGAAAGTATGAAATCTATAGATACTACTATCTCCCCTTACCTCACTCACACACGGCAAATCATACAATGCCATTAGTGCTTCTGATTTCAACAGTAATGTATTTCGCCCTGTATGACCAACTTTCAAACGGATAGTATTTGCTGGCATTTAATCACCAGCAAGTCTGTTGCAGTGCAAGAGTCACTCGCAAATCTAACATTTACCAGCACACAGTTTATCTTTGGCTGCAATGCCATTCAATGGGGTCCCTTACAGACCCCCATTCAATGGGGTCCCTTACAGATCCCCATTGAATGGGGTCCTTTACAGATCCCCATTAAATGGGGTCCTTTACAGATCCCCATTCAATGGGGTCCCTTACAGACCCCCATTAAATGGGGTCCCTTACAGACACAATAAGAATGCTGAGTCTATTGAGGTATGTGAACCAATATTTTTCTACATGTTACTGACTTTCAGGGTTTTCAGATATGATGTTTTTTTGCCGCTGTTGCCCAAATAGTTATGTAAAGGTACAGAATTTAGAAATCAGCCATGACGTTACCACGCAACAAATTACCGCGTTCATTTTAGTGGCCCCACTTGTGTCAGATATTAATTTCAAACTGACAACTGAGTAATAAGAAAATCAGCGCCTAGCACCGAAATGTCCCCGGAATAAGCTCAGCTGACACACACAAGCAGCGAGTGACTCTTGCGCTGCAATGGACTTGTGATTAAAGGCGAAATACTTATTGTTTGAGAGTCAACTACTGAAGACTGAATGCTCAATTGATGAAAATATTCTAATAAGCATCAGAAAAACTATTCACAATGTATGATGTCTTGAGTGAAAGACAGATTTTGGGTGTGAATGACCCAGGAGAGGTGGCATCGGGAACGCAGCGCCTGTGGTGTGACCCGGGGGAGATGGCATCGGGAACGTATCACCTGTGGTGTGACCCGAGGGAGGTGGCATCGGGAAAGCAGCACCTGTGATGTGACCCGTGGGAGGTGGCATCGGGAACGCAGCGCCTGTGGTGTGAACCGGGGGAGGTGGCATCGGGAACGTATCACCTGTGGTGTGACCCGGGGGAGGCAACTGATACTCAGTCTATATAGCCAGCAACCAAAACGGACACAAAGATTCCATCTCATCAGAAAATATTTATGATTTCATATACGATAAGTTAGTGATATCGACAATCAAGTATTTGCATAATTAATTCAATGCATTGTTTGCAGTATGTAGAGAAATGCTATGTACACACCAATGTATGTCACATCATTCTCTTTCACGCACTGCAAATGAAAGGTGCTAAATGGAAGGAGTGAGAATTGCCTAGATAACAATGCAAATGTGGCTTAAGGGTGTGTTGAGTACAGCTTTCCCCGTGAGAGCAGACAGTGGGGTCCGCAGGAACACAGTGTCTCATCACTGACAAACCCATGCAGGCAGATCATATCATCAGAATGCCATCAAAGTCTTCATCAAACACGTCCTGCACCACAACACATACCAACACAATTATTTACATCCAATAGTTCATAGTACAATACATAGCCAAACAGACCATTGAATGCTACACATGCACTCGAGTTCAGACATCATGTTCGGACATCATGATTTCCCTACACTAGCATTATCATAGTATATCATAAAGCAAGGGAGAAAACAAATCATGATGTCCAAACTCAAGTGCCCGTTGAGTGCAATATATAGATAACCAAGCCATCCAGTGCCATAATAAGGAAACAAGGTCATCCAGTACAATGAATAGCTAACCAGGTCATTCATTGCAGCAATATAAAGAAAACCAGGTCATCCAGTGCAATATAAAGCTAACCAGGTCATTCAGTGCAATATTGAGTATGTTGCCATTTAACATTGATAAAGCATTAGTTATGAGAATACTGTGTCATTGCTATAAGTGGACAGTAACAATGAGATAATATTTCTATGATGAAGGTATGGTAATGGAGGAGATAAAATGAGAATGAGTGGACAGCTTGATGAGTGGACTGCTGAATGAGTGGATAACAGGATGAGAAGACAGCTGGATGAGTGGATAGCTTGATTTGCTGACAGCTGAATGAGTGGATAACTGGATGAGAAGACAACTGAATGAGTGGATAGGTTGATTTGCTGACAGCTGAATGAGTGGATAACAGGATGAGAAGACATGTAGAAGATTGATTAGCTTATTTGGGGCTGACTGGATGAGAAGACAGGTAGATGATTGATTAGCTTATTTGGGGCTGGCTGGATGAGAAGACAGGTAGATAATTGATTAGCTAATTTGGGGCTGGCTGGATGAGAAGACAGGTAGATAATTGATTAGCTTATTTGGGGCTGACTGGATGAGTAGCCCTGGATGAAACACTGAATGTTCTGTCAGGGTATGGTATATAAGGAGCAGTTCTCAATACCAAACTCAAGCTTTTCAGTCTCCAATAACAGCTGATACCGCACAGCAACAACATTAACAAACATAACATAAAAAAGGGCAAACTGTCAATGCTGCCCTGTTTGACAAAAAGTAAGCGGTAAGTCTCTTAAATTAACAAAGAACCTGAAACCACACACAAGTCTCTGATAGACACTGCCAAACGACTTTGACCTGCCCCAGATAAGCGCATAACCCTGCAGCCTGCACTTGGTATCAATCACGCCTCTAATAATCTGCATAAGTCTTTAAGGGCTGAATCCTAATTTTTGCATTCGTTTTTTGAATAAAAAGTTCACCTTCTTAACTCGTTTGCTGGAGCCAGCTTCTGAATATCTCTCTTCCAACTTCCTCTTGTACCTAGAAGAAGCAAACAGTAGCTGTCAGTCTCACCCACATGATGTCAATTCACCCATGTGGCTCCCACTCACCCACATGGCGCCCCCTCACCCACATGGCGCCCCCTCACCCACATGGCTCCCCCTCGCCAACAAGGCGCTGACAGAAGTGTCCCCAGCAGCTGAGCTACTCACACTTCACTGTCAGGGTTATTCTCAGCGTTGCGGCATTTCTCCAATCTCCTCTCAATCTCACGCACCTCCTCGCGGTAAAGTGGTTCTTGATTGCGAACCTTGTAGCGGATTCCTTCAAACAAAACATGATCAACTATAACCAGTAGTTTACCATATAATGTCCGTCAGCCACCATACATCATGATCAGACCGTACAATACCAGCCAGCCATCATGAATGCATCATGATCAGACCGTACAATACCAGCCAGCCATCATGAATGCATCATGATCAGACCGTACAATACCAGCCAGCCATCATGAATGCATCATGATCAGACCGTACAATACCAGCCAGCCATCATGAATGCATCATGATTAACCAGTAGGTTATACTGCACCAGCTACCTACGACAATAAGTTCTGAGTGTAACAGTAGATAGGCGTGTGTAGAGAGATTGTTCTCACTGACGTTTCACATGTTCCACTGTTTTGGTGAGATTTTCTTGTCCGCCAGAGGATAACAGCTTGTTAGCTACATAACTGAAAACACAGCAAAGGCGGTTCAATTTGGCACACATATTTTATCATCAGCTGTATGAGCTGCAATGATCCTACACAGGGTCTTGGTGATGATATAGTCAATTTGATAAGGAGTGAGATAAATTATATGATAAACAAAACACAATATGTTGGTAGGCTTGGATATGAGTGAAATGAGAGCTGGGTTACCTGTCGATGCTCACACCAATATTCTTGGCACTGGCAAGAACAGCGGCAAGTGCTACCTGCATTCACAATCACACACATCAATCTCTAACAACGAGCCACCGGTTCACCCTCACTGACAAATACCACCAATATGCCACCTGCTCCATCTTCACTGACATCAAACACCACCAATCTGCCACCTGTTTCACCTTCACTGACATTAAACACCACCAATCTGCCACCTGTTTCACCTTTACTGACATCAAACACCACCAATCTGACACCTGCCATCTTCATCTTCACTGACATTAACTGACATCAAACACCACCAATCTGCACCTGTTCCACCTTTCACCACCACTGCCACCTGTTCCAACTTCACTGACATCCAATCTGACACCTGCTCCATCTTCACTGACATTAAACACCACCAATCTGCCACCTGTTTCACCTTCAATGAAACCAGCCCTCCACCCAACTTACCTATATGATAGCCATAATGACCAAGGGAAGATATCTCATACATTAATCATGTGATACTGAACTAAGTGCACCAACTGACCTGGGAGGGAGCGAACACCAAACCCACGTCGGTATTCAGGGCTCGGTCCAGGAATTCTTCTGCTCCCTTCCTCAAGCACTCGGCATCAGACACGTCTGCACAGCGCGTCTAACAAACACATGTGAACAAGAGGTCTAAACACAGCCTCAATCCACACACAATGCTTACGGTCGTCCACATGCAATGCTTATGAACAGTTGTCAACATGCAATGCTTACACATGGTGTGATACTGTGTTGGAATACAGCTAGGCAATATGGTACTCGGTGTACCTTAATATCAATAAGGAGTCCTTCGAGCGGTCGGAATGGGTTGTGTACAGTAAGATGGTAGTGAAGGAGGTGCATCAACAGCAACTCCTGTCCCAAGATGCGCTCAGCTTCCCGTTCAGGGTCACATGACTTGAGATTCTGTACGTACTGCTGTATGGACACGTTAAACTCTTCCACCTTACATGCAAGGTAAATACAGGTGTGTCTGCAATCAAAAGTACAATACAAGGTAAAAACAGGAGTTTCCAATCAAAAGTACAATATAAGGTAAAAACAGGTGTGTCTGCAATCAAAAATAAAATACTAGGTAAAAACAGATGTCTGCAATCAAAAGTACAATACTAGGTAAAACAGGTGTCTGCAATCAAAAGTACAAAACTAGGTAAAAACAGATGTCTGCAATCAAAAGTACAATACAAGGTAAAACAGGTGTCTGCAATCAAAAGTACAATACAAGGTAAAACAGGTGTCAGCAATCTAAAGTACAATACTAGGTAAATACAGGTGTGTCTGCAATCAAAAGTACAATACTAGGTAAAAACAGGTGTCAGCGATCAAAAGTACAATACTAGGTAAATACAGGTGTGTGTGCAATCAAAAGTACAATACTAGGTAAAAACAGGTGTCTGCAATCAAAAGTACAATACCAGGTAAATACAAGCGTGTCTGCAATCAAAAGTACAATACAAGGTTAAACAGGTGTCTGCAATCAAAAGTACAATACTAGGTAAATACAGGTGTGTCCACAATCAAAAGTACAATACAAGGTAAAAAAGGTGTGTCTGCAATCAAAAGTTCAATACAAGGTAAAAACAGGTGTCTGCAATCGAAAGTTCCATACTAGTTAAATACAGGTGTGTATGCAATCAAAAGTACAATACTGTTTAACAGACATTATCAAAGATGTTCTCCATACTACTAAGGCCATGGACAGAGTTGGCCTGACTAGGACAATATGAGAAGGAAAGGCTTGTTATGATTTGTGACACATTAAAATAATTAAAACAAAAACTACAAATGACAGAATCTGCTTCTGATACAATGCTGATGAGTTTTGGCAGACTTTGGTGATGAAGAGGTTGGGACCCTGTGCACACACTTTGCTGTTGTTCTGCAGAGAAGGCAAGTGTGGATGTGGAAATGATACAAGATGAATGGACCACTTTGAAGAGTAAACCGTACAGCCAAGGTGACTGAAGCACGTGACTGAGCAGTTTGACCTGGTCCCGAGTGAATCGTATGCTAGAGAAAGAGTGCTCTCATGTTTTGTATTTGTTTGACATGATATTCATAATTGACAATTTATTCATCTATGGCAGAGTGTGAGGAAGGCTGCAATGTGATGGGTGAAACCAAGAGTGACTGACGGTCCAGTTTATGCCACTCCACATTAGTCGACCTCATGACTGTTCTTCTTTAGTCTCCTGATATTCACAACTTCGATCCTGACAGTGAGACTGAATCATTCGTTACTGTATGTTTGGGTGCCAACAGGCTGCTATATTTCCCAAGCACAGACAAGTGATGAGAGTTCGGACGTACTTTTTGCTGTTTAGGCATGCAATGTGTTCATTTCTGTTTGTCTTTGTTTCTATTTTATCTGTGAATAACATGTGTTGTAGTGAGTGATGAAGATTTATATTTGGACATAAGCTTATGTTGTTATTTGGCTGGGAAATTTGTGTTGGGCAGGTAACTTTAGAAAAAAAGTTACCGGCCCTGGTGGCTTTTTTTTTAGTTTCCGCTCCTGAGGCACAGATGTATCTGGTAACTAAGGGGCCAGGTTAATATAGGGAGGGTCTGTTATTACAACTACACCTCCTCAATAGAGCTACACAGTGTGACGTGACATCACCAATAACGACTCCCTACCAACCTAGCCCTACCAATAACGACTCAACCTAGCCCTACCAATAACGACTCAACCTAGCCCTATCAATAACGACTCGACCTAGCTTCACCAATAACGACTCGACCTAGCTTCACCAATAACGGCTGGACCTAGCTTCACCAATAACGGCTGGACCTAGCTTCACCAATAAGGGATGGACCTAGCTTCACCAATAACGACTCAACCTAGCTTCACCAATAACAGCTGGACCTAGCTTCACCAATAACAACTCGACCTAGCTTCACACAATAACGACTCGACCTACCTTCACCAATAACGACTCGACCTAGCTCACCAATAACGACCTAGCTTCACCAATAACGGCTGACCTAGCTTCACCAATAACAGCTCGACCTAGCTTCACCAATAACGGCTGGACCTAGCTTCACCAATAACGACTCGACCTACCTTCACCAATTAACCTAGCTGGACCTAGCTTCACCAATAACGGCTGGACCTAGCTTCACCAATAACAACTCGACCTAGCTTCCCAACACCTTTTTGCTGTAGTATTCTATACATGTCAGGCAGGTTATCTCAGCGACCACTAATAGAATAAATATCAAAGTAAGCCACTGGGTGCATTATCATTTAGAAATGACTTCAGCTTGGCAAAATGATCACATCAGTTGCTGGAACTAGTCTGGTGGTACATCCCACCTAGGTGAGGATGCAACATGGGGTCGAAGGGGATTATCACCAGATGACTTTGTAGCCCTATAAAGAACAAGCTATATCCCATTTACATTAGCAGTAGACACAGCTGACTATATCAGATTAGAAAATGTTACTTACATCACGTCGCGGGGCGAATAATCCATGACAGAATTGTGGATGTACATGCGTTTAAAGTATGCCATGGCAGTACCCTGTGAGAACCACACACATACAGAACCATGGAACAAGCACATCGCAGCATTCAAGAAATAACAAGATGAACCAACACTGGCAACTTCAGCAGCTCTATAGCAGGCTCCGTGCTCCATCATTATGGTGGCACTTCTTCAGTGATTAGCTCTGTGCTGATGCAGCATTAAAGGCTGATGAATGGCATTAGCTTTACACAAGGAAATATAATAAGACACACACCAATATATATATATATATATATATATATATATATATATATATATATATATATATATATTTATATATATACATATTGGTATGTGTCTTATATATATAATATATATATAACAGGAAATTAGGAACACCATATATATATATATATAATATATATATATATATATATATATATATATATATATATATATATATATATATATATATATATAACATATATAATAGGAAATTAGGAACCAATGTGTAATAACACAAACACTTACACACACATACGTGTATATATATATATATATATATATATTATATATATATATATATATATATATATATATATATATATATATATATATATATATATATATATATATATATATATATATTATATATATATATATAAACCTCCAGAGATGGAGGTGCTGTTTGATGATCCAAATTCATCACGTGCCGATCAATGCTTAAGTAACTATTCTCACCAGGACATATCTGGGCATGGGGGGATGAAACTTCTGGCAGAATTCTTTGAGAACATATTCATAGTGACGCCGTAGTTTGGTTTCATCATCTGGGCTTAGGAAGCAGATGTCAGGATATTGCTCCTAAAACACAAAGAAATCTGAAAAAATCACAGTTTACCCTGCTTTCATGGTACACACCCCCACACAGAGTTTACCCTGCTTTCAAAACCCAACAGGTCAGAGCAGACAGGTAAACAGGACAGGTCAGGTCAAACAGGTAAAACAGGACAGGTCAGGTCAGACAGGTAAAACAGGACAGGTCAGGTAGGTAGGTAACAGGACAGGTCAGGTAGGTAAAACAGGACAGGTAAGACAGGTAAAACAGGACAGGTCAGGTCAGACAGGTAAAACAGGACAGGTCAGGTCGGTAAAAACAGGACAGGTCAGGTAGGTAAAACAGGACAGGTCAGGTCAGACAGGTAAAACAGGACAGGTCAGGTCAGACAGGTAAAACAGGACAGGTAGGTAAAACGGGACAGGTCAGGTCAGACAGGTAAAACAGGACAGGTCAGGTCAGACAGGTAAGTTCATTTATAGGTTATTGACCAGTATGTTACAATACATACAGAAAGACTTAGTACTGCTCATCCATCCTCAGTGCTGCACAGACCCATGGCTAACACTTATGTTTTTATGACAAATTAGGACGCTTTCTTAGCCTCATGGTGTAATTTCAGTTAGAAGGGTCTACCAAGGGCAGAGCAGGATTAATGATGGTAATGGTTATATTGTGGTTTAATATCCATCATCACAACTCATCGATTGCATGACAACTCATCGATTGCATGACAACTCATCGATTGCATGACAACTCATCCATTGCATGACAACTCCCCTTGCATGACAACTCATCCATCGAATGACAACTCATCCATTGCATCACAACTCATCCATTGCATCACAACTCATTCATTGAACCACATCCAGAACTCACCCTGATGAGGACACCTTGATTCTCTACGTATTTGCGGTTGGCTTCAGAACGGAGTTTGTCTAACTCAGTGGTGCCGGAATATGTCCAGTACTTGATCTGTGAGCTGCTTGAAAACATGCTGACATCAGCAGAAAGGGAACACAAACACCTGGAAGGAAGGGCAAGTAGAGGTTACGGCTCGGCTCATGCATCCCAGAATGGACAGAATCGCAGCTCATTGGAAGTTGATATGCTCTTGTTGTTTAATCTGTGACGAGCCAAGAAACTTAATCAACGTTCTGGTGGTGAGCTCGGGTGAAATACGAACATAGGATGCAATGAAACCACAATACTGAACTAGTAAGGTAAGGTAAGTATAGGGTTAAACAGCACACCAACACTAGTGTGTTATATATGGTGTCCACGAGGGCAAAAATTAACAGATCAAATTGACCTGATTGACTTGATACGGCAGCTGCTTTCCAGGGTCAATAGAAAAGAGCGAGAAATTCATGTGGAATAAAATGAACAAGAAGTTGGAAAAGTAAATGATCATGAGAGGTCACCACCAGTCAATCTACTGGACCAGGACATTCCTGCCTCTTGTCTAAGTGAAGTCTAACGACACGAGTCGCAACCCACGGCCAACAGGTGGCCCCTATGAGTCACCTCTTAAGACATGCAAGAGGATACAGTGTGCCTACTCTACCCCAGACCCACAGGGGCTACATTGCTTTGGCCAGGGTGGGCTACTGGACAGTATGGAGTAAATCACAGCTTAGGCTATGTGTGATAAGGATTTTCGAGTAGAGAGTTCGGACTCAAAGACAAATACAAGGATCTTGCAAGAATTATCATATTCAAGGAAATGCTCACAGAATGACCAAATAACGAGTTTCTTTACAACAGGATCAATCCCCCCACCAGACAGAGATGACACCCCAGAATTGGTCGACCACAGAAAAAGCCTTGCTTGTTGTCTAGTTCATCTACTCTGCACCTAACGCTCTTACCCTTGGCCACTTTGTCAAAGTCTGATGGAAAATCTTGCAGATAACCAGAGGTGGGAGTGAGGTGGTGGAATAACCGGTTTCCCTGACTTGAGAAAAAGATGGTGGAACATGGGACATTTTGACTGTATGCAAATGGTGCAAGAATAATGCCTTGTTCTCTGGAAGCAACAACCTGCAAGCTGATGCATACACCCGACAGGAAACCCATAACCCTTACCACACAAACATTATTCTGAACATTACTACAAGAACAGTGGTGACACAGCTGACATAGCTACCGACATGATGCAACCACTTGGGGCTGCAAAAGTTACAGAGGGTCACCCCCCACATGAAGCCCAGATGCGCATTTGAACATACTAGCCACATTGAGGCCCCCTCTCTATCATACCAGTCATGATGCACATTTAGATGTGCTGGCTGCAATAAATCAAGTCCTTGACAAGGAAGCAATCAAAGGATCGGCCACTGCGATGGAGATGTGCTTGATGAATTAAGTGATGTCACAGCATACAAAAAAACTTAGATGTAGATGTTAAAGGTGTCCCTGCAATGCATTTATGGGTAATTTTGACATTCCAAACGGCAGCAACAGTCACTTCCCTGGAACAATTTGCCAAAAGCAAAGGTTTGGATGTTGCCACTATCAGCAGTCTGGCTTGTGATGGCTGGGAAATGCAATGGTGTGGGTTCTTTGTGCGACTCTTGCAGCTGCCCCATAATGTCTTAGCTTTTTGACTTGTTAGAACCCCTGAAGAGAATGTCCAATTTGCTTCAGGGTGACCTGCTAGATAGCATAGTCATCGGACCAGCTGTCGAATCGACAATGAATGCATTGACCATATTGACACTCCGGGATGGCCTACAAACAGCACATGACGGAGATGTATGGCCATGCATACATTATGTACAGCATGCACAGCATTCCAGAAAGATTCTCACCTCTACAAACACAAACTACTGGAGAATCTACAGGAGAGATTCAAACATTTCTCTGTATACTGGAACATCGTTACCAAATTATGAATCCAGCCTGACTCAACACTTCTTCTCATGGCATTGGCCCATATGGTGAAGAATCACAAGATACTATTTTGCAGCATTATGGTGAACCAAACGAAAGTGAACAAGGCCTAATCCCTTTCAACATCGATGCTAGTCGTGCAAAGCAGGACATCCCTCAATTCAAGGCCTTCTTGAAATTGCTTGTCCCGACCAACTCATCAGGTCCTGACCACTTAGTGAACACAGAGCCTCTGTCTGGACTTGGCCTCATCAGCCTGGTTCTTATCCCTCAGCCAGATTTCCTTGGTGTTTTGTGAACGTGCCTGATGAAAACCAGACAGAGAGGTAGATGGTTTGGTGATGTTCTTGACACATTATGGAAGGGACCTAAATATCATTATGGAAGACACCTCAAACTCTTTGAGACAAAAAAAGCAGATATGACATTCCTAACAACAAAGAAGTAAAGGAAATGAAATTATCATTTGAAAAGCAGTCGAATACATTTGTGGATTTTCTTTAGTGCACGGTTATAAAATTTAAAGCAAATTGAAAAACCATATGTTCATTGTTGATAAAATTGGGGCCTTTCAGGCTTACACTGGGCCCCGAATTTGGACTGGGGACTGCCAGAGCTTAGGAATTTTACCCTAAGATCCCCAGGCCCTTAAGGATATTAGGGGACTCATTCATTGCAGCTACTGCCGTGCTCTTTCTTGGTTCTTACGGCTAGGTGTATGAAATTAGAAAACTCACCATTCACAGCACGAAATGACGTTACCTCCACAATGTTCACAGCACGAAGCACGAAATGACGTTACCTCCACAATGTTCACATGTTTTATCTAATTAAGTCCAATCACTCAACATATATCTGTATGGAAGATGAGTTTTAAAACCAGAAGACTCTTATAAATGAGTATATCAGCCTAAAGTCCACACCAAGCCTTCATATATGGGCACTTGCCAACATGGCGGTGAGGCAGCGGAAACTGACACCAACTGGAACATAGGTGAGGCAGCCAGCCAGGCTTTGTGGCACGAAGCCTTCAACGCTAAAAGCTAAAATGACCTGGTCTAACATATAAAAATGACCACACAAAAAAAAACGCTGTTGCACAAATGCCACAACGAATCAAGAAAAAAACAACCATAAGGCCACAGGAACAATCAGCTACAGTTTTTGCCTATGTTCTCGCCGCCATGTTTACAATGGAAGTTGAAGGGGCACTCTGGGATACCATCCTCCACACTGCGTATTTTGGATTGGGATATCATTGGTTAACTAGAAAAATTATCGAAAATATACTTTTTGGCAGGCAATCTGAATATGAAACATCCCACCAAGTAAATTAACACTTTCAACACTGATTGACTGAAACTCAATAGAAAAAGCATACTTCGTGAAAACAAGTGGTTTTCCCTGTGGGTCTGGGAGTATAATAGGCCCACTGCATCCTCCTGCATACCATAAGAGGTGACTTACAGGGGACAACCTGTTGGTTGTGGGCCGCGACTCTTGTCAGTGGACTAATCGATCCTGGTGGTTGAGTGGAGCCATGTGTGCAACACACTACTCTGGCCCGGATTTCGCCTAGACGAGAGGCTGGGATGGGGTAGTCCAGTCTATCGACTGGTGGTTACTTGCCCTAGGGCTAGGATAATATTTGCATTTTTATCTTTTTCATCATCATCCACTTGGCTGCTTAATCAGGTCAATCTTACCTTTCCCCTTTGTAGGCACCACAAAACTCATCAGTATAGGTGTGCCGTTTAATCCTACACGTACCTTATCTCACCAGGAGCAACGGGTATTATACTACAGGTATTAAAACCTGATTTTGGTTTGTTGGGCTGCTTGAGAGAGCCCTGATATTATCGCCCACCGACTTTCAAATCCGTTTCTGGTCGTTTAAACAGTGAATGTTTCTGAGAAATTGATTCAGAGACAATTAACTAAATGTTCGATAAAATACCATGTCTAAGTATACAACATATGTGCCAATACCGTAGGGTATCAATGTAGATTTAATTATTCAGTAGATGCGACATAATTGTAAAAGTGATAGAAGACGTTAGCGACTTGGTGGGGGCACTCCGTGTTAGATGGACCACGGAAACGCTAAAAGATTAAATACTTTATCAGCCTGTTATAGGATATTATTTAATAGGCTACAGACAAATATTGACTTATAGGTGTAAAACGAGACGTTGGACATATATGATGGTGCATCAGACATTATTAAAATCATGAAAAGAGAGAGGGACTAAACTATGCTTGTATCGCTTTGTTCCGCATGATCTTTGACAAAGAAACTGCCTCTGACAGCGTGCGCTATTTACTATTTTCGATCTCACATATCCTTTTCTATGTTGATATCTGCTTCACTATACCATCAGGGGCGAATCCTGCCTATATGGTGATATGGGCATCAATAATCATAAGGTGCGAGGTTACTAGCATAACCGGTGATATAGCCCCGGGGGTGGGGGGGGGGGGGGGGGGGGTGGTTCTCTCCTTGGAAAAGGGTATGGGTGTGCCGCCATGGGAAAAAAAAAAAAACCGCCATATCCATACCAATCCAAAAAGAGGAAAGGGAACCATTTACATACCAAATCCTCTGAAAAAGACCCATTCATATACAAATTTTTAAAAGGGTTACCAATACATATGCCAAAATTAATGAACCCAAATCATATCTAGACCACCTCGAGGAGCTACAAGGGACCCACCCATATACCAACTAATAATGATTCAGAATGAAAAAGTACGTTTATTAAGCTTCGCAACAGCAAAAAAACCCCACAAAACTTTGCTGATATCGTGGTCAGTACCAACGATGCTCTGGTTCGTAACGGCAAGGCAGTTAATTAAATAGCGGACACTAAATAAAAAATGTGTGACTTGGGCCCGCAGGCTATCAACGAGCGCCCCACGACGTCCGGTCCACGAGGAAGACGATATTGCAGTAAACGGTGGAAGGAGAATGTACGAACCAGACCTTTCTGTTTGCTTATAATGCCATAAAACTTGTGTTTGAAACATCGCAACCACGCTGACTGATAGGGCTGGCCACCATTGGTCCAGGGGACTTTGAGCGAACACCCAATATTGAACATCACATTGTTGGTATACAGGTCATTGCCAAAAAAACCGACCCATTGCTATACCTGTCTTCAAGAAATAACGACCCATTTGTATACCAAAATGCAAAAAAAACAACCGACCAAATTGGCGGCACATCCCCACTAACCTCCACATAGTGAGAACCCCCCCGCCCCCACGGGATATAGCCTCCGGTTTGATCGCTCGATAATGTATGAATTATTATACAATAGGATAATCCGCATCAGACACAATAGAAGCTATTTATTGACAACACAATTTAGTAGTTTAGTAAAAACTACATATTTCCCCGCTGACCAATTTGCCAGCTTTCCTGATGATTCTGTTCAAAATAGACGTTCAGACATTTAATTTGAAAGTTATAGCACTTGGAACAATGGATCTGTTGAATAATAGTAGATAAGAATTATCAACACCAAACGATTTCAGAAGGCGTAAGAAATGTACACGTTGTTGTCATTTACTGCAAATCGTGTCTGTGTTCAGAGACCAAGAGAAAAGGTCATATATGGTGGTAGCCCTACACGACGTCTACGTAGACGCATTATCGATGAGCACGTCTGTCCACACCGCTAACTTGTCCAAAGCAGAGTACATCATCTCCGTGATACACCGTTTGTGTAAATGCTGGACAAATACTAAGATCGTATCGTATCTATTCGGTCCTTGCCAAAACGTCCCAACATCACTGTGTATCTGATATGGGAGCTCACCGCTAACTTGTCCAACTTGACTGAGCCTATATCTGGCTCACTAGGCTTCAACAAACCATCAGGCTCATCTATCAGACTCAATTTCCAGTATGTCTCTGCCTCATTGATGTCCTACAATCACTACATGAAGCCTACGCGATCTCACCAACTTGGACAAGATAGCGCTAAATGAAGATTCCGCTGCCGCTAACTTGTCCAACTTGACTGAGCCTATATCTGGCTCACTAGGCTGTCATGGGTGCGTTTACATTAAATGACTCACATTATTTGATACAGTGACTTTGATGAAAAACAACACAGATAGGGTTAAGCAGCCACTTCGCTTTTTATTTCGAAATAAGAAAATACGCCGAGGTTTGAAGACTGTCTTGATGTCGGGAGGATAGAGCGATCTGAGGGAAAAAATATTCAACACTATGACATCTAACTGTAAGACATTGGACAACTGATAAACTCGTATAAACAATTTAAGAAATGAAAGTAAACCCCGTCACTTTTTATGCAACACGCTCTCTGTTGCAGCACAGAGACGATCAGCCTCTTCGTACAAAATGGCCTTGGCGCACATAAGTGTGGCAATGACTGCCTCTTTCAAGACCACTTAGTAGTGACCGATGAATACCCTACACACACAGAAAAACAAATCGAGCTCGGCGATTTATAAAACAGTTTAAGTGGTCTGTCTCAAATGTGGCATTGGATGATCGTGTTATTTTCAACATAGAAGCAGCTCAGAACCTACCCCTGATAATCTTCAACAGCTCGCTGTAGGGATCCGCTCATCGTAGTTCGGAGAGAGGTATATATTGATGTAACTGACCTTGAAAGCAACAATGAACACATTTCTATACTTATCTAGATACTTTCTCGACACGATAAATGATAAACGATGCTAAAATATTCAATAAGAATCGAAATCAGCCAAGAGAGAGGCCCACCTTTATTTTCGCGTCAGGTAAATGTCCACTAGACGAGAAATCCTAAGACAATAAGAGTGGTTTAATGTCTTACATCGAAATAATGTAAGGCTATATACATAACAAAAGAATCCAGAGAGCTGATTTGCAGTCTTATGTTAACTATAAAAGATTATTGATTAGCAACTCTTTTGAAAAGAACACCAGCGCATTAACCTCCTTAGTCCTTGGATAGTCGTGCAGGAATTGCAGGTGCCTCGATCCATACGAACTTAGCAATGCAACAACAAATTAGCCATTCTAACACATGCTGATCGCAAAACGTGGAATATTAATTTATTAGACGATGTTGTGAATGTGAATGCAAATGAGGCATTTTCGTTATCAGAAAGGTGTGAAGTTTTTGCAGTCAGTGTGAGTAACACAACGATTTTATTTGAGGTCTTGTTGTTGTCATGCAATGCAACTGACTAAGGTGATGGTGGACCAAACACAATCAACATATAAGGAAAGCAACGAGTTGCCATGTGCTGTAATATTTTACACGAGTATCCATTTTCATGATTTCAGAATGGTCCTCCGCCATATCCCAGCCTTATATCATTTGATGAAACATATATAGGAACATTATAAAAACAGACACAAAAGCGAGAGGGGATTAACTTGGCTAGGACAGCGTGGTAAGGTAAGGTGGACATGAGTCTGTTGGTATCAGTTGACGTGAGGGTAAGGCCAGAAACTCAGCAAACCACTCGGAAACAGGTTTTCTCTGCGGTCGGGAAGTTGCTGTCGGGTTGGCGCAGGGGGCAGCAAACTAACCCATGGCGACTCCTGCCCTAAGGAAATAGGTAGATGTAGGGGAAAAAGAGGTCGAGAGACGGTAACTGAGTTGATAGGTAGGGTTAGTTAGCGTGATGAGCCCAGGGTAAAGGGGCCATCTTCTTCTTGTGGTGTTCATCTTTTTGCCTTGAGCAAGGGGCATCAAGGACCCTAGGGAAAGGGCGATAGCTTTCCGGAAGGCCTTCAACGTACTAAACCACAAAAATCGCCCCCTAGTCAGGTTTGGAAGCCAGTTAATGTTCCCCTGCAGGTGCCAGCCAGCCCCTCGTACTATGAAGAAAAGCACACTGGAGTGAGTGATTGGGCGAGTAAAGGATAAAGAAGGCGAACTACCAATGGAGCCAGCTGGCGACGGTCCCTAAACTGCAGCGGCAGTATGTACTGGAGATCAGGAACAGGTTCCAAATACTGCAGGAGGACAAGGACATCTCTGTAGATTACAAGCGCTTCGCCGAGGTCAACCAAGCAGCTGCGGAGGCATGTCTGGCACAAGTCCCCAGGGTACGACGGAGTTAGCAGTGTTTGGACCCTAGGGTCGTAAAGTCAAGGGGGGAGATGAGGACCTCGTACAAGAGTTACCTGGCACATCGCAAGGTAGATGAGCGGAGAGAGGCCTTCAAGTTGAGGAAAGAAAGAGCTGTACCAAGTTTATGCAGAAATACAACAGCAGGAACTAACCCAGAAGATGAAAGGCGTGAAGGAGGCACATATGAACCACAGGCACGGACAAAGCTGGAGACTTATAAACATGGTATCAGGGAGAAAACAAGCTCAATCGTCCAAGATCAAGTGGCAGAATGATAGGGAGAGAGTGGCTGCTTGGCAATCAAACTTTAAGAAGCTGCTTGGCAGTCCAACGGAGGTAGACAATGAAGATGAGCCCATCTTCCAGGTCTTCCAAGAACTTCCCATAACAATTTTCATGGAAGAATACCTGAAGGCCATGCGCAGCATCAAGTGTGGCAAGAGCTGCGGTGAAGATGGAGTGACCCCAGAAGTCCTGAAGTTTGTCCAGGTGGATGATATCGCTCTCAGCTTCATAAAAAGAGCATATGCTACCGGAGCACTACCAGCACTCTGGAGCACCCTTAATATTGTTCCGATCCCCAAGTCTGGTGATCTCACCAAGAGGGACAACTATCGAGGCATCGGCCTAAGTCCTCTTCTCGCCAAGACCTACAACAGGATTCTGCTCAACAGATTGAGAACTGTTCTAGATCCTCTGCTAAGAACTTCGCAGAAAGGCTTTCGGCAGAAGCGCACAGCTGTCCAGCACATAATTGCGCTCAGGAGAATACTGGAAAGAGTGAAGGAGGGAAGACTACCAGCAGTGCTCACCTTCATCGATTTACGCAAGGCCTCCGACACCGTGCACAGAGGAAAACTAATATATGTTCTTCGTGCCTATGGCATCCCAGAGAAGGTGGTCCAGATAATAGCAGTGGGTTACAGGGGAATTCGGGCAAAGATGCTCTCTCCATATCGTGAGACCCCGTATTTCGATATACAAGCAGGAGTACTCCAGGGCGACACACTGGCCCCCTTTCTATTTGTTCTAGCCTTTGACTATGCATTGAGGCAGGCAATTGACGGCACAGGGAACAACTGGGCTTCACACTCACCCCCCAGGAGAAGCCGGCAGGTCGGACCAGTCATGGTGACTGACCTTGACTATGCTGACGATATTGGCCTCATATCTGACACAGCAGAAAAAGCACATGTGGTGTTGCTAGCAGTGGAATCAGAGTGCAAGAAGATCGGCCTTCATCTCAATGCCAAAAAGAGTAAAGTGCTTGCCTTCTACGTCGAGGACATGACTGTAGTCACTGTCGATGGAGCAGTGCTAGAGGTGGTGGAGGACTTTAAGTACCTTGCGGCCTACATCGCCTCGACAGAGAAGGAGCTGCGCGAAACACTCAATGAAGATGGCGTGGAAGCGACGACCTCAAGATGCGACTCTTTGTGGCAACAGTCGAGTCAGTACTGCTCTACAGCGCTGAAACATGGATCTTAACTGTACAGCAAGAGAAATCCATTGATGGTGTCTACACTAGGATGCTGCGCATGGAACTTGACGTTACCTGGAAAGACCATGTACACAACAATAACCTGTATGGTGACCTTCCGCTTATCTCAATAAAAATCAGGGATAGGAGGATGGGTCTCACAGGCCACTGCATTCGACACCCGGAGTTGGCGGCCCATCACACCACCTTGTGGGAGCCTAATCAGGGAACTAGCAGCAGGGGACGGCGGCCAGCCACATTCATCGACACTTTGCGGCGGGATGTTTGCCTCAGTGACACAGGGGACCCTAATGCTGGACAGGGAAAGAGTGGAGAGCTGCGACCAAGTCCAGAGTGGATGTAGGATAGACTACGCCCTCGCATCATCCTCGCATTTCACTAGTGAAGAAGAGGTCCACGTAAGGGACATACGGAGGCCGGGGTGATTCAAGAGTTTACATCAGAATGGGCCTCTGCACCTGTTCTCATATGGTGGAGGGGTGGATCCGTGCGCTACTGTGTGGATTACGTGGTACTGAATTATGTCAGCAACAAGAATGAGTTTCCCCTTCCACTCTTAGATAAGTGCCTGGACACCTTAGCAGGTAAAATCTGCTTCACTAGACTGGATGCCAATTCCGCGTATTGGCTTGTAAAAATAGGAGCCAGAAGACAGGAGAAAAACTGCATTTGCCTTATAAGGTAAGGTATGTATAGGGTTTAACGGTACACCAACACTCATGTGTTATATGGTGCCAAGAAAGGTTAATAGATAAGATTGACCTGATTAATCAGCCGCCTTCTAGGATAAATGAAAATGGAGATGGAAAGGATAAAAATGGAAACAATTATCCTAGGGCAAGTCACCACCAGCAGATTGACTGAACCAGGCCATTCCAGCCTCTCGTCTAGACGAAATCCGGGCCAGAGTAGTGTGTTGCAGATATGGCCCTCAAAAGGACCGCTCCACTCAGCCACCTGGATCCCACTGTCCACCGAAACGAGTCGCAACTCACGGCCAACAGGTTACCCCCTATAAGTTGCCTGACTGAATAACCGTATAATGCCTTATAATTATCCTGCCTTGACTCAAAATAATACAAAGATGCAACATATATTGACATAAATGAGAACTAAGCCTTTATATTATCGTTCAAGACCACGAAATACGGGAATACAAATAACAGAAGTAGTTCAAAATAAACAAACGAATACAAAATATCAAGGCAGTATTCCATAATTACCATACTGCAGCTGGTCAAATACAATCAGCGAACTAAAATTTCCAAACTCATCTAATGGAACAAACAAACTAAATCGCACGACCAAAGAAAGTAGTGTCAATAAAGCGTGTATCACAGAAATATTACCCAGCGCTGTATGCGGTTGGACAAGTTAACGGCGTGGACAAGATAGCGTTACCACACACGTCTCATCACGTTTCATGCTCCATGGCAGACATGTTTCACGCTAACATAACGTGCAAAGCTAACATAACACGATTGTAACAAATGCATGTGTGTGGCAAGGCTGTGCCATCAGATGCCATTCGCTATTCGAAATGTCATCTGTTTGAAATAGCCCGGACTGTGCAGGCTAGCTTTTTGCGCGGTTTCTGATATTTCTTCATAGGGTCTAGATGCTAAATTTAGCGGTTCCATCAAACACGATATGGCAAATTCGCTTATGAGCGGCCATTGACAACTAGCTCAGGACGTTATAAAGAAATGGTACGTCCGCTCAGGGTTACTATGGTGATAACTAGATAATCATAGAAGTAGCCAATCACAACATTTGATCCTTCAATACGTTGTTGCAAGTGACATTTTTGGTCTTTTTCTGAAATTGAATACAAGTTATTTTGTCTATTGACATTTTGAAGTTGAGTATCTTCATTGCACCATTCAGACTGATCGAGTCTGATCTCGTTCAACGGATACGGGTTCCAATCAGAGCCTTCCTACCCAGCTAAGGGCAAACCCAAGTGTATGCTAGGTACTGTCGGTATCTTTACAAAAGGTCCCATTTCTTGTTCTTGTTTACAGGGCCCTTCATGATGAGCCACCTAGGAGTCTACGATCAGCATTCTCGCCCATGCTTCTCGATCGCCCTAGGTTCTCAAAAAATGCTTCTACCCAGTCATTCTCTGTGGCAGGAACTGAGTTAAGGAACTAGCTCCTACCGCACCTACGTCTGGCTCACAGTGAACTCTCTAGCTCCCACCGCACCTACGTCTGGCTCACAGTGAACTCTCTAGCTCCCACCGCACCTACGTCTGGCTCACAGTGAACTCTCTAGCTCCCACCGCACCTACGCCTGGCTCACAGTGAACTCTCTAGCTCCCACCGCACCTACGTCTGGCTCACAGTGAACTCTCTAGCTCCCACCGCACCTACGTCTGGCTCACAGTGAACTCTCTAGCTCCCACCGCACCTACGCCTGGCTCACAGTGAACTCTCTAGCTCCCACCGCACCTACGTCTGGCTCACAGTGAACTCTCTAGCTCCCACCGCACCTACGCCTGGCTCACAGTGAACTCTCTAGCTCCCACCGCACCTACGCCTGGCTCACAGTGAACTCTCTTGCTCCCACCGCACCTACGTCTGGCTCACAGTGTTTAGAAAAGAGACCCGAAGACATTCCCTGTTTTCAAAACTAAATTACTGACTGTACAGCGCATAGAAATACAATGTGTTGCGCTGTATAAATGAACAGTATTATTACAGGTCTACCCCGATAACTCGCGTCGCGATTACTCGCGAATCTGCATAACTCGCGCTCAGGTCTTGGACCCGTTTTTATAGCCCAAAATAGCGAGTGTTTGAAGAAATAAAAAAACCCAATGTGATCAAATTCGTTCTCATTCCGTATCCGTATATCAACCCTACTGACACGCTTCTCCGATTTATGGAGCCGGATTGGCGCTGACATTGAAGCTGACATTAATGGACGCGGTCAGCATCTCCATCGTACACAGGTACAGATTGTTTGCGCGGTTACTCCATTGTTCACTCGAGCTCCATTTATAATACCTCTGATTCACACCTGAAATGCTCTGCAGGTTGTGTTTTCCTCTGATTTACCCCTAACATGTTCAGGAGGTTGTGTTTTAGGTTTACTAATCACACACGTATTTCAGACGTTGTGTCGTTCGTATATTCATTATTCACATGTTCAAGGTGTTTTGTATTCTGCGGTCGCCTATGTCACAGCGTTGTCGCCAGCACTGGTTATACAACCAACAGACCATTCCACAGCAGTGTGCACGCGCACGACCGTAGGGCATTTTAGGTTCCGCACCTACGCAGTTTGGTGTTGGTCGAGTCTGTGCCACTCGGGTCTACTCAGTCTGAAAGTGAAGGCTGAATGTGTAATGTTATTTGTTGTTCCTTTAATTTATCATTTGAAGGCCGTTATCGAATGACGACATTAAGGAAAACCAAGGGAACATTCAGGTCACATAAACAAACTGTGCGAGTACTGCTCATGCGCCCGCAGGCATATGAGCCAGACGTGTTATTCCCCGAAGGCACTGAATCGCAATGTCATTTTAACAGATTTAAATGATGGTTTATGTTTTACCATAACTTGAGTTTTTCCAACTGCATTTCATGATTCACTCCTTTTGGCTCAGAACTACCCCATATGTGTAGTTTTAACGGAGTAAAACCCCGAATGGTCTGGGCCTACTAAGGCGTTCACGCGCGACTTGTCATGCGTTGCATCGCCTCGCCTCACCTGTGAGGACATACCTGACCCGGAGAAGCCCCTCACACCTGGGTATTCTTGCAGTACGACAGCTTTTTTGACTTCAGACGTGCTGTCCAACTGGAAGGAAGCAAGCTGAGGCGATGGACTTGGAGAAGGCACACAGGCAACTAGGTGAGCAGCTCGATCCCTATGAAAATATGGGGGAGCCAATGAGCGCCTACCATCCGCCCCAGCAACAGCAGCAGTACGATAACGCACACACGACCTACCCCGAGAAACCCGACTACAAGACAGACTTCACCAAGGTAAGACGTATTGAAATAGCAACTCTCCGCCACACCACTCCCACTAGCGGTACGCCAGCTCCTCAAAGCCCCCTACCAACTCAACATAGCTCCACGCCAGTTCTACATAGCACCACACCAGTTCTGCATAGCACCACACCAGTTCTACATAGCACCACACAAGTTCTACATAGCACCACACCAGTTCTACCGGAATGCTGGCATAACAACGAAATTGGTTGAAATATATAGCACTGCAAAATGGCCTCCGAATTTGAAAGCACTTTATATGCTTGTACCGTGCACGAGCCTTCTTTGGCAGGGTGACTTAAAGCCCGCTGGAGTCCCGCCAGCACCACGCCTACATCGGGGCATCTGTCTAAATCAAATGGATTCGCTTTACACCCTTCATTATCTATCGTCCCTAGATCACTGCTCACTTCGGCCTTCCCTAGTCCACTGCAGTCACTTCGGCCGTCCCTAGTCCACTGCAGTCACATCGGCCGTCCCTAATCCACTACAGGCACTTCGGCCTTCCCTAGTCCACTGCAGTCACTTCGGCCGTCCCTAGTCCACTGCAGTCACATCGGCCTTCCCTAGTCCACTACAGTCACATCGGCCGTCCCTAGTCCACTGCAGTCACATCGGCCGTCCCTAGTCCACTGCTGTCACATCCTCCGTCCCTAGTCCACTGCAGTCACTTCGGCCGTCCCTAGTCCACTGCAGTCACATCGGCCGTCCCTAGTCCACTGCAGTCACTTCGGCCGTCCCTAGTCCACTGCAGTCACATCGGCCGTCCCTAGTCCACTGCAGTCACATCCTCCGTCCCTAGTCCACTACAGTCACATCGGCCGTCCCTAGTCCACATGCAACATTCACATCAGGCATTTCTATACCACATACTGCATCAACCTCAGCCGTCCCTAAGCATCAAACCGTTGTCGCACCCGCCCACCCCGCCCCGCACACTGCGGTCACATCCGCCCGACACTGCACCGCATACTGCAATCATATCCCTCAATTTTGGTTGTTTGCATGTGAAATATTGCCCCTCAGTTGTGGTTGTTTGTGGTGAAAATATTGCCCCTCTGTTGTGGTTGCTTGTGGTGGAAATATTGCCCTTCACTTATGATTGGTTGTGGTGGAAATATTGTCTTCCTGTTGTGGTATGTTGCGGTGGAAATTTTGCTCCTCCAGTGTGGATGTTCCTGGTGGAAATATTGTTCCCCTGTTGTGGTTGTCTGTGGTGGAAATATTGCCCCTCGGTAGTGGTTGTTCTTGGTGGATATACAGCCCTCCATTATGGTTGTTCATAGTGTTTACATTGCCCACTTTTGTGGCTGTTCATGATGTTTATATTGCCCTTCATTGTGGCTGTGCATTGTGTTTATTTTGACCTCTATTGCCGCCGTTCATGTTTTTTATATGGTTCTCCATTGTGGCTGTTCATTGTGACTACATTGCCCTACATTTGCCTGTTCATAGTGTTTACATTGCCCTCTATTGTGGCTGTTCATAATGTAAATATTGCCCTCCATTGCCACTGTTTGTGGTACTTATATTGCACCCCCCATTATATTGCCCTCCCCTGTTCAAAGTTTTATATTGCCCTCCAGTGAGGCTGTTCAAAGTGTTTATATTGCCCTCCAGTGAGGCTGTTCAAAGTGTTTATATTGCCCTCCAGTGAGGCTGTTCAAAGTGTTTTGTATATTGCCCTCCATTGAGGCTGTTCAAAGTGTTTATATTGCCCTCAGTGAGGCTCCAGTGTGAGGCTGTTCAAAGTGCCCTTATATTGCCCTCCTTTGTACTTGTACATAGTGTTTATATTGTTCCCCTCATTGAGGCTGTTCATAATTGCCCTCAGTGAGGCTGTTCATAGTGTTTATATTGCCCTCCAATGATGCTGTTCAAAGCGTTTATATTGCCCTCAGTGAGGCTGTTCATTGTGTTTATATTGCCCTCAGTGAGGCTGTTCATAGTGTTTATATTGCCCTCAGTGAGGCTGATCATAGTGTTTATATTGCCCTCAGTGAGGCTGTTCATAGTGTTTATATTGCCCTCAGTGAGGCTGTTCATAGTGTTTATATTGCCCTCAGTGAGGCTGTTCATTGTGTTTATATTGCCCTCAGTGAGGCTGTTCATAGTGTTTATATTGCCCTCAGTGAGGCTGTTCATAGTGTTTATATTGCCCTCAGTGAGTGAGGCTGTTCATAGTGTTTATATTGCCCTCAGTGAGGCTGTTCATAGTGTTTATATTGCCCCCTCAGTGAGGCTGTTCATCATAGTGTTTCATATGTTTATATTGCCCTCTATTGTGGAAGTTTTATATTGCATTGTGTTTTGTGTTTATATTATCTTCCAATGTGGCTGTTTATTGTGATTATATTGCTCCTTTGTTCTAGGTAGAAATATTGGCCATCCATTGTGGTTTTTGTCTGGAAGAATTACTGTTCCAGTTGATGACGTATCTTAATCGCTCTTGTTCATCTTTCACTTTGTCAACCACCAACATGTTTAATGGTTATATTGGCTGTAGGATGAGAATGAAGAGCGTGGCAATTGGTCTGGTCGTCTGGACTTTCTCTTGGCCTGCCTTGGATACGCTGTTGGTTTGGGAAACGTCTGGAGGTGAGTTTGCGATATGTTACTGAGTGGCAAAACTGTCTGTAATTGGGAAGTTGAAGGTAAACATGAGTTTGAAATCTTTCAGATTTCCTTACTTGGCCTATCGAAATGGCGGTGCCGTCTTCTTCATCCCCTACATCATCATGTTGGTGTTTGTGGGCATCCCCATCTTCTTCCTGGAGCTATCACTGGGCCAGTTCACCAGCTCGGGACCACTCACCTGCTGGACATGTGTGCCATTCTTCCGGGGAATAGGCCTGGCTATGATGCTCGTGTCTGCCTTCGTAGGCATTTATTATAACATGATCATCGCCTGGGCCATCTGGTATCTCTTCGCCTCCTTCACCAGTGAGCTGCCCTGGACAACCTGTCAAGAGCCCTGGGCTACCGAATACTGTGAGGAGGACTATCTGTGGTCAAACATCACTCGCGTGGAACTATGCAAAGGGGACCTACACATAGAACCAGCCAAGCCAGGCGTCTGTTTTAATGCCACCAACCATACAATTGCCATTTATGACAGGGCACTTGCTAAAGCCAACGACACTAAGGTCCACCTGGCGGCGGAAGACTTCTTGGACGGGCGTGTTTGGGGACTGGATAGGAGTGACGGGATCGGCGACCTGGGACCGCTGCGCTGGGAGATGGTGCTGTGCTACCTTCTCGCCTGGATCATCGTTTGTGCCAGCCTTATCAAAGGGGTCAAGTCATCGGGAAAAGTGGTGTACTTCACGGCGCTATTCCCCTATATTGTTCTGATCATCTTACTCGTCCGTGGCCTCACGCTGGATAACTATTTTGAAGGAGTTCGCTTCTATATTCTGGATGTTGATTTGGATCGTATTAAAGATTCTGCTGTGTGGCGAGATGCCGCCGTACAAATCTTCTTCTCGCTCTCTGACTCATGGGGGAGGGCTTATTGCACTGGCTAGTTATAATCGTTTCCATAACAACGCTTTGAGGGACTCTCTCATTGTTTCCATTGGCAACTGTTTGACGTCGTTCTTTGCGGGTTTTGTGATCTTCTCGTTTCTAGGTTTCCTGGCTGGTGAGCTTGGTGTGGAGGTTGCCGACGTGGCTACGAGTGGCGTGGGTCTGGCCTTCACGGTCTATCCGTCGGCTGTCACCAGGATGCCTGTACCTCAGCTCTGGGCTATACTCTTCTTCCTCATGCTCATTACGCTGGGTCTCGATTCAGAATTCGCTCTTCTTGAGACGGTAACTACTTGTATATTTGATCAATTTCCGAAAACTCGCACTAAGAAGTGGGCGGTGATTTTAGTGACCTCCAGCCTTTTCTTCCTTCTCGGGCTTCCGCTGTGCACCGAAGGCGGTGCTTATTTCCTTCAGCTGTTAGACCACTACGCCGGCAACTGGAACGTGTTGATCATAGCTATGTGTGAGTGTTTGGCCATTGGCTACGTTTACGGCTTCTTCCGGTTCACACAGGACATCGAGTTGATGATTGGACGCTCGCCTTGTTTCTGTATGCCGTGGTCAGTGTGTAAGTACTGGTGGCTGTTGACCTGGTGTTGCTTAACTCCTGCTGGGGTTTTCTTCATCCTCATTAACAGCTGGGTCGATTATAACGAGGTGTCGTACGGCTCGTACGTGTACCCGTCTTGGGCGGCCGCCATTGGCTGGCTCATGTCCATCACGGTTGTTCTGGCCATTGTCCTCACCATGATCGTCTCGCTTGTTGTCTACGCCATGAGCCCCAGCAAGAAAATCGCTGACCTCTTTCGCCCTAACCGCTATTGGGGACCTGCTCTGCCCAAGCATCGTCGCCTCATGTCTCTCTACTTGCACCCTTCCGAGTTCGAGGAAGATCCATTCGGATCCAGTTCGACCTCGTACGAGCCCTACCGAGCTCAACAGACAGGCGCGGATAACGCCGGCTACGAATTTGAGCAGCAGTCGCGCTTCTGAGCCCCTGTCATGGCAGATATTCTGATTCACATAATGCTTCAGCCTAACCAACCGGCTATTATACGTTTATTTAGTATCAAACAAATCACTTGTAATACACAGCTTGATATTTGAGTGCCATAATAATTACAAAAATGGTATTTTATTATTTTGTCCTATAGGGACCGCAACGAAATCAATAAATACTTCGTAAATGTCCATAAAGTTGACATTGTTTGCAAATATATTCAAATGAATAGCAATTTCTGGTAATATCGCTAAAACTCCTTCCGGTTACTGGTAATATCGCTACAACTCCTTCCGTTTTCAGCTTCGGGTGCATTGTAGGTTCGCTGGGATCTGGTTTAAATTTCTCGTCACGTCAAAGATAAGAAATCGTACAATGACCAGAAAAGTACAGCCTGGGTCATCGACCAGACTCGATTGTTTGGATATCATTGATACACGCACAGGGGAAACAGTTTATCATTTTATTGGATGATTTTAAGGCCGAGCTCCACCCAGTTATGGCTTAACATCGCCTGGTTACCGCTAGATGGCGCCCGGTTAAGGATGATCACCATCCGGCTAAGGCTTAGTACCGCTAGGTTAAAGCTGAGCATCACGTAGTGCATACTAATTAGTACTTGTTAAGGCAAAGCAGTACTTAGTTACCGCTAAATACCAGCCAGTATAGCCACCCCAGATAAATCTCAACTAAGCTGCCTCACCCGACTTGCCTAATCTTGCCTTAAAACTCATATAAAGCCTCACTGAGGAAGTCACCCAATAGCTAACAGCAGCATACCAGGAAAGCTTCATCTCACCAGCAAAACATTATCTCACCAGTATAACTTCATCTCACCAGTATAACTTCACCTCACCAGGTTAACTTCATCTCACCAGTATAACTTCATCTCACCAGTAAAACTTCATCTCTTCAGTAAAACTTCATCTCACCAGGTTAATATCATCTCTTCAGTAAAACTTCATCTCACCAGGTTAACTTCATCTCTTCAGTAAAACTTCATCTCACCAGGTTAACTTCATCTCTTCAGTAAAATTTCATCTCACCAGGTTAACTTCATCTTACCAGTATAACTTCATCTCACCAGTATAACTTCATCTCTTCAGTACATCTTCATCTCACCAGGTTAACTTCATCTCTTCAGTAAAACTTCATCTCACTGATATAACTTCATCTCACCAGTAAAACTTCATCTAACCAGGTTAACTTCATCTAACCAGGTTAACTTCATCTCACCAGATTAACTTCATCTCGCCTGTTTATCTTTATCTCACAAGGTTAACTCAATCTCGCCTGTTTAGCTTTATCCAACCAGGTTTACTAATTCTCGCCTGTTCAGCTTTATCTCACCAGGTTAACTCCATCTCGTCTGTTTATCTTTATCTCACAAAGTTTACTCCTTCTCGTCTGTTTTTCTTTATCTCACAAAGTTTACTCTATCTCGCCTGTTAATCTTTATTTCACCAGTTTAACTCCATCTCGTCTGTTTATCTTTATTTCACCAGGTTAACTCGCTTGCATATCTGTACTAGCTCAACCCCATCAAGCAGAACGCACCAGCCCAATAGCACAAGTCTGACTATCCTCATATCCTAAATCGAGCCTACCTAGCCTTTTAACCCTTAAACTTTGGTTCGGAGGCTACAATGAAGTTGAATAATTATAAAAAAATGACTCTGGGATTCACCGGTCATACAACATGCATTATTTATTGAACCAGAGTTGTTCGAAAAGTCTCGATCAGTCACAGCAATATAAAACATGCAACTACAAGGCTACGTCGCACATCCCATCCTCTTCTTGACGCGGTAATTCTGAGGTATCATCGTCCGTGGAAATGTAGAACACATTGTCAATACCTTGGTCAGAAGCAATCTTAAGCTCGATAGATAAGCCCTCATCATCTGCCGGAAGAGGATCTTCTGATAATTGATCACGTGCGAGATGGGCAACAATGCCAGCACCAAATGCATCGCCCTCCACATTCACAATAGTGCGAAAACGATCGCTGAAGTAAAAGCAAACGAATGATGTCTTACACAAAACATGATGCACAAAACAGATATATATATATATATATATATATATATATATATATATATATATATATATATATATATATATATATATATATATATTATATATATATACAAATATAAATGTATACATATGTATATGCATATATATATATACATATATATACGTATGTATATATATATAAATATTTGTACATCGACATATATATATATATATATATATTTATATATATATATATACATATATATATATATATTTATATACATATATATATATGTATATATATACACAAATATATATATATATATATATTTACATAAATTGAAATATACATATACATGTGTGTGTGTGCATATATATATATGTGTGTGTGTGTGTGTGTGTGTGTGTGTGTGTGTGTGTGTGTGTGTGTGTTGTGTGTGCATATGTATGTGTTCTTTTGCGAAACTAAATTTCATTTGGACATCTGGAAATAGAACTCACACGAGCCAATCAACAGCGAGAACCATAGATACGTCTTCAGCGGGTAACCCAACAGCGCTGAGCACAATTACCATGGCAACGATGCCACCATTTGGTACGCTAGCAGCTCCTAACGATGCCAGGATGGATGCGATGCTGAAGAAATAGATAAAGCTCAAGTTTCTATCAACCTGACACACGCTCTGCACGTCAAATATCGACTCAAACTTCATTGTTATATTATCAATGCTTAAAATGTTGATCAAAGGGCACATAATACTTCTACCTAATGGCGACTATATTAGCGGTGTTTAACGGAAAGTTCCGCATCTGAGCTATATATATAGCGGCCACGGCTTCGTATAGAGCTGTGCCATCCATATTAATGACGGCTCCAACCGGAAGCACGAATCTGGTCACCCGCCGATCAATGCAGTTCTTGTTTTCGGCGCAGTGGTAGGTAACAGGCAACGTCGCAGAACTGGTCGCGTTAAAATGTAAATAAACAACAGAAACACAAAGATGAGGGCTCTTTTAGAGAGAGTTTGCCGATGTCTTGCGACGGAGAAAAAGTGAGTGTATACCTGGAGGCTGTGCCGAGGGCGGTGACTATCGCCTGGAGGTTGTTGTAGAGGAAGACTATGGGGTTCTTCCTGGTTATAACGAGGTAGATGAGAGGGAGAATAACCACACCATGAATGAACAGACCAACTAACATAGTTGCAATGTAGAGCGCCAGTGACTGAAGCTCCTGTAAAGGGTCGCCCATCTGGATAAACTCGGAGGCCACAAGAAACACAATGCCGATCGGCGAGTACCTGACACCCCAAACAGAGGGACCATTACACATTAACACAACACTTAACAGAGGAACCATTACAAAATAACACAAAACCACAAAGAGGAACCATTACAACAAATAGAGGAAGCATTACATAGTTACACAACACTAAACAGAGAGACCATTACACAATTGCAAAACACCAAACAGAGAGACCATTACACAATAAGACAACACCAAACAGAGAGACCATTACACAATAAGACAACACCAAACAAAGAGACCTTTACACAGTTACAAAACACCAAACAGAGATACCATTACTCAATAACACGAAACCAAACAGAGGGACTGTTGCATAATTACACAACACTAAACAGAGGGACTATTACATAATTACACAACACTAAATAGGGACCATTACACATAGACACAACAAAAACACAGGAACCATTACATAACAACACAACACCAAGACGAGGTACCATTACACAAGAACAAAACACCAAAGAGGGACCATTACACAATAACAGAACATCAAACCGAGGAACTGTTACACGATAACAGAACACCAAAACAGAGGAACTATTACAAAATTATACAACACCAAACAGAGGGACCATTACACAACAACACAAACCAAAAAGAGAGATCATTACGCAATAACACAGTGCAAAACAGACCATTACAAATAATAGAGCACCAAACCCTGGGACTGTTACACAATCACTCAACACTAAACAAGAACGACGATTACACAATCAATCAACACTAAACAAGAACGACGATTACACAATCACTCAACACTCAACAAGAACGACGATTACACAATCAATCAACACTAAACAAGAACGACGATTACACAATCACTCAACACTAAACAAGAACGACGATTACACAATTACTCAAAACTAAACAAGTACGACGATTGCACAATCACTCAACACTTAACAAGTACGACGATTACACAATCACTCAACACTTAACAGTGGCGACCACTTCACTGACACAAATAACTAAACTCAGGCGACCACAACACTTTTACACAACTCCAAGAATAATCGTCTTTCTACACTGATGGAGCCTGTATTCTATGTGTTTGTGACGTCTTTCTACACTAATGAAGCCTATGTTCTATGTATTTGTGACGTCTTTCTACACTAATGAAGCCTATGTTCTATGTGTTTGTGACGTCTTTCTACACTGATGAAGCCTATGTTCAATATGTTTGTGACGTCTTTCTACACTGATGGAGCTTATGTTCTATGTGTTTGTGACGTCTTTCTACACTAATGAAGCCTATGTTCTATGTGTTTGTGACGTCTTTCTACACTGATGGAGCTTATGTTCTATGTGTTTGTGACGTCTTTCTACACTAATGAAGCCTATGTTCTATGTGTTTGTGACGTCTTTCTACACTAATGACGCCTATGTTCTATGTGTTTGTGACGTTTTTCTACACTAATAAAGCCTATGTTATATGTGTTTGTGACGTCTTTCTACACTAATGAAGCCTATGTTCTATGTGTTTGTGACGTCTTTCTACATTAATGAAGCCTATGTTCTATGTGTTTGTGACGTCTTACTACACTAATAAAGCCTATGTTCTATGTGTTTGTGACGTCTTACTACACTAATAAAGCCTATGTTATATGTGTTTGTGACGTCTTTCTACACTAATGAAGCCTATGTTCTATGTGTTTGTGACGTCTTTCTACACTAATGAAGCCTATGTTCAATATGTTTGTGACGTCTTTCTACACTGATGGAGCTTATGTTCTATGTGTTTGTGACGTCTTTCTACACTAATGAAGCCTATGTTCTATGTGTTTGTGACGTCTTACTACACTAATAAAGCCTATGTTCTATGTGTTTGTGACGTCTTACTACACTAATAAAGCCTATGTTCTATGTGTTTGTGACGTCTTACTACACTAATAAAGCCTATGTTATATGTGTTTGTGACGTCATTCTACACTAATGAAGCCTATGTTCTATGTGTTTGTGACGTCTTTCTACACAAATGAAGCCTATGTTCTATGTGTTTGTGACATCTTTCTACACTGATGGAGCCTATGTTCTATGTATTTGTGACGTCTTTCTACACTGATGGAGCTTATGTTCTATGTGTTTGTGACGTCTTTCTACACTGATGAAGCCTATGTTCAATATGTTTGTGACGTCTTTCTACACTGATGGAGCTTATGTTCTATGTGTTTGTGACGTCTTTCTACACTAATGAAGCCTATGTTCTATGTGTTTGTGACGTCTTTCTACACTAATGAAGCCTATGTTCTATGTGTTTGTGACGTCTTACTACACTAATAAAGCCTATGTTCTATGTGTTTGTGACATCTTTCTACACTGATGGAGCCTATGTTCTATGTATTTGTGACGTCTTTCTACACTAATGAAGCCTATGTTCTATGTGTTTGTGACGTCTTACTACACTAATAAAGCCTATGTTCTATGTGTTTGTGACATCTTTCTACACTGATGGAGCCTATGTTCTATGTGTTTGTGACGTCTTTCTACATTGATGGAGCTTATGTTCTATGTGTTTGTGACGTCTTTCTACACTGATGGAGTGTCTTTCCTCCGCATGTGTTCGGATGTTGTACGCACCATATAACGGCCATGACGAGTTTCATGGACGCTTCGGCCAGCGCGTTACAAAAGTCAAACATTGGTTTTCCCGTTTCGCCGAGCTGACTGATGACAATACCGAGCGCTATGGAGAAGATGACCAATCCCAACACGTTCATGCCGTCCTCTTTGCCCACAACTGGGTTGTAATAGAGAACTTCATAGTGTGACACACAGACACACAGGCTCAATGAAGGCCTCTTTTACCGTTATAAAACATCACAAATAAACATCTTATCAACATATCCAATCGTTTAAAAATCGAAGTAACTCTCCCTTTTCCCAGAATCGGAGATCAATTCTGGTTCTCCAAGGATTGCCAGGGCAACAATGGAACCGCAAGTGTTCGTTGGGATTTGACACGCGGTGTGCCTACGATTGGTGGCTTTTAATGATATGCGGTGTGCCTATGCTTGGTGGATTTTGTGCCATGCTGCCCATACTTCTAATATATTTCACTATTTTCCACCTGTTTCTGACTTCCACCTGGCCTTGACCTTCACCTTCCCCAGACTTTCACTTGCTCCTCTTTCATCCCTGACGTTAAACTGCCACTGACTTCCGTTTGCCTCCGTCTAAAAACCTGTAATCAACCTGCTACTGACTTCTGTCTGATCCCTGCTGTAACCTGCCACTGATTTCCTTCTGTCATCAGCTACATGTGATTTTAAGGTGCTTCTGATGCGATGTCTCTGAGTACCACTGCTAGCAGTAAGTGGATCATCCCACCCCTAAGCCACAAGCGTTCTCTAGCCCCGCCTTCTTCTCCTGAACATAATCCCGCCCATAAGCCACAAACGTTCTCTAGCCCCGCCTCCTTCGCTTTTACATCATCCCACACCTAACCCACAAGCGTTCTCTAGCCCCGCCTCCTCCTATACATCATCCCTCCCCTAAACCACAAGCGTTCTTTAGCCCCGCCTCCTCCTATACAATATAATTCCCCTAGCCCCCCACTGAGCCGCACGCGTTCTCGAGCCCCTCCTCCTTCCCCTTTACACAACTATTCCTTGCCGCACCTTGTTTTAATCTGTTAAACGTTGGTGAATGTTCGACTTAATCACCTTGCTCTGTTTCATTCATGATTTGGCACCAGGCTGGCGTTGGCGTAGTGACTTGATTGCAGTCCGTGATATTGACAGTGACATTTGCCCTTCCGAACTCGGGCACTTGAAAAGTCTTACTCTGTAAAACAAGCAATTGCGGGTCCACATTACTGGCAGACATACCGTATTTTAAGAATTGCATCGAATTATGTTTTTGAGGATTTAATATGCTGAGTGTTATGTATAATTGCCATAGAATGGGTGATAGTGCGTGCTCTAATTATAAGCCCTCTAGGGGCGAGAGATTTCTGAACGTTGAGAATATATAGAATTGGAGGGTGCTAGCAGGGCAGTACCTGTCTGAAAGCAGCTTCCACCAAGTTATCAGGAAGCATGTTTCTGAACAAGCAATGAGAATTATTAGCCACGTAGAAACATAACTTACTTCATAAACACCTGAATATGATTAATGAGATGGCTTAGTAGTAGAAACATAGCTTACATCTTAAACACCTAGTTTGAGTTTAGGAATGAGAGGTGAAGGAAGACTGACCTGATGAGATCCAGGAAGGAGTCGATGATGTTAGCGTCCTCTGCAACAACAACAGACTCGTCGTAGACTCCCTCGCCCGGTTTGATGGTGGTCACCAGCACTATACCTACCAAAGTCGCTATGACCGTCGTGCTCAAGTAGTAAGAAATGGTGGCTATACCCATCTGTCCTGACGACTTGGCGTCTAGTCCTGCCAGACCCGAGATGAGACTGGACATGATGAGAGGAATAGTGAGCGCCTGTAACATGCGCATGAGGAGGTCTCCGGGGAAACGAAAATAGATCTGGTGTCGTTGGCTGAGGTTAAAGGAGCGCATGCCGAGTCCGAGGCCGACGCCGACACAGAGGGAGAGGATGAGGAGAATGAGCAGGAGGTTGTCGATGACGACTCGCCCTACAGCCCGGCAGCATCCTTTCAACTTGACCATCTTGCAAAAGTCACCTCTTTATCGTACCTGATGCGTAGTCGCTGACATATAATTGAAGAATGACGGGCAGGTGTGCTGGGTGTTCGCGTCAAAGAGCCACATACCCGGGCCCCTCACTATCGTAAAAAACATAGCAAGTAAAAAAGTTGCCTTTTATCTTGAAACTGTCATGCTTGCTCGTCAATTAGTTTATCATTTATCGTTATATTTTTACGTACTTGTAATTTAGCAATGAGATGGGGCAATAACAGTATGGGCGAGGTAATGAGACGGACGAGGGTGGCGTGAAGGAAAGGGGACAGGGACAAGGGGGTGGGGGGGGGGGGGGTATGGGAGACCCTGGGTGAGATGGGAGGCGTGGATCTGGGCGCCAATTTGTGGTAGAATTCCGAGTGAGATAGGAGCTTTGGCGATATTACGCAGAGCAGATGGAGTGAGTTCATGAGAAGGTTACAATGACGATCATATTCACTCGCACAGAGCAGCAAACGCTAACCAAAGTTTTTGCGACATTAATCGTTCCACGTCAACAGCTGATAATCTCGGCGTGACCGTGTAATAAGAACTGATCAATAATAAAAAACAACCGGTTGGTCCATGCGTTTCCTGCATAAGTAAGCAGCAATCGACCACCAATATAGCCTATGGTCACCAGAAATTGACCACCAATACAGCCACTGGTCATCAGCAATTGGCCACCAATACAGCCACTGGTCATAAACAATTGACCACACATACAGCCACTGGTCATTAGCAATTGGCCACCAATACAGCCACTGGTCATTAGCAATTGGCCACCAATACAGCCACTGGTCATAAACAATTGACCACACATACAGCCACTGGTCATTAGCAATTGGCCACCAATACAGCCGCTGGTCATCAGTAATTGACCACCAATACAGCCACTGGTCATCAGCAATTGGCCACCAATACAGCCGCTGGCCAACAGCAGTTGTCTACCAATACAGTCGATGGTCACCAGCAATTGACGACAAATACAGCCGCTGGTCATCAGTAATTGACCACCAATACAGCCACTGGTCATCAGCAATTGGCCACCCTATACAGCCGATGGTCAACAGCAATTGGCCACCAATACAGCCACTGGTCATAAACAATTGACCACACATACAGCCACTGGTCATTAGCAATTGACCACCAATACAGCCGATGGTTTATTAAAGATCAATAGCTGTGCTCCATGACAACAACAGCTGCTTTATATAACAACAGTGGCTGGCATTTATAACAACAACAGGTGGTCTTTACAAAAACAGAGGCGGGCCTATGTAACAATTACACATCAATGGTTGGCCTATACCGCAACAACAGCTGGGCTTTATAACAACAACCGGGGATTTTTGGGACTTCTGAGCTATACAACACCTAGAGATGATCTATTTAACAACAACAGCTCATGTGACAATGACGGGTGGTCTATATGACATTAGTAGCTAGTCATTAATACAGCCAAAGCCGGTTCATGCGGCGACATCTGCTCTCGTCCAAGAACAATGGCCTATACGTCAACAACGTGTGACAATCGTGTCGTAAAACGCTTGGTCGGTTTAATAATTGTGGGGTGTCGTAAAACGCTTGATTTGTTGATAAGTGTGGGAATTGTAAAAAGTTTAATTGGTTTGACAAATCTATGTTCTGGACAGGTAAAAAAATGCACGTTTTCTACGTTAGATCTCATCCTTTTTATGGGCTTGGTCAGAAGTCATGGGCAACTTATACAGCCTAAGTGGCAGGTAACTGTAGAGTTAACGCGGTGAAGTCCACGTGTAGAGGACGAGTAATCTCATGCTCCATGACGGTGTCTCGGCGGTTGTAATCAACTATTCAAATGATCGCTTAGTCATTCATGCCACTCATCAATCAACACGGGAATAATCGAGAGCGCTGTCAGTCACACGGCGGAGAATGATAACAGCTATATCGTCAGTTAATATATATCAGGTTGTGGTCATCGAAAAACATCCATCGGTCATCACGAGTCAACAGCCCCATAATGTGGTGCCTGTCATCACGAGTCAACAGCCCCATAATGTGGTGCCTGTCATCACGAGTCAACAGCCCCATAATGTGGTGCCTGTCATCACGAGTCAACAGCCCCATTATCCTGTGTGTTTCTACCCAGCGCGTATTATCCTGTGTGTTTCTACCCTGCGTGTATTATCCTGTGTGTTTCTACCCAGCGTGTATTATCCTGTGTGTTTCTACCCAGCGTGTATTATCCTGTGTGTTTCTACCCAGCGTGTATTATCCTGTGTGTTTCTACCCAGCGTGTATTATCATGTGTGTTTCTACCCAGCGTGTATTATCCTGCGTGTTTTCTACCCAGCGTGTATTATCATGTGTGTTTCTACCCAGCGTGTATTATCCTGTGTGTTTCTACCCAGCGTGTATTATCATGTGTGTTTCTACCCAGCGTGTATTATCATGTGTGTTTCTACCCAGCGTGTATTATCCTGTGTGTTTCTACCCAGCGTGTATTATCCTGTGTGTTTCTACCCAGCGTGTATTATCCTGTGTCCCCCCAGCGTGTATTATCCTGTGTGTTTCTACCCAGCGTGTATTATCCTGTGTGTTTCTACCCAGCGTGTATTATCATGCGTGTTTCTACCCAGCGTGTGCTGTCATGCGTGATTCTACTGAGCGTATACTGCCGAGCAACTCCTTCGGAGAGTCTTTCTCGCTATATAGCGGTAATGCGTTGTTGGTTTCATTTACCAGGGCCAGTATATCAGGATGCCAAGCCGTAAAGTTAATCATGGCAGGACTTGCCCTAAAACTCGTCTTGGCGGGAATTGCCGTAAAGTTAATTATGGCGGGACGTGTCGTAAAGTTAATTATGGCGGGACGTGTCGTAAAGTTAATCATGGCGGGACGTGCCGTAAAGTTAATCATGGCGGGACGTGTCGTAAAGTAAATCATGACGGGACTTGCCGTAAAGTTAATCATGGCGGCACGTGCCGTAAAGTTAATTATGGCGGCACGTGCCGTAAAGTTAATTATGGCGGGACGTGCCGTAAAGTTAATCATGGCGGGACGTGCCGTAAAGTTAATTGTGAACGACTTTCCTTTTTCTAGCGCATGTATGTTTGGGATTTGTCTGTCACTGTTCCGAAAATAAAAAGAATAGTTGTTGGGGTGTTAGGCTCCTACTTAAGTAGCGAACAGTGCTAGTCTAAAATTATCTTCGATTTCATGATACTGCTTATACTCCAAGCTCGGTGTCGCTGTTCACCTGTTCTTGACACCTGATAACGCAGAAAAACTCCAGCGGCCATGACACCCGATGAGCCACGAATAAACTCGTCCAGCGATTGCTGACTGATAAATTACTGGACGCGATTTTTTTTTCAGAAAAAAAACCCCGCAGTTGTAATATTGCCAATAGATTAGATGTAAGACGCACAGATTAAAAGTGGTAACTGCAGATCATTCTGGCAAACACGCTCGTTGTGATTGCGTTACAGACAGCCGTAGAGAGGAGGTTATTCTTACACGTACTCGTGTGGTTCACAACTAGACAAGCTTTTGTCCTGAGGAATGAACCCAACCCTGAATGTATTCCATGCCAAAGCGCATTATAATGTCAAACACGCTGGCATTGAATAATGTCAAATTTACGTCGCGCTGGCTTTGAATGTCCCTCACTATTCTGAGAGCCTCCGACAACTTACGTCGCGCTGGCTTTGATATCCCTCACTATTCTCAGAGCGTCCGACAACTTACGTCGCGCTGGCTTTGATATCCCTCACTATTCTGAGAGCGTCCGACAATTTACGTCGCGCTGGCTTTGATATCCCTCACTATTCTGACAGCCTCCGACAATTTACGTCGCGCTGGCTTTGATATCCCTCACTATTCTGGCAGCCTCCGACAATTTACGTCGCGCTGGCTTTGATATCCCTCACTATTCTGAGAGCCTCCGACAATTTATAGTCAAGGTCCCCTAGCCTGTTGGCTGCGGGCCCTGTTTACATGTTACTGATATTCAATAGTCTCGCCAACAGGGCGAGAAGCTAAGCGGAACCCCTGGAGTCTGGGACGCAGACTAGTATCTACACATTGTACTGACACTTTCCGAAATAACCCGATCGCGTCATAGAGCGTCATCACCCGATCGCGTCATAGCGCGTCATCACCCGATCGCGTCATAGCGTGTCATTATTATAATTTACTTGGTTTGTTACAATAGCTGCTATTTGTGGAAGTGTATAACTCGTGCGAACGAGTGCACTTGAAGGTGACGCATTTGTAGTCGAGAGTAAGACAAGGAAGGATCACTGGCCAATAGTTTTCTAAATTTGAAATCATCCATGATTTAGTTTCAGACGCTGGTATCTCGAGACTTGGGCGATATCGATAACTGCCCCAGTAATTACAAGAGTAACCATGTAATCATTATCTGGAGCGCTGATAGTGTGGGCGGACTCAGATGGAGGTCCAATAGGACGGGCGGACTCTTATGGAGGTCCAATAGTGTAAGCGGACTGTGATGGAGGTCCAATAGTGTGGGCGGACTAAACCTCCTGATAATTCCTTCATTTATGTCTAAACGTCATTAAATCAAGCGCAGGAGTTCTCGGTGAGTGTGCTGTGATTTCCTGTTAGCCTAATTCGCAGATGTAAATGCCACATAAACCGTATATATATATATATATATATATATATATATATATATATATATATATATATATATATATATATATATATATATATATATATATATATATATATATATATATATATATATATATATATATATCAGCCGACCTGAGTCAGTTCAGCCTTGATCTCCGCAGCTCCCCACCATCTGCGCTTCTGCGCTCTCATCCCTCTGTGTTTAACAATTTAAATGTAGTCAGTCAGAAGAACATTTAATTCGTCTATTGTTTGGAATTGCAACATCGCACGCGTTACGTCACACATCCGTGGCATATATTTAATTGATCGCCAGAGCTAATTTGTTCGCTGGGGTGTACCTATAATTTATTTGCTGCTGCTACACTGGTTTTGTTCCCGAATAAAAGCACTCTGTTCTCCATAGTTTTCCTGGTCCTGTCCAGCTCTAGCCGCTCCGCCGTGGATTTGGTCGCGAGAGACTTGGTCACAAGCGACGCTAACAACGCCGTGGCGCTGCGTCGCCGCGACCTGCCCTCGGTGTGACGTCCGCCCCCAGTGCCCCCGCGGAGCACCGCAGTGCCAGACCTCAGCAGCGGAAGGCTGAGTTGCTCGCAGTTCTTTTGTCCATTTGTGCAATGCATCTTGGTAGTTTTGTGGATGAAGCCTCCGTCGGGGGCGCTGCATCTTCTCTCAACGACATTCCCCATCGTCATCAGCGCCACCACGCGCCTTGTTCCGGAGGTATTTGACACGTGGGTTAACGGCGCGTGACACGTATGTCCGCCAGGAGCAGAATTTCTTCTCTTGCGACCTATACATCGTGATCCATCTTGGTCGTCTACAAAATAGGAATCATTTTTATACAACGCAGACAGCACGAAATTACTTTTTCGACGAGATTTCTGGAAGGAGACTACCCTATCTGGCAGTTTCCACAGAGATTCATCCGTTTCATTTGTGACGTCATGGACAAGCCGAGAGTCAGTGGACATGGAGGCAAGAGAAGCTTCGATAAAAGAACTTTGGAACTCGTTTTGTCATTTGAGATGACTTTCCGATTGGATTCAACCCCTGGAACTGTAGCCGCAGAACCACCCACATCGCATGAAGCTGTTGGCTTAGAACCATCCACATCGCGTGAAGCTGTTGGCTTAGAACCATCCACATCGCATGAAGCTGTTGGCTTAGAACCATCCACATCGCGTGAAGCTGTTGGCTTAGAACAATCCACATCGCGTGCAGCTGTTGACTTAGAACAATCCACATCGCATGAAGCTGTTAGACCAGATTCGTCCACATCCAGGGGGGTCAGTCTTCCCTCGGGACATATCCCAGCAGGCAGTGCGTATCCAGGCGCACCCTCATCGGCCGGACGGAGCTGTCGTGCGGGGGCGGGTCGTCGGCACTGGGCGTCCCTCTGCAGGCTAAGCAAGTCCAGCTTGACTTGGCGCTCTTCTCGAGAAAGCCTCTCTAAGATCATCCCGCGCTGACGCTGTAATTTATCAAGCTCATTCTGGTGACGCAGCATCTCTACGTCGCTAAGATGCTGAGCTCTCAAGACGCGATCTGAGCAGATCAATCGCGCTCGCGAAGTTCTCTCGCTTCGTCTCCGATCCATGTCGCCTTCTGGCTGGTGTCGGTTGCCGACCCATGTAAGTAACTGCCGCGGAGGAGGGAGGTGACAAAAACACGGTCGACGTTAAAGCAGCTGTGTTGCTCGCACTACCGTGGAGTTGGCGCCGGGACGCACTTTAACGCCAGCCGCCAGAGGACGCGTCAAGCGGGTGTCGTTCACGCCGCTCCAGTTCATGTTCTTCTACCTAACAAAACCGTCCGCCCCGACATTTGCCACCGAAAAGGGTACTTTTTTCTCTGACCTCTGTCATCATCAAAATGATCCTGTGGTGACCCAATATATTTGACTCTTCTTTCATCTGCACATGGTCGTTACTTAGAGTGACCTATGTATACATCGGGCCAAATTATCACCGAATAAGCTTAAGTATACATAGTGCCAATGCAAATACCATAGTCATATAGCAAGCACAACGTTAAGTCACAATGATATACTTGATTACTCTTACATGACATCAAAACATTTAATTCAATTCCCCAACCAGGTAGAAGAAACACACGCACGCACGCACGCACGCACGCACGCATACACACACACACACACACACACACACACACACACACACACACACACACACACACACACACACACACACACACACACACACACGCGCGCGCCACGCACGCACGCACGCAGACATGTAGAGCACAAGGAGAGGAATATGTAAAAGAGAACAGGGTCTGTTTGGCTTTCGTCTTCCGTCGCCATGATCTGTTTTCTAGTTTCGCACGCACGCGCAATCACTTGGCCTGCGAATTAGGATTATTATTAGTGTGAAGTGTAAAAAAACCTACACTTGGTAACCCACCCTGTCATTGCACTTTCCAAGGTTACTCTGCCCATTATGATACTTTACCTGGTTACCATGATGACCATTATGATGCTTCTCCTTGTTTCCCGTTCCGTTATGATGACTCCCCTGATACCCCACCCAGGTATAACCAGCCCTGATATATTGACATTTTACAAACAAATTCTACAATATTTGGCGAAGGTCACAGTTCGGTTTCCACTGAAACATTTGTCATATATTTCTGGGCGCTCTCTGGCGGCGACCTACAGCTTATTCGTATGTGGATCAAACCAGCCTATGCAGTGCGCTACACAGCAGTTGCTCTTCAACAGCGCACCAGAAAACACATTTGAGAATACATCAACTTAATTTTCGAAAACATTTTAATCACAAGTTTCTGGAAAGAGGTCGCTTTATTGAGTCTAATAGCTTTGTAATAAGAACATCGTAGTCGGGACAGCTGTCTTGACACGGCTTACAGTGTGGCATTCACATGCGACTCCATCGGGACAGCCGCCTTGACACGGCTTACAGTGTGGCATTCACGTGCGGCTCCATCTCGACAGCTGTCCTGACACGGCTTACAGTGTGGCATTCACGTGCGGCTCCAATTCATAGCTGTGTTACACACGGATGATTTCCAACTGTAACTCCTTTCATGAATCATCGTCTAAAGTTTGTATATTCCATATAATGACTCGATCTACCAAAACCTTGGATAGACTTCCGCGAGTTATTTATTTAAAGGCAGAGTTGCTTCAGCACCCGTCCATCACATTTGGTTTGGGACGCCGAAAGCCTCTCATGGAGTCATTGATGTCGTGGACAAGTGATGATGGGACTAGGCGCTGGAGGATAGGAACGCGTGGGCAAGTGATGATGGGGCTAGGCGCTAGGAGGATAGGAACGCGTGGGCAAGTGATGATGGGGCTAGGGGCTGGAGGATAGGAACGCGTGGGCAAGTGATGATGGGGCTAGGCGCTGGAGGATAGGAACGCGTGGGCAAGTGATGATGGGGCTAGGCGCTGGAGGATAGGAATGCGTCGATAAGTGATGATGGGATTAGGCGCTGGAGGATAGGAATGCATGGACAAGTGATGATGGGACTAGGCGCTGGAGGATAGGAATGCGTGGAGTGTACGTACCACTTCCTGCGGGTTGTGCGTACCAGGTCATGTGGGGTGTGCATGTCACGTCCTGTGGGTTGTGCGTACCACGTCCTATAGGTTGTGCGTACCACGTCCTGTTGTGTGTGCGTACCACGTCCTGTGGGATGTGCGTCCAAGACTTGTAGGATGTAAATACTACTCCCCGTGGGTAGAGCGTAGTATGTGAGCCATATTTATCCGCGAGTTGCATCGCAAAAAGGATATGTTTTCCAGTGGCGTCCATTATGGTTTGAATGATTGACATCTTCCTATCAAGACGATGACAAAGTGCCTCTTTCTCGCAGAGGCGACAGGCATCACACGATTTAATAAACCTTGATTTTATGACATGTCACGCATAACTCCATGACAACCAGCGACGTCACAAAACAATTGTGGAATTAGTACGGATATGAAAGAAAGCAAGCGGTCGCAGCGCAGCAGCCAGCTCCAACATTGGTACGTCACACTTGTCATTAAACGGACACAGCAGGCGGGGCTAACCAGGGTACGTCACACTTGTCATTAAACGGACACAGCAGGCGGGGCTAACCAGGGTACGGCACACTTGTCATTAAACAGACACAGCAGGCGGGGCTAACCAGGGTACGTCACACTCATCACTTGTCGGGAAGCTGCTTAGAGAGTCGCACCTTTCGCGATGGGGTCAGTACGCGATTGAACAACCTATTTTTGTTTGATTCTGTCCTAGCCATAGGTTTTGTCAAAATGTGGTAGTGTGGGCGGAGTCTTGAGTTTGATTGCTTTGAGTAGGAAGCCCGATCACCACTTAGGGTGTTTAACATCAGTGCTGTGGTCATTCATTCGGCAATGACTCCCCTCGGAAGAGCTCTTAACTGTAGACGACTCGCTATTTCATGCCTAACTAATTGTGATGTGGTGTGGTCTTTTAGAAGCTGATGGTGCTTGCCACGCTACCTCATCAACATTACACACGCTTGTCAGGCCATCAAGCTCCACTCTATAGCCGCCCTGTCTTCAACCATTGGTGCATATCGTGTCGGCCAAGCTTGAAATTGTTCCTCTTTGTTTATGGCACTAGGACTTAACAAGCGAGCGTGCTGTGAGCAGAGCGCAACCAACTCGTTAGATACACCAGGTCCTTGGAGCAAACGAAGCGGAGTAGATTGCCAGTGTAGCTAACGCGTACATTGAATGCTTGGCAACGATTGTAGCTCGGTTATAGTTGCTTCCGCCAAGGCCAAATGTATTGGCTTGACAAGGGTCCGTTGACCCGACATAGCGAGATAACAGACCCGCTCGATGAATCCTGCCGTGTGTTGGTGGAACTGAATCCGCACCAGTCGATTTGTGGTGGTGGGGCCGGCGTGATGTTGGTAGGGCTGGCGTGATGTTGTAGGGCCGGCGTGATGGTGTTAGGGCCGGCGTGATGTTGGTAGGGCCGGCGTGATGGTGTGTTAGGGCCGGCGTGATGGTGGTAGGGCCGGCGTGATGTTGGTAGGGCCGGCGTGATGGTGTTAGGGCCGGCGTGATGGTGGTAGGGCCGGCGTGATGTTGGTAGGGCCGCGTGATGTTGGTAGGGCCGGCGTGATGTTGGTAGGGCCGGCGTGATATAGGCAGGGCCGGCGTTATGGTATATTTGTTTAAGCAACAATCAGTGAAACTTTGACGACAAATTCCTTCCCTCACAACAAGCGCAGTGTTAACAATTCATCTGGTTAATAGCTCGCGCCTTGGACGTCACCAAACTACGCACACAAACATGGCCGTGCCCGCCGAGCAGAATGCATTCTTTTCCCAAAGTTTATTAATTAATTATGGCTAAATTATTCTCATAAATCGAGTTAATTTTACAGGGCAACATTCTGAGCAAGTCTGAGCACCCCTATATATCGCCAGTCCTGGTCATGGTGGGCGACTTGTCAGGGACATCCCTAAAGTCCTGGTCATGGTGGGTGACTTGTCAGGGACATCCCTAAAGTCCTGGTCATGGTGGGTTACTTGTCAGGGACATCCCTAAGTTCTGGTCATGGTGAGTGACTTGTCAGGGACATCCCTAAAGTCCTGGTCATGGTGGGTGACTTGTCAGGGACATCCCTAAAGTCCTGGTCATGGTGAGTGACTTGTCAGGGACATCCCTAAAGTCATGGTCATGGTGGGTGACTTGTCAGGGACATCCCTAAAGTCCTGGTCATGGTGAATGACTTGTCAGGGACATCCCTAAAGTCATGGTCATGGTGGGTGACTTGTTAGGGACATCCCTAAAGTCCTGGTCATGGTGAGTGACTTGTCAGGGACATCCCTAAAGTCCTGGTCATGGTGGGTGAGTTGTCAGGGACATCCCTAAAGTCATGGTCATGGTGGGTGACTTGTTAGGGACATCCCTAAAGTCCTGGTCATGGTAGGTGACTAATGGTAGCCAATGGTGTTTGCAGGTTTTCTTACTTTAGTCACCACTGAAAAATTGCTTCAGTTATCCAACATGGGCAGTGGTGGTTGTCCAACATGGACAGTGGTTGTCCAAACATGGACATGGACAATGGTTTGTCCAACATGGGCAGTGGTTGTCAACATGGGCAGTTGTCCAACATGGGCAGGGGTTGTCCAACATGGGCAGTGGTTGTCCAACATGGGCAGTTGTTGTCCAACATGGGCAGTAGCTGTCCAGCCCTACTATGGATTGACATCACCACATGGATAAAAGGTGAGACTCAGAGCCCAGAGCGTGTAATATCACCAGATCATTGTTATACGAGTGTTAACACTAAAGACCAGATGTAGTACTTGTAGTCTAAGCTGCTTTCAGGCCTCACATGTAGAATGTTGTTGTGGCAGTTTAACAATAGTCATATATGTATATATGTGGTGGTTTCAAATGGCTGTTGTGCCGATAAGGTGAATAGCCTGAGAGTGTGATACGTATCTATCAGTTCCTTGAAATGTGTGTCCTTGTCAGGCCTGCCGTGTGCAGTCACAATGATGTATTGTTGAAACACTATTCTTCTTCATATGAATATGAGAAATTCGTATGTGTTTAGGTGAACCCTGACTCTCTTTTTGCATGGTCCACATGGCGACCCATTCGTATCGCACGTGATTCTGTATTACCTATCACGTGATTCTGTATTACCTATCACGTGATTCTGTACAACCTAGCACGTGATTCTGTATTACCTATCACGGGATTCTGTACAACCTAGCACATGATTCTGTATTACCTATCACGTGATTCTGTACAACCTAGCACGTGATTCTGTATTACCTAGCACGTGATTCTGTATTACCTATTACGGGATTCCGTACTACTTAGCACAACTATAATCAACATGCATGAGTGATTCACTATTATTTTTCAAATTGATGATTGCTTCAACATAATCTTCGGCCTACGGTGACGTGCGTGCTTGGTTAGGATGCATTTGTTTTTTGCAAGCTTGATCTGTCAAGGGTGTTGGACCAGTCTGGCTTGGAGTCGGAGGTGACTGATATCCTGCAGTATTCTTGGTTCCATGCACTTAGCAGATCAAACGTACAGGGATGGATTCAGGAGGACGAACTTCTTTAATTGTCACGAAAAAAGCAAACAACAGTTAATGTTCTTTCTGACTTCTTTCAGTATTCCAAGTATTCCAAGTCTTCCATTTTCTTTTGTCTGTGGAACTCACTTTACACCTACGACCAACAAAGGCTGATCCTGGCATATATTCGGACTAATAAGTTGATCGCTGGTAAGAATTAATGTCATATTGTGTACATTCTATATACATTCTACTTCTGGACAATGGTAAGTCTCCAACGGGAATATCATGAACTTACAAAGCACATCAACATCATGTTTATAGTTGTTTCTGTTTGAAGATGCCAAAGAAGGAACTTGTTGCCATGCTATTCAAATGTTTACATAATAGTCGAAGAGAGCCCCTATATTTGTCATGTACTTATTGCTAGGCCTAGATGTCATCATTAACTGTCAGTGATGATAAAATACTTGATGACTGTTTGAATTTTTATGTTCATTACAAATTGTAATGCATGACAACATTCATAGAATATCATGGATAGGGATACAGATGATTCATAAACATCAATGATTCATTCCAGGTAAATGATGAATCATTGTATTGAGGTGAGACATAGATATAGATGGTAGAATTGATTCTTATCATTCGAGTTTACATTAGATGTATTGTATCTACTTAGAGGACAGCTAATATATATGATAAGAAATTAGACAAAATCTTGATAAATTGAATATACACACTCATTCGTAAAAAAGTTCGTAAAGATATCCCCGAATTTGTTTATTGCCACAAGATCTGCCCCTACATGTGATGTGAGACAAACTGTGTCGAACTTTAAAGGTCGCTCGCATATAGCCGTGCACAGAAGGGTGGACTACATGTGGTGACTAGGAATAGGGGTTGAATAGAGACGGTGAGTGGGGAGAGAGGTGGACTACAGGCGGTGAGTGGGGAGAAGGGTGGATTACAGGTGGTGAGTGGGGTGAGGGATGAACTACAGTTGGTGAGTGAGGGAGGGATGAAATACAGGTGTTGAGTGGGGTGGACCTCAGATGGTGAGTGGGGAGAGGAGTGGACTACAGGTGGTGAGTAGGGAGAGGGATGAGCTACAGGTGGTGAGTGGGGTGGACCGCGGTTGGTGAGTGGGGAGAGGGGTGGATTACAGGTGGTGGTGGGGTGAGGGGTGGACTACAGGTGGTGAGAGGGTAGAGGGGTGGACTACAGGTGGTGAGGGGAAGAGGGTGGACTACATGTGGTAGGTGGGGAGGGGTGGACTACAGATGGTGAGTAGGGAGAGGGATAGTTTACAGGTGGTGAGTGGGGAGAAGGGTAGATTACAGGTGGTGAGTGGGGAGAGGGTTTGACTACAGGTGGGAGTGGGGTGGGCTACACGCGACGAGTGCGGTGGACTACACGTGGTGAGTGGGGAGAAGGGTGGATAACATGTTGTGAGTGGGGTGAGGGGTGGTCTACAGGTGGTGAGTGGGGAGAGGGTTGGACTACATGTGGTGAGGGGAGCGAGGGGTGGACTACATGTGGTGAGTGGGGAGAGGGGTGGACTACAATTGGTGAGTGGGGAGAGGGGTGGATTACAGGTGGTGAGTGGGGAGAGGGTGGGCTAGAGTTGGTGAATGGGGTGGACTAGATGTGGTGAGTGGGTGAGAGGTGGACAAAAGGTGGTGAGTGGGGAGAGGGTAGGGACTATAGGCGGTGAGTGGGGAGAGGGGTGGACTACAGGTGAGTGGGGAGAGGGTGGGCTAGAGGTGGTGAGTGGGGTGGTAGAGGTGGTGAGTGGGGAGAGGGGTTGACTACAGTTTGTGTGTAGGGAGAGGGGGGGGGGACTACAGGTGGTGAGTGGGGAGAGGGGTGGACTACAGGTGGTGAGTGGGGAGAGGGGTGGACTACAGGTGGTGAGTGGTGTGGACTAGAAATGGTGAGTGGGGAGAGGGATGGACTACAGTTGGTGAGTGGGGAGAGGGGTGGACTACAGGTGGTGAGTGGGAAGAGGGGTGGACTACACGTGGTAAGTGGGGAGAGAGGTGGACTACAGTTGGTGAGTAGGGAGAGGGGTGGACTACAGTTGATGAGTGTGGAGAGGTGGACTACAGGTGGTGAGCGGGGAGATGGATGGACTACAGTTGGTGAGAGGGGAGAGGGGCGGACTATAGGCGGTGAGTGGGGAAAGGGGTGAACCTCAGTTGGTGAGACGTATAGATTACAGGTGGTGAGTGGGGAGAGGGGTGGACTACAGGTGGCGAGTGGCGAGATATGTGTGGAAATATATATGTATACAATTGTATAGGACTATTAATTTGGTGGCGATGGCTGGTTGTCCTCTTAAGGGTCGTGTCTAGTTGTCCTACTAAGGGTCGGGTTTGGTTGTCCTCCTAAGGGTCTGGTCTGGTTGTCCTCCTAAGGGTCTGGTCTGGTTGTCCTCTTAAGGGTCGTGTCTGGTTGTCCTCCTAAGGGTCGGGTTTGGTTGTCCTCCTAAGGGTCGGGTCTGGTTGCCCTTCTAAGGGTCGGGGCTGTTGATGCGGGCCCTTTTGTTATCATATAGCGACCCATCCTTGTCTGCATATTTTCCCTCATCCCCAGCTTCCCAACGTGCCCAGAGTGTATGGCCTGGCTGTTATGATGGCATATTTAGCTGACCTGGCGCAATGGGGAAGTTAGCCTTTTAATCCTAACTGACGCCAGCAATGGTTTATTGTATAAAGTAGTCTCATCAGACAGGATCACCCATTCAGCTGACGCGATGGCGTCGCTCTACTCGCTCTCAATCCACCATGTGATCAATCGTGATGCAGATTGGACATCTCATAACACACCGCTCTCTCCGATCACCACAAGTACAATATGCGCCGTAATTGTTCATTCCTTCCTCTGTGCTGGCTGACAAAGACCAGCCGACCAGAGCAGCTCCGGGCACAGTAGTTTCGCATCTAACCATGCTTGCAAACGTCATCTTCGCGTCATCAACATATCCCCTCCATTAGTGAATGGATAAACAGATTTATCGATAAATGAATGAATAGCTTGTTGTTTTTATCATTGGTTGGCTTGGTTTATTCTTTCAGTCTGTAAATAGCTAAGCTTGCTGATTCAGTCTGTAATTAGCTAAGCTCGTTAATTCAGTCTGTAATCAGCTAAGTTAGTTAATTCAGCCTGTAATTAGTTAAGCTTGTTGGTTCCGTCTGTAATTGGCTTAGCTTGTTGATTCGGTCGGTCTGTAATTGCTAAGCTCGTTGATTCAGTCTGTAATTTTCTAAGGTAGTTGATTCAGCCTGTAATTAGTTTTAACTTGTTGGTTCCGTCTGTAATTAGCTAAGCTTGTTGATTAGGTCTGTAATTAGCTAAGTTCGTTGATTCAGTCTGTAATCAGCTAAGTTAGTTAATTCAGCCTGTAATTAGTTAAGCTTGTTGGTTCCGTCTGTAATTAGCTTAGCTTGTTGATTCGGTCTGTAATTGGCTAAGCTCGTTGATTCAGTCTAATTTTCTAAGGTAGTTGATTCAGCCTGTAATTAGTTTAAACTTGTTGGTTCCGTCTGTAATTAGCTAAGCTTGTTCATTAGGTCTGTAATTGGCTAAGTTAGTTGATTCAGTCTGTAATCAGCTAAGCTAGTTGATTCAGCTTGTAATTAGTTAAGCTCGTTGTTTCAGTATGTAATTAACTAAACTCGTTGATTCGGTCTGTAATTGACTTGACTCTTTGCAGTCTATTATTTGCTTGGTTTGCTATTAGAATTCAAATTTCGTAAATAATTGGCTTGTCGGTTCATTATGTGGTTGTCTCGGTTTTTTGGGGGAAGTGTGTGCTTTGGTTGGCTTATTGTATCTTAGCCCGCTTTATAGTTTTAAAACCAACTTGAACCATTATCGATATATGTAATGCCAACCATAAGCGACAGTTATCAGGGTCTGGTCTCTAGCGCCAATGTGCGGTGACGTGGGTCTGGTCTCTAGCGCCAATGTGCGGTGTCGTGGGTCTGGTCTCTAGCGCCAATGTGCGGAGACGTGGGTCGCGATCCAATGTCAAGCACACACTATGTTGATCAGATCTAGTCGATATGAAACATGAGCCACATATCTGGCGTCACTAGTAGGACTTACCTGGTGTAACTTGGAGGACTTACCTTGTGTCACTCGGAGGACTTACCAGGTATCACATGGAGGGCTTACCTGGTGTCACTTGGAGGACATACCTGGTGTCACTTACATGACTTACCTGATGTCACTTGGAGGACTTACAAGGTGTCACTTGGAGGACTTACCTGGTGTCACTTGGAGGACTTACCTGGTGTCACTTGGAGGACTTACAAGGTGTCACTTGGAGGACTTACCTGGTGTCACTTGGAGGTTTTACAAGGTGTCATTTGGAGGACTTACCTGGTGTCACTTGGAGGACTTATCTGGACCAGGCCACTCATCAGCTCAGCTGCTATGCCGTTCTGGTTGATGGTTGGAAGCGGTCATTTTGCACATAAGGGAAGCGATTACAGCTTGCAAATTATGTCGTTACACAAGATGTAGCGATGTGCTCTAGGGAGCAGTATCTAATGGTCGGGTAACGAGACACATATTACACCAAAATGAAGCTTACGGTCCTCCGCGCAGTGTAAGTAGACTGTTTGCTCAAGACATAACGGATGAATATAACACTCATGGGAGGATGACGTAGGATAACATGATAAGAAGAAGCACGCGTCGAGTTGAATCACGTGGATCAATCTAAACTGGATATATGATGGCACAGAACAATGAAAGTTACCTGGCCACTGAGCTTCATAGGTCGTCGAGGAGGGGATCACCGGCCACAGAGCTTCATACGTTGTCGAGGAGGGGATCACTGGCCACTGAGCTTCATAGGTCGTCGAGGAGGGGATCACCGGCCACAGAGCTTCATACGTTGTCTAAGAGGGGATCACCGGCCACAGAGCTTTATACGTTGAGCAGTGAGGCGGACCAAAAAGCAGCTCACTCTGTCGTGAGTTATGAGGCTGTAAAAAAGGCGGCGCACTCGGACTGAGTGGTGAGGCTGTGAAAAAAAGGCGGCGCACTCGGACGTGAGTTGTGAGGCTGTGAAAATGGCGGCACACTCGGACGTGAGTTGTGAGGCGGTGAAAAAGGCGGCACACTTGGACATGAGTAGTGAGGCTGTCCGAAAGGCAACTCATCACGATGTGAGCAAGTAAGAAAGGGCATAACGGCACAGCAACGCTATTGTGTTATATGGCGCGAGGCACTTAGGAAGAAGTGGCGCACAGCAAGCCAGTAGGCGTTGTTACGGGGATGTGAAGATGCTTCATCGGGCCAGTAGGCGTTGTTACGGAGGTGTGAAACATGCTTCATCGGGTCAGTAGGCGTTGTTACGGGATGTGAAGATGCTTCATCGGGCCAGTAGGCGTTGTTACGGGGATGTGAAGATACTTCATCGGGCCAGTAGGCGTTGTTACGGAGGTGTGAACATGCTTCATCGGGTCAGTAGGCGTTGTTACGGGGATGTGAAGCTGCTTCATCGGGCCAGTAGGCGTTGTTACGGAGGTGTGAACATGCTTCATCGGGTCAGTAGGCGTTGTTACGGGGATGTGAACATGCTTCATCGGGTCAGTAGGCGTTGTTACGGAGGTGTGAAACATGCTTCATCGGGTCAGTAGGCGTTGTTACGGAGGTGTGAATATGCTTCATTGGGTCAGTAGGCGTTGTTACGGGGGTGTGAATATGCTTCATCGGGTCAGTAGGCGTTGTTACGCGGATAAAATCAAGGCGTACGTATCCGTTTGTCCGTGCTCCCTTTTGTAGCAGGTAGAACGCAAACCTCGCTCTACTATCCTGTTATCAGACTGGCAACACAAGCCTTATTAACCAGGCTATTACAATCTGCCTGGTTATCTCTGTGTGCATCAATCAACGTAGTAAACTCTGGTTGTTAAGTTGTGTGTTGTCGCAAAATTACAATATCTCTAGCATTGTTCGATTACGTCCGGTCGGTGGCAAGTTTAGTCATGCTTGAGTTTGGTATATCAGCGATTAAGTCATACTCATGCTTGAGTTTGGTCTGGGGCTGGTAAATTCATACTTGGGCTCGGTATATGGGTTATTAAGAGTGTTTGAGTTCGGTTTGAGGGTGGCTAAGTCGTGTCCGGTGTATTGGTGCATAAATCATGTTTGAGTACAATATGTGTTATTGTCATGTAGGGGTACAGTATATGGGTCGCTTAAGTCGTGTTTGAGTTTGGGCTGTTAGTGCTTAATATACGTCGTGTTTGAGTTTGGGCTGTTAGTGCTTAATATACTTCGTGTTTGAGTTTGGGCTGTTAGTGCTTAATATACGTCGTGTTTGAGTTTGGGCTGTTAGTGCCTAGTGTGTTTGAATTTGGACTGTTAGTGCTTAATATACGTCGTGTTTGAGTTTGGGCTGTTAGTGCTTAATATACGTCGTGTTTGAGTTTGGGCTGTTAGTGATTAATATACGTCGTGTTTGAGTTCGGTGCGTGGGTGGTTAATTCGAGTTGGAATTCAGTATGTTGGTAGTTGAATATCGTTGGAATTCGGAGCACGTTAACATACCTATATATCTCTACTCCCTCATTATATGTTCTGCATCTTTGGCAATCGTTTCGCCCTCTAGCGTTGGCAGTCACAACTCTTACAATATTGATTGTTATTAATCGACGACGAAGCTGCCGAAGTAAGGTGTTTATGAAGGGTCATTTCTATGGATTACCTCCATTTTTCTTTGATAAAACATTTCTTAATGGACAAAACTCGCTTACTTCCTGCTCCTTCTTGCAGCGGCCAACGCATCTCGTGTGGCGTGTAGCAGGAAGTACGTAGGGCAGTTCTGTAGGAAACACCCAGAACACCCTACCACCATCACGCCGGCCCTACCAACATCACGCCGGCCCTACCAACATCACATAACACACACGCCGGCCCTAACACCATCACGCCGGCCCTACCAACATCACGCCGGCCCTATCACGCCGGCCCTAGCCGGCCCTACCAACATCACGCCGGCCCTAACATCACGCCGGCCCAATATCACGCCACCACCAAATCGCCGGCCCCACTGACTGGTGCGGATTCAGTTCCACCAACACACGGCAGGATTCATCGAGCGGGTCTGTTATCTCGCTATGTCGGGTCAACGGACCCTTGTCAAGCCAATACATTTGGCCTTGGCGGAAGCAACTATAACCGAGCTACAATCGTTGCCAAGCATTCAATGTACGCGTTAGCTACACTGGCAATCTACTCCGCTTCGTTTGCTCCAAGGACCTGGTGTATCTAACGAGTTGGTTGCGCTCTGCTCACAGCACGCTCGCTTGTTAAGTCATAGTGCCATAAACAAAGAGGAACAATTTCAAGCTTGGCCGACACGATATGCACCAATGGTTGGAGACAGGGCGGCTATAGAGTGGAACTTGATGGCCTGACAAGCGTGTGTAATGTTGATGAGGTAGCGTGGCAAGCACCATCAGCTTCTAAAAGACCACACCACATCACAATTAGTTAGGCATGATGAAATAGCGAGTCGTCTACAGTTAAGAGCTCTTCCGAGGGGAGTCATTGCCGAATGAATGACCACAGCACTGATGTTAAACACCCTAAGAGGTGATCGGGCTTCCTACTCAAAGCAATCAAACTCAAGACTCCGCCCACACTACCACATTTTGACAAAACCTATGGCTAGGACAGAATCAAACAAAAATAGGTTGTTCAATCGCGTACTGACCCCATCACGAAAGGTGCGACTCTCTAAGCAGCTTCCCGACAAGTGATGAGTGTGACGTACCCTGGTTAGCCCCGCCTGCTGTGTCCGTTTAATGACAACTGTGACGTACCCTGGTTAGCCCCGCCTGCTGTGTCCGTTTAATGATGAGTGTGACGTACTGTTGGAGCTGGCTGCTGCGACCGCTTGCTTTCTTTCATATCCGTACTAATTCCACAATTGTTTTGTGACGTCGCTGGTTGGCATGGAGTTATGCGTGACATGTCATAAAATCAAGGTTAATTAAATCGTGTGATGCCTGTTGCCTCTGCGAGAAAGAGGCACTTTGTCATCGTCTTGATAGGAAGATGTCAATCATTCAAACCATAATGGACGCCACTGGAAAACATATCCTTTTTGCGATGCAACTCGCGGATAAATATGGCTCACATACTACGCTCTACCCACGGGGCGTAGTATTTACATCCTACAGGTCGTGGACGCACACCCCAGGGGACGTGGTATGCAAACCCCATAGGACGTGGTAATCACACCCCACGGAATTTGGCACGCACCCCCACAGGACGTGGTCCGTCCCCCACAAGACATGGTACGCACCCACCACGGGTTGTGGCACGCACACTCTTCCTACTATGTGGGTGTTTAATCCAGCAGTTTAAACGAAAGGAATTTGCTAATGTAAACTAAAAATTGTTTTCGATTACGCTTAAATGGAACTTCAAAGAGACTGATCATCTGATTATCCTAATGAAATCACCATTTTTTCACTGCTAAAAATGAATGTGAAAATATTGTGCGTGGAGCACTTTGATAAATGACGTCATGATGTAAGCTGGCTGTGGCTGTGCTACCCTTGCCTCTGTGTATCATGACAGCACTGTAATCTAGCCTCACTCCGGCTCGTTACCGCTGCCTTCCTTCCTTTCTTCCTTCCTTCCTCCCTGTCGTTGAAGCAAAAAAGGGATCATTATCTCAACCACATGGTTGGCGCATGGCTTCTTGGAATTCTATCATTAAACGCCTCAACGGTTTTCTGCGCCGCAACCAATCTCGGTGCAGTGTTTACCTATGTAAACACCATGGTAACAAGCCGCAGAAGCCTTATAATGACACAGCTCGGGAAGATGACAGCGAGTGGATGACCTCTGACCTCTGTACCTTCGTCTGCCATCTCCCACCATCACTTGTCCACGCATTCCTATCCTCTAGCGCCTAGTCCCATCATCACTTGCCCACGCGTTCCTATCCTCCAGCGCCTAGTCCCATCATCACTTGCCCACACATTCCTATCCTCCAGCGCCTAGTCCCATCATCACTTGCCCACGCATTCCTATCCTCCAGCGCCTAGTCCCATCATCAATGGCCCACGACATAAATGACGCCATGAGGGGCTTTCGTCGTCCTAAACCAAATGTGATGGACGGATGTCGAACCGAACTTTGACGTTTATTAAGTAACTCACGGTAGTTTATTAAAACTTTACAATGTTTGGTTGGGAGATATTCATGTGTAACACAGCTATGAATTGGAGCTACTCGTGAATGCCACACTGTAAGCCGTGTCAAGGCGGCTGTCCCGATAGAGCCGCACGTGAATGCCACACTGTAAGCCGTGTCAAGGTGGTTGTCCCGATAGAGCCGCACGTGAATGCCACACTGTAAGCCGTGTCAAGGCGGCTGTCCCGATAGAGCCGCACGTGAATGCCACACTGTAAGCCATGTTAAGGCAGCTGTCCCGATAGAGCCGCACGTGAATGCCACACTGTAAGCCGTGTTAAGGCAGCTGTCCCGATAGAGCCGCACGTGAATGCCACACTGTAAGCCGTGTTAAGGCAGCTGTCCCGATAGAGCCGCACGTGAATGCCACACTGTAAGCCGTGTTAAGGCAGCTGTCCCGATAGAGCCGCACGTGAATGCCACACTGTAAGCCGTGTTAAAGGCAGCTGTCCCGATAGAGCCGCACGTGAATGCCACACTATAAGCCGTGTCAAGGCAGCTGTCCCGACTAGAGCTGCAAAGTAAAAGCTGCCAAATGTTTAGTGTATATTCTCAAAAGTGTTTTAAGGCGCAGCTGTGAGTACCGACGCAAAGCATGTTCTTATAACAAAGCTACAGAAGCTTGTTATTGAAAGGCGTTTAGTTAGTATATTCTCAAAAGGTTTTGTGGCGCGCTGTTAACGATGAGAAGGTCATAATGAAAAACATCAACGGATGGGTTTCCAAAGATTGGTTATCTTCATATCACTGAACACAGGTATCACAGGTCGTCACCGGAAGGGTAAGTGAGGAGGTATGGTACTGGGGAACAATGAACATCCAGGGCGGGTACCTGGAAAATCGTTCATAACGGAGGTAAAGTTACAATGAAAAAATGGCAGATAACGGAAACGTGTTTTCCATGGGGTTTATCAATATTATCACACTGGTAACGGTTAACAAAGAAAGGCACAGCATTGGATGCTATATCTGTTATCACAGGGCGGGTTATCATCATAACGACGGGTTTCCAAAGAAAGGTTATCACAGGGCGGGTTTATCACAGGGCGGGTGGCGGGTTACCAGGGTAAGTGGCAGGAGGTGGTGGGTTACTGGGGAACATGTAACATCCAGAAGGGTTACCATAAAAGCGTCATTAAGGGGTGAGTTACCTGGGAAGCTCTATTTCGGGTCGGCTTAGCGGTAAAGTTTTATATCTAGGCTTTTAAAATGGCAGATAACCAGGAAAGTGTGTTATATCTGGACATGGGAAGTGTTACAACTGGTCGGTTACCAGCGAAAGTGCTATATCTGGACTGGTAACCGTTGACAGCATTGTGCTTTTCATTTGATATTAGAAAAGAACGATTATTGGATTCGAATGGGGTTTTATTCTGATCTTATATTTGAGTGTTGAGAGAATCTGGAGGTGCCTTTTAGGCATGATTATAAATCAATTTCGCAACACCTAGCAATTGTCATCGACAAACTTAGAGTGTAATTGCAGGTGTCAAAACATCTGGTATAAGCGGGCAGGTGTCAAACATCTGGTATAAGCGGGCAGGTGTCAAACATCTGGTACTAACGGGTAGGTGTCAATCCTCTAGTTCAAGTGGTTAGATGTCATCATCTTGTATTTGCGGATAGGTGTCAGCCATCTTGTATCAACAGGTAGGTGTCAATGATCATGTATAAAACGTGTAGGCACCATTCGTCACGTATTAGCGGGTTGGTGTCAATCAATTTGTGTCAGCGGGTTGGTGTCAATCAATTTGTGTCAGCGGGTTGGTGTCACTCAAATTGTTTCTGCGGGTAGGTGTCAATCAACATGTGTCAGCGGGTTGGTGGCAATCAACTTGTGTCAGCGGTTTGGTGTCAATCAACTTGTGTCAGCGGGTTGGTGTCAATCAATTTGTGTCAGCGGGTTGGTGTCAATCAACTTGTGTCAGCGGGTAGGTGTCAATCAACTTGGTGTCAGCGGGTAGGTGTCAATCAACTTGTGTCAGCGGGTTGGTGTCAATCAACTTGTGTCAGCGGTTAGGTGTCAATCAACTTGCGTCAGCGGTTAGGTGTCAATCAACTTGTGTCAGCGGTTAGGTGTCAATCAACTTGTGTCAGCGGTTAGGTGTCAATCAACTTGTGTCAGCGTGTGAGTAACAAATCATGCTGCATCCGTTTGCATGTACATATTAACCACTTCCTGTTGCCTAAGATGCTCCTGCGCTCAGGACGAGTTGGCATGTGTATCCTATCATGCCACTCTCTGAGAAGCTTCCATCACATGGACATGGAACAAAACAAGGTTTATGGTGTAGGGTGTGCTGCCTAGGGTCTATGTGTGTCCATTTGCCATTGAAAGAATGGTAGTCCTGCACGAGGCTCCCCGTGGTAGGCCACATCTGTCCTCAGATTGGTAGGCCACACCTTATCCCTGTTTGGTAGGGTACACCCCAGTGTAGCAGGCAGCAACTCACCACCTCTCTCCCGGTAGCACGGCCACACTTCTCCCCTGTTTCATGGGGTAAACCTCTTCCCGGTGTGGTAAGCAAAACTTTGACCCTGTATAGTAGGCCAAACCTCAGCTCCGTATGGCAGGCCACACCTATGCACTGTATTAAAGGCCACACCTATGCTCTGTATGGTAGGTCACACCTGTGCACTGTATAACAGGCCACAACCCACCTTCGTATTGGTGGAGCAACTTTCGCCCGTATGGTCAGAAAGACCTCTCTGAAGTATGGCCGTGATGCGCGCTGGTAATTACGACGAGCCGCCTTTACAAGTGTGATATGCGGTGCGCCGCGTCTGCTATCAACTTACGTCCAAGTGGACAGAAGGAGTAGATAGAAACTGCGGAAGATACTGCACCAGTCAGAGTGTAGCATTCGTTAGTGCTTGTCATATGATAAGACAGGGAGAGTTGAGCGCGGGAGACGCCGCGAGTGGAAACTGCTGCGTGGAGGTGGAGGGGGACGGGGTGGGGGAGGGGGTGGGGTGGAGAGGGGTGGTCTCCACGAGGCGATACATAATGCAGCTGCAGCAAGTGGCTGACGAAAAGGGCTTTTAGGGCTCTTGGTAATAAAGCCTCTTACAGCGGAAGCGATAGAGCGCGTGACCAACAATAGGACTACCTAAATAAGCCGTCGGCACTTGTAGCCCACGTAGATCCAAATGGTGAAGATAGGGGGCTATTCGCGTGGATCCCTCCTCTACCATCAGATGACAGGATGAGGGGCTACTCGCGTGGATCCCTCCTCTGCCATCAGATGACAGGACGAGGGGCTACTAACGTGGATCCCTCTTCTTCCATCAGATAACAGGACGGGGGGCTACTCACGTTGATATCTCCACGACCAGGGGCCGTGGGGATAAGATGCTGTTCACGTAGATCCTTCAGCAGCCAGGGGCCGTGGGGATGAGGTGCTGTTCACGTAGATCCCTCAGCAGCCAGGGGCCGTGGGGATGAGGTGCTGTTCACGTAGATCTTTCAGCAGCCAGGGGCCGTGGGGATGAGGTGCTGTTCACGTAGATCCTTCAGCAGCCAGGGGCCGTGGGGATGAGGTGCTGTTCACGTAGATCCCTCAGCAACCAGGGGCCGTGGGGATGAGGTGCTGTTCACGTAGATCCTTCAACAGCCAGGGGCCATGGGGATGAGGTGCTGTTCACGTAGATCCTTCAGCAGCCAGGGGCCGTGGGGATGAGGTGCTGTTCACGTAGATCCTTCAACAGCCAGGGGCCGTGGGGATGAGGTGCTGTTCACGTAGATCCTTCAGCAGCCAGGGGCCATGGGGATGAGGTGCTGTTCACGTAGATCCTTCAGCAGCCAGGGGCCGTGGGGATGAGGTGCTGTTCACGTAGATCCTTCAACAGCCAGGGGCCGTGGGGATGAGGTGCTGTTCACGTAGATCCTTCAGCAGCCAGGGCCATGGGGATGAGGTGCTGTTCACGTAGATCCTTCAGCAGCCAGGGGCCATGGGGATGAGGAGCTGTTCACGTCGATACTTCTGCAGTAATGGGCTGTGAGGATGTAGACTGGTCACATCGATCCCTGCGCTTCCAGAGCGGGTAATATGACAGCAAACACCGATTACTCGCAACCCCCAGCGTTGTTATAAGGCTGTTATCATAGTAAGCTGGAAAAGTAGTGTTTTTCTATAGGGCTGTTGCCATAGTTAGCCAGAAATCTTATGCTGTAGATCTGTTATCGTTGCATTGAATGTGATGCTGCAGAGCTGTAACCATCGAAAGCCAGGAATGTTATGCCGTAGAGGCTGTTACCCTCTCTAGCAAGGAATATGATGCTGCAGAGCTGTAACCATAGTAAGCCAGGAATGTTATGTTATGCTGTTGAGCTGTTACCATAGTTCGGCCGGTATTATAATGTCATGCTTTAGTGCTGTTACCAAAGTAAGACGGTAATGTAATGCTTTTCTACAGTTACACAGGAATGTGATGACTTGCTGTTGGGCTAACAGGCTGTTGCCACATTTTGTCAGGAATACAATGCTCCGCATGTCGGCTTTTGATATAGTTAAACAAGAATGTGATGTTGCGCTACCGAACTGTTGCCATCGCAACAAAGGCAGGACAGGCTGCTACCGTCACGATTGACAAGAAGGGTCTGCCTCGCCACTAATGGCAGGACAGGTCTGCCTCGCCACTAATGACAGGACGGGACTGCCTCGCCACTAACGACAGGACGGGTCTGCCTCGCCACTAATGGCAGGACAGGTCTGTCTCGCCACTAATGGCAAGACATGTCTGCCTCGCCACTAATGACAGGACGGGTCTGCCTCACCACTTATGACAGGACGGGACTGCCTCGCCACTAATGGCAGGACGGATCTGCCTCGCCACTAATGACAGGACGTGTCAGCCTCGCCACTAATGGCAGGACAGGTCTGCCTCGCCATTAATGACAGGATGTGTCAGCCTCGCCACTAATGCCAGGACAAGTCTGCCTCGCCACTAATGGCAGGACGGGTCTGCCTCGCCACTAATGACAGGACGGGACTGCCTCGCCACTAACGACAGGACGGGTCTGCCTCGCCACTAATCGCAGGACAGGTCTGCCTTGCCACTAATTGCAAGACATGTCTGCCTCGCCACTAATGACAGGACGGGTCTGCCTCACCACTTATGACAGGACGGGACTGCCTCGCCACTAATGGCAGGACGGGTCTGCCTCGCCACTAATGGCAGGACAGGTCTGCCTCGCCACTAATGACAGGATGTGTCAGCCTCGCCACTAATGACAGGACGGGTCTGCCTCGCCACTAATGACAGGACGGGTCTGCCTCGCCACTAATGACAGGACGGGTCTGCCTCGCCTCTAATGGCAGGACAATTCTGCCTCGCCACTAATAAGAGGACGGGTGTGTGTCTTGCCAGTTATGAGAGAACATGAATGTTACGCCACTAACGGCAAGACGGGTCTGCCTCGCCACTTACGGAAAGACGGGCCAGCCTCGCCACTTACGGCAAGACGGGTCTGCCTCGCCGCTCATGAGAGGAAGGGTCTGCCTGGCCACAAAAGGCACGACAGGTCTTCCTGGCCGTAACCAGTTAAACAATTTGTACACTTGTACGAGATCTCAATGGATGCACCTTGGTTAAGGAGACAATGTGGCTTATTCATAACTTTAATCTGTCGTGTTGTTGTATTGCTTTGAATTCCTTCCACTATGTCTATATGGCGTTTTCTTAGATGTGCCTAACGAGCGGCTTGTAAAGTAAAGCCCCTTAAGAACGACTATTGAACGCTCGTCGGACCCTCCCGAGACCTATCTGTGCTCGTTACGAGGTGAACTGCTTCGTTAACCTCATTTCAACGACTTCAAACAATGTAATAATGACTCCCAAATTCGTGTCTTTCGACACTTTCGTCTCAGTAGCAGCGCCTATTTTTTATTGAAATTGTTTCTGTTACATATATGCATTACCTTTCGTGATGATAAATAGCTCTTTTAGCCATTTCCAAAGTCGAATGTGTTGTGCGAGCTTAGTTATCCGTCCGCCGCTGGAGGGGCTGGTGAGGGTCGGGGGGGGGGGGGGGGGGGGGGGATCGGTGTGTGGAGGATGGGATGGGGGTGTGTGGAGGAGGATGGATTGGGGGTGTGGAGGATGGGATGGAGGGTGTGGAGGATGAGATGGGGGGGTGTGGAGGATGAGATGGGGGGGGTGGAGGATGAGATGGGGGTGTGGGAGGATGGGGGGTGTGGAGGATGGGATGGGGGTGTGGAGGATGGATGAGATGGGGTGTGGAGGATGAGATGGGGGGTGTGGAGGATGAGATGGGGGTGTGGAGGATGGGATGGGATGTGTGGAGGATGGGTATGAGGTGGGGGGGGGGAGGATTGCTATCATCATGTCAACAGTACATCTAACATATGTGATTTAAGAAGGGCAACATCTTTTGTAGACGAGTGTTGAGTTTGATAAAGTGATCCGAAATTTTATTTCTACAGAATGAGTGCAGTAATTAGCTTTCAATAAACGCCTGGGTATCTGGTGTTTGCTGGACCAGGCATCTGGTGTCTGCTGGGCTGGGCATCTGGTGTCTGCTGGGCGGGGCATCTGGTGTCTGCTGGGCGGGTTATCTGGTGTCTGCTGGGCGGGGCATCTGGTGTCTGCTGGGCGGGTTATCTGGTGACTGCTGGGCGGGTTATCTGGTGTCTGCTGGGCGGGGCATCTGGTGTCTGCTGGGCGGGGCATCTGGTGTCTGCTGGGCAGGTTATCTGGTGTCTGCTGTGCGGGGCATCTGGTGTCTGCTGGGCGGGTTATCTGGTGTCTGTGTGTCTGTGCGGGCATCTGGTGTCTGCTGGGCGGGTTATCTGGTGTCTGCTGGGCGGGTTATCTGGTGTCTGCTGGGGCGGGGCATCTGGTGTCTGCTGGGCGGGGCATCTGGTGTCTGCTGGGCGGGTTAATCTGGTGGTTATGTGGCTGGTGTCTGCTGGGCGGGTTATCTGGTATGGTGTGCTGCTGGGTCGGGGGTTATCTGGTGTCTGCTGGGCGGGTTATCTGGTGTCTGCTTGGGCGGGGCATCTGGTGTCTGCTGGGCGGGGGCATGCTGGGCGGGTTATCTGGTGTGGGATTTGAAACTGCTGTGCGGGGCATCTGTGTCCTGTTTGGCAGGGCATCTGGTGTCTGCTGGGCGGGGCATCTGGTGTCTGCTGGGCGGGTTATCTGGTGACTGCTGGGCGGGTTATCTGGTGTCTGCTGGGCGGGGCATCTGGTGTCTGCTGGGCGGGTTATCTGGTGTCTGCTGGGCGGGGCATCTGCGTCCTGTTTGGCAGGGCATCTGGTGTCTGCTGGGCGGGGCATCTGGTGTCTGCTGGGCGGGGCATCTGCTTCCTACTCTGCATCACTCGGCACCTTGTTGGATTTTGAAACAGATAGAATTTCGAAATAGGGAGCAACAACTCGATACCCAAAAGACTGACAATGGCAGCGATGACGTTGATATTGACCCGGATGGTGGATGATTATTGTATAAAACCAGTAACTGCGTTTTCAAAATTCGGCTCGTTGTCAAACCGAAGGTTGAAGACGGCTGTTTGACACCTTTTGGTCCAACTTCAATGGCAGTCCTTTATGTAAACTGAACCTTCCAATCTCGTATAAAGCAAGCATTAGAGCTGAGTCAGTGAAGAAGACTTCGTTATCGACCCTCATTTTTGGGTAAAACCAGAAAATGCACGCCTTAGTAGTGTTAAGTGATTGATTACGCGTCAGTGGTGTTAAGTGAGATCGGTTACGCGTTAGTGGTGTTAAGTGTTTGTTATGAGATGGTTATGTGAGATTGGTTACGCGTTAGTAGTTAAGTTAAGTGAGATTGGTTACGCCTTAGTAATGTTAAGTGAGATTGGTGTGTTTAGATTGGTTATTAGTAATGTTAAGTGAGATTGGTTTACGCCTTAATGTTAAGTGAGATTGGTTACGCCTTAGTAATGTGAGATAGTGAGATTGGTTACGCCTTAGTAATGTTAAGTGAGATTGGTTACGCCTTAGTAATGTTAAGTGAGATTGGTTACGCCTTAGTAATGTTAAGTGAGATTGGTTACGCCTTAGTAATGTTAAGTGAGATTGGTTACGCCTTAGTGTTAAGTGTTGGTTACGCGTTAGTGTTAGTGAGATTGGTTACGCGTTAGTAATGTTACGCGTTAGTGAGTGAGATTGGTTACGCCTTAGTAATGTTAAGTGAGATTGGTTACGCGTTAGTAGTGTTAAGTGAGATTGGTTACGCGTTAGTAGTGTTAAGTGAGATTGGTTACGCGTTAGTAGTGTTAAGTGAGATTGGTTACGCGTTAGTGGTGTTAAGTGAGATTGGTTACGCCGTTAGATTGTTACGCGTTAGTGACGCCTTAGTAATTTAAGTGAGATTGGTTACGCGTTGTTAAGTGAGATTGTTTACGCGTTAGAGATTGGTTTACGCGTTAGTTAGTGAGATGTTAGTAGTGTTAGTGAGAGATTGGTTGAGACGCGTTAGTAATGGTTAAGTGAGATGAGGTTACGCGTTAGTGAGATTGGTTACGCGTTAGTGTTAAGTGAGTGAGAGATTGGTTACGCCTTACGCCTTAAGTGAGATTGGTTACGTGAGTATTTAAGGTTTGGTTACGCCTTAGTAATGTTAAGTGAGATTGGTTACGCGTTGTTAAGTGAGATTGGTTAGGTTGTGTTAAGTGAGATTGGTGAGATTGGTTACGCGTTAGTGGTGTTAAGTGAGATGTTAAGTGAGATTGGTTACGCGTTAGTAATGTTAAGTGAGATTGGTTACGCCTTAGTAATGTTAAGTGAAGTGATTGGTTACGCGTTAGGTGTGAGATTGGTTACGCGTTAGTAGTGTTTACGCGTTAAGTGTTAAGATTGGTTACGCGTTAGTGGTTAGTAATTGGTTAAGTTAGTGGTGTTAAGTGAGAGTGATTGGTTACGCGTTAGTAAGTGTGTTAAGTGAGATTGGTTACGCGTTAGTGGTGTTAACGCGTTAGTGAGAGATTGGTTACGCGTTAGTGGTGTTAAGTGAGATTGGTTACGCGTTAGTAGTGTTAAGTCAGCGAATGACCAGTACTATAAAGGTATTCGCAAATGACGTTATGATTCAACGATTATCTGGGTCCATATTCGCACTGAGTGCTTTGATATTCCGGCGAATAACGCTTATGATTACGCCTGGATTAATTCCGCTTCGTGTCCTTTAACCTGTACGTCAAGCACGATTGTAAGCAGATGCATGGTGAACTGCCTCCTGCCAAGAATCCACTCATGCCAAGTTTCATTGTTAGAATATAGATGTTTACGAACCATTGTCTGTGACGGTGGTCCGTTGTCGACATCGATTCTGGATTTAGCACCGTTGGTAGATTCATGGAGTTATGGCATATTCAATCACGCACAGCGTCTTTAAATCTTGCAACGTTGTTAAATCCTTTCCCCAACTTGTTCACGCATATGGACTCATCCACTACAGAAGCGGCTGCCACCTTGACAAGTCATCCCTCTATGTCTGCCTTACTTATATTATCTATTCTAAGAAGCGCTTCAAGGCAAGTACATTGACACCTGCTCAGCTCTCTCTATCATGTAAAGGTGCATTTTTTTTCTAAAAAAAGTTTATGCGTTTTTTCTTATCCATTTAATGGAGCAACTCTTTTGGAACCCATTTAAACCATTTTTCGGACTGGTTAAACGCTATATTATCGATTACACCGTATCAAAAGTGTCGGTCACACCCGTGTTTACAAACATGAGCACATGTCGATAGGACAATGACGCCTGCAGCGAAGGGTCATTTGTTTACGACACATAGTCGTAACATCAGGAGCAGTGCGGATTCGACAGAAGGCCGGAACGCGAGCAGCCGAAATGGTGAGTCATTGGATTCCCATATTTCACGATAAGTATTCTTTGATTGAAGTAGATGATTTTTCGTGTGTTGTATAAAAAAAAGATCCCGTCTGAATTTAGTGAACACCTTTGTTACAATAGATTATCGTAAATTTAACAATAAATAGCGTCACACCTGCAGACAAACCCTGCCCATGTTCTTGCCTAGCTCCGGTCAAACGGTAATATAAATATATACCTGGGACGTCTTGTAGGGCTGGTTATTGCCTAGTCTACCTCGGACGTCTTGTAGGGCTGGTTATTTCCTAGTCTACCTCGGACGTCTTGTAGGGCTGGTTATTGCCTAGTCTACCTCGGACGTCTTGTAGGGCTGGTTATTGCCTAGTCTACCTCCTGGGGCGTCTACCTCGGACGTCTGTAGGGCTGGTTATTGCCTAGTTTACCTCGGACGTCTTGTAGGGCTGGTTATTGCCTAGTCTACCTCGGACGTCTTGTAGGGCTGGTTATTGCCTAGTCTACCTCGGACGTCTTGTAGGGCTGGTTATTGCCTAGTCTACCTGGGACGTCTTGTAGGGCTGGTTATTGCCTAGTCTACCTGGGACGTAGGGCTGTTATTGCCTAGTCTACCTGGGACGTCTTGTAGGGCTGGTTATTGCCTAGTTTACCTCGGACGTCTTGTAGGGCTTATTGCCTAGTCTACCTGGGACGTCTTGTAGGGCTGGTTATTGCCTAGTTTACCTCGGACGTCTTGTAGGGCTGGTTATTGCCTAGTCTACCACGTTTTGGAATATAAAGCGGAATATAAATATAAAGCAGATGACACTGGTTTGATTTTTTCATATGCAATTATCGGTGCTTTTTCACGGCAAACCAGTTGAATATTCCTGAACCAACACTTAAATTGCATTATAAATCAAGGGTGGGGGGGGGGGGGGGGGTCGCCCTCAGGACGTGTACGTTATAATTAAGTGAAACCTCCGCAGTAGGAGTTTGGGGTGGTACGTATCATCGTGTTCATTGGGTGGGACAAAGGACAGTAGACGGATGGGAAGGTTTTGGTTCTGATTTATGGCATTGTAAGTTTGTTGCAACCCACTATGATGAGACTTCAACGTATGGTTTGGATTGTGTGTCCGAAATTGTCCACTGTAACACCATGCTGGTGTTGTAGAAGCTTCGGATAGCTGGAATAAATTTGGTGTAATTAGAGTGACTGATGTCTGAGATGACTGTAAATGTGTATAATTTACAAATTGTCTGTCTGTCAATTATCAGTTTTTTTTAGGCTCAAACTGCAATAATTATAACATCATTGATTTAATATTAATTTCATGAGCATTCATTGAATAAATTGAGCCAACTCACCTTCAGATTTAAAGGAAAACCAAATGCCAGGGGTCGTGGTACAGAATATGACAAACTGTGTGGAGCTGAGTTTGGTTCCTATATTATTTATATTGGATTCTTATCACGAGTATTTTATTGAACGCAGTATATCCGTTAGGAATGGAAAGGATTTGCTTAATGCTTTGAAATTGTTCTTCATGACAGGTGTCCGAGACGCAAGGAAGAGGTGGAGGTTTCAGACCAGACCAAAGAGGTGGCAGAGGAGCCTCGCCTTCTTCAAACAAGGTACTTTTGGGCTTGTTTGCCTAATTGAATTGCTGACCTTATCAGTAAATAAGGAGTCCCATGTTGGGCTATATTTCTACTGGTTCCCATTGGTTTGTAGGCCTCGACAGGCCGAAAGCTAGTCAATCTGGTTCGCAGAGGCTTCCTTGGCAACACACCCAGAACTAACCAGGCCCTACAGCAGAGTAGAGGGGCTGCTGAATCTTTAGAGCTGTCACGCAAAGAGAAATTAAAAGTATTGTACAACTCAGCAGTCAACACTCTTCAGATGCTCGAAAAACCTTCATGCAATTTTGGTCAAAGAGAGCGATTTGCAGACTGTTGCATCTGACTTCAATGTAGGAAGATACCTACCCCTGTGGAGTGGCAATGTTGCAATAACAGACCAGACTTCTGCACTGCTGCATTACCTCAGATGGACAGAGTTGGGCTCGACCCGATGGTCACCAAGGTAAATAACTGGTACCTGGCGTACTTGCTAGGGGTGTTAGATGTGGTTGTTGAGGACCAAAATAAAATTCTTAGACATGGTGCCTATCGGAAATTTGCTCTCTGGATTCATGGCTTTTTTGTGGGAGGGCAACAGGAGGGTTAATCCCTCCAGTTGTGTCTGGAAGATCAGAGACCTCTACCGTGACCAGTATGGACAGTATACTGGCTTTAAACATAGATTTGGGTAATTTAAATCAGGAAGTATCTCATTCTTCTGCTTGTTATTTTTGTGTGGATTATATTGTTGTCCCAATATTGAAATTGGTATTATTTGTACTGAACATTTTTATGTCTATTTGTGTGAGTATTCTGTAATGAGCATTCATATGTTATTAATTGTTTTGTCTCACAAACACAGAACAAAATATAATGCATAAATTAATTACCAAGGTTTACCACTGTCAATTAGTCATGACACGTTATCTTCATATTTGACTTTTTATGGCCATAATTCTAGTCCTGGTGACAAAAGAAGTGACATTAAAATGAGTTCAGGTATTATTTATTCGCCAATTCCATGAGTACTATTACGGGTTGGACTTGCACACATAGGAATGTGACTAATAAAAGATATATTAACAAAAACAAATTTCCAAACCTAATTCTTAAACATAACGAGACACCTGCAACTCAACTATTTCTTGGGTAGATGGCCTTAGCACAGGAGCGATGTTCCGACTGATGTTGTGGGGGTCATCAGCGTTGTGGATGTTGTTGGTGAATGCTGTCGCATTGTTTGCGCCTAAAGATTTCTTATATCATATCAGGTATATAGGCGTAAATCTTGGCCACTTTCCGTTTAGATATATATATATATATATATCTACCAGCAGAGTAGGTGCGAGTTTGTGGGGTGTCACCATGCCTTGCTGAGAGAGCATTGGGGCATTAAGTTCACTCTTGTTGCTCATTGTCGTACCTGGAAGGTTGATATTAATATCGGTTAAAGTAAGTCAATAAAGTAATTTACCATCTGATGAAAGCATGTACAGAGTCAACATTCCCCACAGAAGGCTCTCATGCTACTATGGCACCGCCAATGATAGGGCGTCAAACGTCGCCGATTTGGTTTGGGCAAGTTTTGTGCCGTTTGGTGGCTTTGTTGAACTGGCTAGGGGTATTCAAAGTAGGCCTATAATCTGAAAAATAGACCGAAACACAAAATACCATTTTGTCTGTAAAACCTCCCCAATAAATTTTACCATAAAGTTATGTATTTATAAGTTATCTAAGGCGCCCCCTAACATGCCATTTAATATGCAACATTAATCAATAATGATCTAATATAGATACAATGGCAAACCAATCCTGTCTCATACGAGAAACAGGGAGTTTGTCAAGTGCTTGTCCAAATTTAGCCCTACAAGACGTCTGAGTAGACGTCTTACTCTGTTTGAAAATGACGCAATGTTATAAATTTTGAGATTAATTCAGACAACTACCAAGCACCAGACATACCCAAGTGATGGAGTTTTAGAATGCAATGATGTTCACGGACAATTTTATCCTTTTGTGACGGGAGATTTCATCCATGGTAATTAGTAATAGTTCGATCAATTTGGAGGCGGTAGAAAGTCCGAAACACAGCACCATGTTTGTTTTCAAGTTCAAGCCCACGTACATCGCGCATGCTCAGAATGACGTGACCCATCGACGACTATTGCTTCCTGTGTCTGAACTCGATAAGATGCAGTACATTGTATTCAAAGTGCGTCAACGTACAGCTTAGCAGGGAGGCAATGCGGATGAGGTGGCGGGAAATCACGGGAAATGACGCGACCCAATATTTTCCAAAATGGCGGTCATCGCATCGTGATTTTTCGGAAATGATATATTGATGGCATTTCTTCAAGTATCACAGTCTCTTGATATATGTTGTTTTCTAGATGTCAAACCCAGCGATATAGTCAAACGCATGTTTTAATGTGCGCCCAAAATATTGGAGCAGAACGGTATATATTTATATTACCGTTCGACCGGAGCTAGTCCAAATAATGTGCCATTTTCATGTGATAAAAATCACAACAACTTTCTAACTGACAGATATAAAAAACAATAACAGTCTTGAGATGCCCAAAGTGAGACCATTCAAACGAACCAATGGGATATTTGATAAAAGCATAATGAAATTTAGATTGACCACCCTGCCAATGAAAATCCCTTCACCTGTTTACGGGTTGTTTTACAATTAACAAATCTAAATAGTGCAAAGGGCCCAAAATAGATCCTAACATGTGATTCAATCGGTGACATTTACACCAAGACTAATTCGAGGAGCCGATTCAACGGCAAGATCATTCATAATATACAACGAAATTACTTAATGTTATATGTCCAGCAAAAACTTGGCAGCTTCTTCATTGGTCAAATTCCTCACTTCCCTGAACGCTCCCCATCTGGCAAACTGTGCCCCTAAAGAGAGCCTCGTGTTAGACTGCAGCTGGTCGCGCTCATGCTTTCTTCTGTTGGTTGTTGAATCTGTTTATAGCTTCTTCTCCCTCCATCTTTTCTTCGTTTCTTGCATCGAGGCATCCTGATCCCACATCACAAACGAAAAATGACAGAAGTATCGAGTGTACCCCGGAATTACTATACTATCAGTTGCCGTTGTTCCATTGTTTCTTTCGTTCACCTTGTTGTCGGCCACAAGGAAGAAACACTGGCCACCGGGCAACGTCTCACACAACTTGGGCAACACTTCATCACTCAACATTTTATCCAATTCCGATTCTGTCATAAGCCAAACACCAGGAATCCATTCCTCCCCTTTAAAATGACCTGCAGTGATGGGAGCGGAATGGGAAATATAATCACAGCCCAACCCTAACCCTTTCCCCCACATCCGATCAAAGCCAGCCGCAGCGACGTTAGTTTAACCTTGAATTAATTAGCCTTGTCATTTTTATTGCCATGATGACATGGGAATGGGCAATGATTATTGAACCCAAGAGTTTGCTCCAGGCCCCAGATCGCACCCACCCCCAACTTGTCCCAAAGGACAACCTAACGATGCATACTAACGCTGTTATTAATTATATAAATGAGCGTCCCCTCCCGGCCCGCAAGCAGACTATTTAAAAAGGGGTGAATCAAATAATAAAAACATCCGTATGTTTTTACATCTGGGTTGCCACGTGATGATATAGACATTGCCATATTTTAGCCCTGTATTTACCAGCATCTCACGGGATATAGCATGAGAGCGTCTGGTGTGCTTTGAAAATTCGCCTTGTGAATATTCGTGAACAATTTCCTGAATTACCGGTCTTGACAATCGATTGTGAACTAATTCCGAGTCAAAAATATCTTTTACCTTCCAACCCAGTCTTCCCAACTCAGCCCACCTGGAAAAGTATAGTATTGCCAAGGTATTGCCAAGTTATTGCCTAGGCTGTCGAAAATATGGGCAACCGATATGGCATTCCTAGTGTATACGATTTCTACTATACAATGCATAATATAGCAAAAAAGGTGGACGATATAGAAAAAAAGGTAGACAATATTGCAGATTCCGTAGAGGACAAAATAGACGACAATTTGTCGGTTCTGGAAGACGATATAGAAGAGGTTGGAACCAGTGTAGGAACCATTGCGGACCTAGCGTCGTTTTCGACAAGATTGCAAATGACGGGATATGCAGGATTTGCCGCATTGCTTGTCTGGAAAATTAGAAAAAAAACCCACACGGAAACCGCATCAAATTACCTACCAAAACCAAAACCGGCTCCCAAGCTTTCCACAAGTCGGGACATTGGACCCTGGCCTACACTAGTTGGGCGGGACCCTTACAACATGGAATAGAAGACAGGGCAGGCAAATAGATCGCTTGGGGCAGTCAACCATTTGGAGAGGCTTTGTAGAGGCAAATAGATCGCTTGGGGCAGACCACCATTGGGAGAGGCTTTGTAGAGACAAATAGATCGTTTGGAGCAGACCACCATTGGGAGAGGCTTTGTAGAGACAAATAGATCGCTTGGGGCAGACCACCATTTGGAGAGGCTTTGTAGAGGCAAATAGATCGCTTGGGGCAGACCACCATTTGGAGAGGCTTTGTAGAGGCAAATAGATCGCTTGGGGCAGACCACCATTTGGAGAGGCTTTGTGGGCTATAGGGCAAACAAATAGATCGATTGTTGCAGTCCACCATTGGGAGAGGCTTTGTAGAGGCAAATAGATCGCTTGGGGCAGACCACCATTTGGAGAGGCTTTATAGAGGCAAATAGATCGTTTGGGGCAGACCACCATTTGGAGAGGCTTTGTAGAGGCAAATAGATCGCTTGGGGCAGACCACCATTGGGAGAGGCTTTGTAGAGACAAATAGATCGCTTTGAGCAGTCCACCATTGGGAGAGGCTTTGTAGAGGCAAATAGATCGCTTGGGGCAGACCACCATTGGGAGAGGCTTTGTAGAGACAAATAGATCGCTTGGGGCAGTCCACTATGGGGAGAGGCTTTGTAGAGACAAATAGATCGCTTGGGGCAGACCACCATTGGGAGAGGCTTCGTAGAGGCAAATAGATCGCTTGGGGCAGACCACCATTGGGAGAGGCTTTGTAGATCGCTTGGGGCGGACCCTAATGGTAGGCTTGCTGGTTCGAGTGGACATAAAAGGTAGCCGAAAAGATGGTGGCCGTAGCAGAAATTTGCGCCCTTCAAGATCGCCTTGGGCAGACCACCATTGGGAGAGGCTTTGCAGGCTATAGGGCAGACCAGGCTTTGTAGGCTATAGGGCAGCCAAATAGATCGCTTGGGGCGGACCAAAGAAACCATCGGGAGAGCTCTATTCCTGTGTGGGATTGCTAGCTATCCCAAGGAAGACCAGGCTTTGTAGGTTATAGAGCAGACCAATGTATCGCTTGCTTGGTGTAGACCAATGGATAGGGCAGACCAGGCTTTGTAGGCTATAGGGCCGTGGGATTGCTTGGAGCAGACAAGTGGAGTGCAGACCAATGGATCGCTTGGAGTAGAGCAGTGGGCCGTTTTGTTCCTATATCCTATGCCACAAATAATTCTTTCCTCTTTTGCACTTGCAGCCTTCCTGGCAGACCCGGGATGCAATTGCATAGCGTATATACCACATAAAACACCGATTGTCTTTGTTTTAGATACTATCTTTGGCCTTGTTGCGGAGTAGTTTCTCTGACAGTTGGATTGTTGTGTAGTCGTGTTTCTCGCGTGGTGGTGCGGGTTCTTCCGGTTCGTAGTCGAGTGTATGTAGGACGCAGCAATCGCTTTTGCTACAGTGGTCTAAGGCGCCACATTTGCAGAAGGGATCTGTGTTGCCAAAGAGTATGGTCTGTATGGCTGGAAAAGAATATCGCTCTTCTTCGTCCAGGATTCGCGGACCACTTTTTTGATCTCGTCTTGGCGGATTTTGGCAAAGGTTTTTGTGCCTATGTGGTAGGTCCTTCGGGCTTCTGTTTCTCCTATCTTGCCGGCCTGGATGCCTTCCACTAGGGTGTCGGAGAGCTCCCGGTTGTGTGCAAAGTACTTCTTGGTTTGTGGCGTCGGGGTGTACGTCTCTTCTCCATTTCGGATGCGGGTGTATCTGCGGGCCCCTATCTGGTATTGCCTCTTGGCCTCTCGTTGCCCTACTGCTCCAGAAACGATGTCTTGGTATGCTTTCTTCGATAGTGTGCTTTTTGCAGGCATGGTATTCTATAGTGGTCCCATTTGTTCAACACGTTGCTCCCACAGTATAAGTTGGTACCATGTGTAGGTATACGTCCTTGTTGCGACCATTGGTAGCTCTGCCTATCTGCACAAGATTGCATCCTGCTGTTGGTTGCTCTGTTCTAAGGGAAAAAGTAACTCTGCTTACAAACCTATCTATCTGTATGTCAGCCGATGTCTTGGTGGCGGTGGGGATTCCCCTGGTGGTGGGGATTTTCCTGTTGGCTGTCGGTGGTGTTGTATGTGCAGCGAGTTGGGTATATATTTTGTGGGCCTGTAGAAAGCGCAGATCGGGCTAGAACCCTCTCCTAGGGTGGTACCAAAACCATCCTCCGCTGTTCCAGAACCACTACCATATATACTACTTATCGAGTTCAGACACAGGAAGCAATAGTCGTCGATGGGTCACATCATTTTGAGCATGCGCGATGTACGTTGTCCTGAACTTTAAAACAAACATGGTGCTGTGTTTTGAACTTTCTACCGCTTCCAAACTGATCGAACTATAATTGATTACCATAGATGAAATCCCCCGCCACAAAGGGATAAAATTGCCCGTGAACATCATTGCATTCTAAAACTCCATCACTTGGGTATGTTAGGTGTTTGGTAGTTGTTTGAATCGATCTCAAAATTTATAACATTTCATTGTTTTCAAACAGAGTAAGACGTCTACTCAGACGTCGTGAAGGGCTACACCCATACAAGTGAACGGACCGACTTGTCGCGACACTATCGCTGATTGCAACGGAGGCGCGGCTCACCGTGACCTGTTCATACATGCAGAGTGTTTCGCCGATTATATCAGAATTTACCATCTGACGCAATGGTCTTACAGCTTTAACGGCGAATTATTTATTTGTCTTCATTCGCCGCCGGTCCTGGCAGCTTGCTGGTCAAGCTCCCCAATAATTGACCGTGTTAAAGGCGCTAAGCCCATATTGACCGTCCCTCGCATGCTAAGCCCACAGGCAGCATGGACTCACAAATTGCGTTTTCCCCCTATTACTTATCACCCCTTGGGGTGGGGTTACTCTTCCAGCCAGCCACCTACTAAACGTGACATCATGTTCAGCGCGACGCCACTGTACCTAGACCAGTCTGCCGGATGACGCTAACTGCCGAACTAACTAACATAGCTATCAATGAACGAGTCAATGGGTGCCTCACACCCGGAACCATTTATGCGTTGGGGTTAAACAGTTAAAGTCATAATTAAATAGCGCATTTGCCATGGCCATGTTGCACGAGATTAAGTCACGGAAATGTTGGAGACGGTGTTATCACATACATGCAAGTGTTGTGACGGGTCATTGGCGACGACGCCGTGAGCGACCCCACAGCGGGCAGTTCACGGCTGGGGTCACAACATGGTAGTCTTGACGACATATGACTGGTCATTGCTTGCTTGCAAATACACTTACCTATTGAATCAATGAATTTAGGCAGCCTGGAAAAGTTGTCCATTCCCTCACCAGAGAATGAGCCGCCCGGTCTGACGGCAACACAACCTGAGCTATAAACGTGACATGATGAGGTCCAACGTGCAACGAATGCTGCGTCTCCTTGGGACCGCACTACTTTTTGTCGGTCTCGACCAAGTCATACGGAATGCCTTCGTTGTCAAGAGTTTCCTTCAGGTTCCGCCTAAACTCACTGGACCGACGAGTGATATCCTGTTCCATGTATCGCGTTCTGAGAACATGAGCACTACACCCACGGATATTCTCCACTCGCCTTCCTTACGGGAGAACTCGACAGGGATACGGAGGCAGGCGTGGTGGGTAAGTGGTCGCCACGATGACAGTATCGATAAACAGCTGGCGACGTACAGGACTAACGTACGTACAGACAGCCTCTATCTCACCCGACCTATGTGTATCACTATTCTTACCGGATATCCGGCCGACAAGACACGCGAGCCTTACATCAAACGCCTCCTTCAGCAAATGAACAGTGGTCTGCCTCTGCCCTTACCCCACATGAGTATGCACTTGCATGTATTCTGTGAGGGAAATTGCTCACATTTGACCACATTGCTTACATCCGTCAAATTCTCCTCCCAGCAATTCCACTCTTTGAAGCCCGTTGCCACAGCGAAAGATAAACGGATCAAAAGACTCACCGAAAACTACCGAACCATGTTCGATTACCTGTTGGGCAGTAGTTCGCCGGAAGTGGAGTACTGCGGTGTGATCGAAGACGACCTCATCCTGTCGCCAGACGCCCTGATCCTCCTCAACCTCGGCATGCGCGCCATGCAGGTCGACGCATCCATCTTCACTCTATCTCTCTTTAACGACAATGCCATCCCTCTCTACAGCCACAATGCCTCCGCCTTTACGCTCGTCTCTCACTTTGCAGGTTTAGGTTTTGTTATGTCTGCTAAATGGTACTCAAGTATCATTGTGCCCAGTTGGCAGGCCAATATAGCGTGGGACAGTTCGGTGCAAATAAGCATGGCTAAAGCTCGCCTGTGTAGTATCATCCCCGAGGTGACCCGTTCCTGGCATGTCCGTAACCGCACCATCACGTACGACGACGCCCCTCTTCCCACACCCAAAGACCTGTTTGAAAGCCATCTCCTCAACCGAGAAATCCGCCCATCTTACGACCTCCGTCATCTCCAGCAGAACAAATACGACCAGTACATTCGTTGGTATTTAACCAATGGTATCAGTATAAGCAAGCTGGAGGACGCGCTATACTTTGTGAATGCCAACAATTTGATCATGTGGAAGTGCCCAAACCAGCAACACCTGGCGGCAATGCTGAGCAGCAGGCACCTGTTCCATATGGGCAATGGTAAGATGGTTCGAGGCAGCTACAAAGGCGTACTGCGGCTGCGAATCTACACCTCGTCGCTTCTTATAGTGTGCGCCGATTCGCCTTTCTTCTCTGCTTCTCTTGTCAACAGGAAATTATTCCGCCCGCCAGATAGTTCCTTCATTTCCGGTATCCACTATCGTCTTCATACCAACTACAAAATGGTACTTGGCCAGGTCGACGCAGACTGTGACGTCACGTGTAGCTCCGTGGCCAGGACTTGTGATATACGTGGACTAGCGTTGTTGAGGGAAGACTGCACGGTGATTTTGCGACTTTACCCTCAGTGTCACAATTCATGTAAAGAAGTTGTTTTTACTAAGACATCTCGCCCCTATACTGGCCATTACCCGGGCATCACTGAACAAGGAACGTGCACCAAGGGCCTTCCCTTGCATTTGTCATGCGCAGCGCATGCGCCAGGTATTCAGAGACTCTGTCCGTGTTTGTGAGGCTGTCGATGCTGCAAACAAGCCCAATCGACGGAAGTGATTCCATATGGACTTTAGAGCTTGCTTCTCGTCCATTGTGTTTTCCGCCCAGTGTTCATTTAATTGATTCCGTCCCAAATTGACTTAACAACTGAGTTTGCGTACGCGGTTGCTCGCGTCCAGTGACCATTATATAATTCCAACCCCATTGAGGAATCATTTTTCACATATATGAATGTTTATGAACAACTTGATACCCCGTCGTGCAAATACGAGGCCCAATAAAACGCGTCGTACAAGCCGAAAAACTTACCCCGTTGCACGGCACATGTATACTACCTCTATACATATAAGTGCCCCCGGGACCCGCAGCCACATGGCGAGTGAAACTGAAACTGCGTAATGTGACGTCATATTTCCAAGACGGGGGTTGCCGTGACGAAAGTTGTGATTCTACAAGTTCACGTGACACGTTCACGAGACGGTGGATAACCAAAATAGTGTAGTTTAAAAGGATATTCATCTCAGTTCTAGACATATATAGATACGTAAGTACACAACATTGATGAGAAGCTACGGACACTCGAAATAAAACGCTCACCACACGATGTACAGCGCCTCGCGAAGGACGGCATATATTTATTATATTACCGTTCGACCGGGGCTAGGTTTAGGTGTACAATTATGTGTCAGGTGTTAGGTATACAATACTGCGTCAGGTGTTGGGTGTATCATACTACGTCAGGTGTTGGGTGTACCATACTGCGTAAGGTGTTGGGTGTACCATACTGCGTCAGGTGTTGGGTGTACCATACTGCGTCAGGTGTTGGGTGTACCATACTGCGTCAGGTGTTGGGTGTACAATACTACGTCAGGTGTTGGGTGTATCATACTGCGTCAGGTGTTGGGTGTACCATACTGCGTCAGGTGTTGGGTGCACAATACTGCGTCAGGTGTTGGGTGTACCATACTGCGTCAGGTGTTGGGTGTATCATACTACGTCAGGTGTTGGGTGTACCATACTGCGTCAGGTGTTGGGTGTACCATACTGCGTCAGGTGTTGGGGGTGTATCATACTGCGTCAGGTGTTGGGTGTACCATACTGCGTCAGGTGTTAGGTGTACCATACTGCGTCAGGTGTTGGGGTTACCATACTGCGTCAGGTGTTGGGTGTACCATACTGCGTCAGGTGTTGGGTGTACCATACTGCGTCAGGTGTTGGGTGTACCATACTGCGTCAGGTGTTGGGTGTACCATACTGCGTCAGGTGTTGGGTGTACCATACTGCGTCAGGTGTTGGGTGTACCATACTGCGTCAGGTGTTGGGTGTACCATACTGCGTCAGGTGTTGGGTGTACCATGCTGCGTCAGGTGTTAGGTGTACCATACTGCGTCAGGTTTGGGTGTACCATGCTGCGTCAGATGTTACCATACTGCGTCAGGTGTTGGGTGTACCATACTGCGTCAGGTGTTGGGTGTTAGGTTACCATGCTGGGTCAGGTGTTGGTGTACCATACTGCGTCAGGTGTTGGGTGTACCTGTCGTATGCGTCAGGTGTTAGGTGTACCATACTGCGTCAGGTGTTGGGTGTACATACTGCGTCAGGTGTTGGGTGTATACCATACTGCGTCAGGTGTTGGGTGTACCATACTGCGTCAGGTGTTGGGTGTACCATGCTGCGTCAGGTGTTGGGTGTACCATACTGCGTCAGGTGTTGGGTTACCATACTGCGTCAGGTGTTGGGTGTACCATACTGCGTCAGGTGTTTGGTGTACCATACTGCGTCAGGTGTTGGGTGTACCATGCTGCGTCAGGTGTTGGTTACCATACTGCGTCAGGTGTTGGGTTACCATACTGCGTCAGGTGTTGGTGTACCATACTGCGTCAGGTGTTGGGTGTACCATACTGCGTCAGGTGTTAGGTGTACCATACTGCGTCAGGTGTTGGGTAACCATGCTGCGTCAGGTGTTGGGTGTACCATGCTGCGTCAGGTGTTGGGTGTACCATACTGCGTCAGGTGTTGGGTGTACCATACTGCGTCAGGTGTTGGGTGTACCATGCTGCGTCAGGTGTTAGGTTACGTTGCGTATTTTGGTAGTCTATTTTGACAACTTATTTACAATGTTACCATAGTCAGAGCAGAATCGACCCGTTCAATTAGGTGTGCTCACGCTCTGCGTTAAATAAGGTTGGTGTTCCATGTTGAATAAGGTTGTGGGTGCTCAACGTTGAATTTGTTTGCGCATGCTCCGTGTTGAATTAGGTTGCGCATGCTTCACGTTGAATTAGGTGTGCTCATGCTCCACGTTCAATAAGGTTGCGCATGCTCCTTGTTGAATTAGGTTGTGCATGCTCCACGTCGAATTAGGTTGTTGGGTGCTCCATATTGAATTAGGTTGCGCATGCTCCATGTTGAATTAGGTTGCGCATGCTCCATGTTAAATAAGGTTGTGCATGGTCCATGTTAAATTAGGTTGCGCATGCTCCACGTTGAATAAGGTTGCGCATGTGCATGTTGAATTAGGTTGTGTAAGCTCCACGTTGAATTAGGTTGTGCATGCTCCACGTTTATTGGTTGCGCATGCTCAACGTTTAATTAGGTTGCGCATGCTCAGCGTTAATTAAGTTGCCAATGCTGTTGGTTTAATAAGATTCGCGTGCTCCACGTTTATTTAGGTTGCGCATGCTCCCCATTTTAATCAAGGTAGCGCATTCTCCACTTTAATTTTGTTGCGCATGCTCCAATTTAACCATAGGTTGCGCATGCTCGACCGTTTCAATTTAGGTTGCGCATGCTCCACGTTAATCAAGGTTGCGCATGCTCCACTTTAATTAAGGTTGCGCATGCTCCACGTTAATTTTGGTTTGCGCATGGTCTTTGTTAATTTAGGTTGCACATGCTCCACTTTTATTAGGTTGCGCATGCTCTACGTTAATTTAGGTTGCGCATGCTCTTTTTTAATTTAGATTGCGCATGCTCCACTTTAATTTAGGTTGCGCATGCTCTACTTTAATTTAGGTTGCGCATGCTCCACGTTAATTTTGGTTGCGCATGGTCTTTGTTAATTTAGGTTGCACATGCTCCACTTTTTATTAGGTTGCGCATGCTCTACGTTAATTTAGGTTGCGCATGCTCCACGTTAATTTTGGTTGCGCATGGTCTTTGTTAATTTAGGTTGCACATGCTCCACTTTTTATTAGGTTGCGCATGCTCCACGTTAATTTAGGTTGCGCATGCACCATTTTAATCAAGGTTGCGCATGCTCCACTTTAATTTAGGTTGCGCATGCTCAACGTTTATTTAAGTTGCGCATGCTCTACGTTAATTCAGGTTGCGCATGCTCCACATTGAATTAGGCAGCGCATGCTCCACGTTATTTTAGGTTGCGCATCCTCCATGTTAATCTAGGTTGTGCGTGCTCCACGTTAGATAAGGTTGCGCATGCTCCACTTTAATTTAGGTTGCGCATACTCTACGTAAAATTAGGTTGTGCATGCTCCGCGTTTATTAAGGTTGCGCATGCTCCACGTAAACTTATGTTGTGCATGCTCTACCCTAAATTTGGTTGCGCATGCGCCACGTTAAATTAGGTTGCGCATGTTCCACGTGAAATGAGGCTGCGCATGCTCCACTGTTATCTTGGTTGCGCATGCTCCACGTTAAATTAGGTTGCGCATGCTCCACGTGAAATGAGGTTGCGCATGCTCCACTGTTATCTTGGTTTCGCATGCTCCACGTTAAATTAGGTTGCGCATGCTCCACGTTAAATTAGGTTGCGCATGCTCCCAAAGCATGTCATTAATATGGACGTTTCATATGGTGTTTAGAGTGAGCTCAGGCGGCTAGTTTCGTCCAGTGACCATTTGATTGATTTCGACCCAAGATGATTATGAATAGACCGAACATTTGGTAATACTCCAGCAATAAGATGACATGATATCCAATCACTCTGGTAGGTGTTCTGTGACGTGTGACAATCCACGTCGTCTGTGACGTGTGACAATCCACGTCGTCTGTGACAATCTACCCAGTCTAGCTGTAACACAAGACAGCCAACGTCGTCTGTGACATGTGACAATAGAAACCGCCTGTGTCAACCGACCATTCCGCCCTTTAACCGCAATGCGGACGGGGGCTGCGTCACCCTCGCACCCTCCTCCCCCATCCCCACCATCGAATCCCGTGGCCACTCTCTTCCCGTCACGGCTCTGCTGATGGACGTTCCCTCGCTCCAGTCCACTTCATATATGTATCATTGATTAGCGTTATCAGCCAGTGCCCGGTTAAATAGCAGCAATAATACGGCACTATATCCAGGTGCAGTTCATGGATTCGTTGTATGTGGAATATCTTGAATGGGCGACTTTGTTCTGCTTTGGCTGGTGTGCTGCTTGTACTGCTTGTGCTGGTTTGTGCTGCTTTGGATGGTGTACTGCTTGTACTGCTTGTGCTGGTGTAGTGTTTTTTACTGCTTGAGCTGGTTTGTGCTGCTTTGTGCTGATTTGGCTGGTGTGTGTACTGCTTGTACTGCTTGTGCTGGTTTGGCTGGTGTACTGCTTGTACTGCTGCTGCTGCTGCTTTGGATGGCTGGTTGGATGGTGTACTGCTTGTACTGCTTGTGCTGGTTTGTGCTGATTTGTGCTGCTTTATGCTGATGGATGGTACTGTACTGCTTGTACTGGCTTGTGCTGGTTTGTGCTGATTGGGCTGGTGTACTGCTTGTGCTGGTTTGTACTGATTTGGCTGGTGTTTTGTACTGCTTTGTACTGGTTTTATGGCTGGCTGGTGTTACTGCTTGTACTGCTTGTGCTGGTTTGTGCTGTACTGCTTGTGCTGCTTTGTGCTGCTTTGGATGGTTTGTACTGCTTGTGCTGCTTTGGATGATGTACTTTGTGCTGCTTTGGATGTACTGCTCGTACTGCTCGGGCTGATTTGTGCTGCTTTGGATGATGTACTGCTCGTGCTGCTTTGTGCTGCTTTGGATGGTGTGCTGCTGCTGTTTGCTGCTTTGTGATGTACTGCTTGCTGATTTGTGCTGCTTTGGATGTACTGTGCGCTTTGTGCTTTTGGATGGTGCTTTTGCTGCTTTGTGCTGCTTGGATGGTGTACTGCTCTTGGTGTTGTGACAGCCTCAAACACACTTGGTACGAGGTACACCACGCAAGGGCTGCTTCGGTTGGAATCAACACAGCTGTGCTGTTCGACGGATCACTGGCGCCAGCACTATATGACTGCATAGAGCTGGACAGCTTTCTTCCAAGTCCCCTTCTTGTCTGTCATAATCAGCCAAAAAGCTCATGTTGAGTGGTTTTTGGTGTATCCATAGTCATATATCGTTCAGTTATAATAGGCAGTATGAACATGTTGTGACATTTGTATCCATCCATTAACAACTTCCCTCCCCAATTGGACGGTGCTTTAGAGGTTTGTGTTACCAAATGCTATGTGTGGAAACAATATAAGTTACTTCACACTTGGTGATGTTTCGCTGATATCCATCGTATCAGGTGTACACTAGCTAGTACACATTACCATACAAAAATTATTGCTTGTACTGTTAAGATTAGAAAGTAAGATTCTGTGGTGGATTAAACTTGAGTATTCTCTCCATGGTCAGACTTGATCACGGTGCATATAGCCAACGAAGTAAGCTGAGGTAATGGTTGCCAGAGTTTGCTTCAATGTATTCTCCAATTAAGAGGAACAGAAAACGCTGAATGATAATTTATACCAACCTTACACTCTCTGTCTACCTCAATTGAGACAAGGCTCTCAAGCAACGATTGCTGGCTCGCGTGTCTTGTGAATTTGTGTTTAATGTTAAGAGCTCACACGGTTGTGTTGAGTGGGAGCCATTGTGATTGAGTTGTATGGCAGTTGTTGCATTCCTCATGTGTTCTCTTGCTCAATACGCCATTCGCCGAAACCCGCATTACTTTTGCATTGTTAGAGGAACTGAAACAATCATCAGCCATCTGGGCGTCCCTTCGTATGACCCAACAACATAATTCATACCGGCCGTCAACTTTCACTTCCGGTCCACTGATGTTACACATGTCCATCTCTCGCAAGACATGCTTGATGGCAATGACCGCACTTTGCGTGATTAAAATGAATGTGGACCTAACATCTAGACACAATCGAGCCTCATATAGTGATTCGAGAAGAGTCATTTCTAAGACTAATGAATGCCCCTTGAGAGAGAGAGACTAATGAATGCCCTGTTAGAGATAGGTAGACTACTGAATTCCATTTTAGAGATAGGTAGGCTAATGAATGCCCTTTTAGAGATAGTTAGACTAATGAATGGCCTATTTCGGATAGGTACTGAGCAGGAAGCGAGCGGGAGCTCAGCAGCCATGGTACGTGACGTCATCCCGATTATATCCATGCAGATCACAGGGGATATGTGTAGAAAGAGCACCTCGTCCTAGGGTACACACAAGTCAATGTTAAACAAGTCAATTCCATCAAATGATCAAAGCCGTCAGTTTTGATTAAATACGTTTGGTCATTGTGAAGTTCCTTGGAGGATGGATGTTGGGTGTCAAAAATAGTTTATTGAAAGCATATGCCTTCTTATAATGTGTAAATTCATCTATTCACACCAAGTTTGTACAGACATGTGATGCCTTAAATGAGTTAAAGATCCTGCTGGATATGGTGACTGCTCTGAGATGGATGACTGATTAACGCATAGACGCAGTGTTAAGACATCAATAGGAGGTCTCCTCCTTACTGCAGGCAGATGTCGGTTTCATAGCACAATTTACATCAGTTCCTTGAGGGATGATTACACGGTTGTTTGCAAGAAAACAAGTTTGTGGCTAACATGCCAAAACGCAACGGAATAGGACAGACAGCGCTCAGGGTTGGTTTAAGAAATGGAAAGAACTGACACCATTGGATGCCAGGCCCTCATTCAGAGGCGAGCTACAAAGCTCAGAACCCGTGAGCCGATTTAAATTACGAGCACATGTTATACTTGCTAGGATTGACATTTCTTAAAACGCGACGTCTTCGCAGGGATCTCACAGGTTCGCACAGTGGATTAGGTCATATCAGTGTGGATTTGTTTTTCAGCTTCACAGTCTTGAGAACCCAAGACTCCGGGGATATCCGTACACCTTGGCTAAGCCTATGGCCAGGACGGAGCTAAGAAGAAATAGATTTCTCACTCTTCCGAAAACCAACTCGATGTGTATTCTAATGAATATTATTACAACCCGGCTGTATCTACAACTACAAAAATGTTATAGCCAATTGTTGGTAACAATAGGCAGGGCGCTTATGAACCAACCGGTCGGCTTTCCCATGTCTATCCTTGTAAATTTTCAGTTCTGAATAATATATGTGATTTTCCAGCGCATGTGTAACCTCTTCATGTGTTACGCATGTTCTATCTTCTTTTCCTTCATATGTAACCTCTTCTTGCGTTACACATGTTCTATCTTCTTTTCTTTCCCTTCATATGTAACCTCTTCTTGCGTTACGCATGTTCTATCTTCTTTTCTTTCCCTTCATATGTAACCTCTTCTTGCGTTACGCATGTTCTATCTTCTTTTCTTTCCCTTCATATACAACCTCTTCTTGCGTTACGCATGTTCTATCTTCTTTTCTTTCCCTTTATATGTAACCTCTTCTTGTGTTACGCATGTTTTATCTTCTTTTCTTTTCCTTCATATGTAACCTCTTCTTGTGTTACGCATGTTCTATCTTCTTTTCTTTCCCTTCATATGTAACCTCTTCTTGTGTTATGCATGTTCTATCTTCTTTTCTTTCCCTTTATATGTAACATCTTCTTGTTACGCATGTTCTATCTTCTTTTCTTGCCCTTCATATGTAACCTCTTCTTGCGTTACGCATGTTCTATCTTCTTTTCTTTCCCTTCCCTATGTAACCTCTTCTTGCGTTACGCATGTTCTATCTTCTTTTCTTTCCCTTTCATATGTAACCTCTTCTTGCGTTACGCATGTTCTATCTTCTTTTCTTTCCCTTCATATGTAACCTCTTCTTGCGTTACGCATGTTCTATATGTAACTCTTCTTTTGTTCTATCTTCTTTTCTTCCTTCATATGTAACCTCTTCTTGCGTTACGCATGTTCTATCTTCTTTTCTTTTCCCTTCATATGTATGTAATGTTCCTCTTCTTGCGTTACGCATGTTCTATCTTCTTTTCTTTCCCTTCATATGTATCTTCTTGTTACGCATGTTCTATCTTCTTTTTCCCTTCATATGTAACCTCTTCTTGCGTTACGCATGTTCTATCTTCTTTTCTTTCCCTTCATATGTAACCTCTTCTTGCGTTACGCATGTTCTATCTTCTTTTCTTTCCCTTCATATGTAACCTCTTCTTGTGTTACGCATGTTCTATCTTCTTTTCTTTTCCCTTCATATGTAACCTCTTCTTGGGTTACGCATGTTCTATCTTCTTTTCTTTCCCTTCATATGTAACCTCTTCTTGCGTTACGCGCATGTTCTATATTCTTTTCTTTCCCTTTATGTAACCTCTTCATAAATGTCCCTTCATATGTTTGTAACTTCTTGCGTTTAGACGCATGTTATCATATCTGTGTGCGTCTCCGTTATCATTATCATGATTAAATAGAGCTCCGTCCAATCTCCTGTCAATGCGAAAAACACCAGTAGAAAGACGCATCAAAGCTGTTTAACCTACTGTTATTTACTTAGAAGAGCAGGCGACCAGCCCACAGTACCTGTTATCTTAGAAGAGCAGGCGACCAGCCCACAGTACCTGTTATTTACTTAGAAGAGCAGGCGACCAGCTCACAGTACCTGTTATTTACTTAGAAGAGCAGGCGACCAGCCCACAGTACCTGTTATTTATCTTAGAAGAGCAGGCGACCAGCCCACAGTACCTGTTATTTACTTAGAAGAGCAGGCGACCAGCCCACAGTACCTGTTATCTTAGAAGAGCAGGCGACCAGCCCACAGTACCTGTTATCTTAGAAGAGGCGGCGACCAGCCATCTGGACCTGCCTTGAGCACCTACAAAATGACTATACCCCAGTGTCTATCATAACACATATTACCAGCTATAAGCTACGATGATGGTCAAATTAACAGCATCCTAGACAACCTTAAATATATCGCTATCTCTGCGTGAGTTACGTTTACACAACAATGTCCAGCTCCTAACTGTGTTTTTTTTGTAATCAAAAGCAATCAAATTGCCATTTGGCAAGTCGCGATATATCAATGTCATGCGACCCTAATGCCACTCAGGCTGACGTATTACTTTTAAATAGGTATGGTAACGATACACGTACGTACAAGGTTTGGCAAATCTTGTGAAAATGTTACGTTATTTCTATTTTCCTAAATATAGCAAGTATATTGACCATTGAGTTGGTGTAAGCCACACAGAAGCTTATCTATTGACCAAAGTTGAACTAAATAAACTGTCAACCAACACAAAGCAAATTGTATACCACAGAGCTATGCAGAAAATAATTCTTCCATAGCAGACAACATTAAAGTAAGAAGAAAAATAGCCCTACAGTGCCCCTATGTCCTTATAAGGATATTTGGGGATAAAAACGTTGTGTGTTATGAATGTAAGCGATTTTTTTTGGATTTTTTTTATAGAGATTTTGAATATTGCTATTATATTTGTGTAATATTAATTTATTGATTAGTGGGATGCGGTGGTTGTTGAACTTGGAACAGGTAAAGAAAAAATGATGTGTGGTTTCGGGGGTGTGACAGGTGTGGCAGTTTGGATCAATGTGTTGTACTTGGTTATGTTTAGCTTTGTAATATTGAAGCGGGGTGGGATTATCTAATACTATGGAAGCTAGGATTTTATCTGAGTAGATGTTGTCAAAGATAGTGGGTTTATAGTTTATAATGGTTTTAGTATTTTGAGGGTAGAGGTAGTGTTATTCCACTCTTCTTGCCAAGTTTGTAGTTTCCTGTTATTCCACAATGAGCTGGTATCCAAATTATAGAATGGAAATTATGAAAGGCAAGGAGAGTGGAGAGGTATTTTATTTCTCGTATAAATGGGTTGATAGTTTTTCCTTGAAGGGCAGTAATAACTGAAGTCGCAGTCGGAGAGAATGATAGGATCGGGAATTTTGGATTGGAGAGATATGTGTAAGGCATTAATGATTGGGAATAAAGATGGAAAAATATGGTTGTATGCTTGAAGATATTTTTGAATTTATGAGATGGCATTGCGATTGCAAATGATGTACTATTGTTTTTTGGAGCCGTCGGTCTATATGTGTAGAGTATAAATTCATCAATAAGTTGAGTGCAAGGGATTTATTGTAAGTTGGATAGTCTTTGCTTTATTCGCCAAGTGTTTTTGAAGGTGGGTAAAACCAGGTTGCCAGGGGTGGGGGGGGGGATGGGTATATTTTTTATGGGAATACATTGGGAAGATTGGGTGTATAAGCCGGTGGATACTTGGAGAGAGTTGATACGTGTAGAGCGATGTGTTTAAGTGATGACTCTGAGAGCGGCTGACTGTGCAGTTTCTAGTTTGTGAATGTTTGTTTTTAGATGCAGCGATTATGGCTAGGGCTCCATAGAGAATGTGTTCAAGTGAGTGCGATGAGTGTATTTTGCAAGATATATGTTTGTTTGCACCCAAGGAAGTGCCACTAATATATCTGATGAGGTTATTGATTTTGTGGCACTTAGTTACCGTGTGTGAGATGTGTTCTCTCCAGGCAAGTCCTGTATTTAAAATAACTCCCAAGGAATTTAGTAGAGGTTTGGTTAGGGATGGTTTGAATGACTTTAGATTTCGAAGGAGAAATGGATATATAGAATTGTGTTTGAATGATTTTGAAGAAGTTTTGTTTGTTTAGTGAAAGTTTAACAGTAGACCAGATGGCTATGTCGTCTGCATAAATGGACAAGGAAGAAGGAGTTGGAATATCATTAATGAAGATATTAAAAAGGGTTGGAGAAAGTACACTCCCCTGAGGTACTCCATTATCAGTGGAACGGGGGGGGTGAAAGGGTATTGTTTGCTTTAACTTGTATTGATCTATTGTTGATAAATCCATTTTAAAGCTAATCCTGTAATACCAAGTTTCTGTGCTTTTATTTCGTGGTACCTGGCCAGGCCATTATTAATTTAAGATGAAAGACGAACAATAATGTGATATTGACATAACCAAGACGCAAAGCCCTAATTTTCTGTGCGCTACTATTTTGGACTTTTTAGCGTATTTCTGGTTACAACGGCTAAATGTAACCCGCCACATGGATATATAATGGTGGTGAGAAGATCATAGTGAAATGTTATAGGCTTACAGTGCTTCTAAAAAACTAAAATACAAACTTTTGTGTACACCTAAAATCAACGTTATCAAGTCAATTGACAATCTTCTGTCAAATAGCGCACCATTTCCCATCTACAGCCGACCAGGCGCGACTACCAGTTACATAATCTCTCATGAACACAAGGTGGCCGAGAAGTCTTTCGTGAAGCATGGGCCTGGACATGAATGAATTTAAAGCTGCTCTCAGTGATACTGCCGTCATTGAGAAAAAACGACGACTCTATTGAACGACTAGAAAAACGGGTACTCGGTCTTGAAACTCAAGCCGACACTCTTGAGCAGTATATCCGCAGGAACAGTCTTAGGATTTACGGCATACCCGAACATAAATATGAGGACTGTTGTGAAGAGATAATAAAACTTGTGAACAAGGATCTCATCACCATTCTTTATATCCATATATTGTGTATTATATACACCAGCACTACCATTTTGTACACTTAGGGAATCAACTATGAGATCACATTTGTGTAACATATGTAAAAAACGTGTGCACCTTCATTCCTTTTATCTTAAATGTTCCATATGTTGTCGGCTTACTCATTTAAATTGTCTGTCACAAGTATGTAGAAAAGATTTACTATAAACCTCTAGAGAATGCAACAATTGGTTTTGTGTTAACTGTGTGCAATGTATATTCCCATTTAATCATTTTAATGATGATAGAGACTTTATGGATGATATTAATGATATTGTGGAATGTGGGCCACATAACACGACAAATGTAGAGGGCATGATTTTGAATGTACATGAACTTAATGATACTGAACAAGAAAATCCGCTGTCCGCTTTTGATCCAGGTATGAATTACTACAACAGAAATCCAAAAGCCTAAACCATAGCAAACTGTAATTATTATGTAGTAGATAAATTCAACACACTTTGTAAAGCTTCTCAAGTTAACTCTGACATGTTATCACTTATGCATGTGAATATTCGCAGTGGTCACAAAAACTATGCCAATCTTGATGCCTATATTAATTCTTTGAAATACTCATTTGACATTATTGCTCTCACTGAAACATGGCTGATAGATATAACAGTTAGCAATTTCAGTCCAGCCGGTTATAATACAGTCAATTATTAAAGAACAAATAAACCAGGCGGAGGGGTGTCTCTGCTGATTAATGATCAATTACATTATCGTAATAGAGATGACCTCTCGATCTGCAACTGTAACATTCAATGTGGTTTCGTTGAAATTCCTAAATGTACGTCTCTCCAATCACAATAATAGTAAGAATATAATAATTGGTGCAGTCTATAGAACGCCAAACACTTAAATCAGTGATATGTATCTGATATAGTCTTCTATAAAGCATGAGAATATAATCTGCTATTTAATGTGCGATGTAAACATTAACTTGTTAAATGTAGATAGCCATGTCGCTACCGCAGAATTCCTTGAAATGATATATTTTTTCTCTTTTCCCCAATCATTACCAAACCCACGAGAGTAACAAATCGTTCCGCCACACTTATAGACAATATTTTTACCAATTTTGAACCAGAGCACTATTACATATCCGGTATTTTGTGTACAGATGTTAGTGATCATATTCCAGTGTTCTGTATCGACCACGGCATTAAAAGTAACCCTAAATGTGACCAATTGTACTATAGACAAATCTAGGCCCGACAAGTAGTTAAATTTTGCACGGAAATTGGGAAAATTGAATGGAGGGAAGTTTTAGACACCAATGACGCACAGAAGTCATACACAAAGATCCATACGATGCATGCTTCCCAATTCAACTATCAAAATCGAAATATAAACATAGATATATAATGGCTGACATCAGAACTAAAACAATCCATCAAAGTAAAAAATAAATTGTACGTAAAAAGCATTAAATACTCCTCGCTGACCAACCAAACTCAATACAAACGCTACAAATGTAAACTGCGTTCACTAATGAAAAATGAACAAAGCTTTTATGAAAATGCTTTTTCTAAAAACATGTGTCGTGGGAGTTGATTTAAGATAAATAAAAATAAGCAGACCAAACTATCAGAAAAATTCATTATTGATGGTGAAAGTACCACTGACAAAAATCTAAATATAGGACCTGCCCTTGAAAAACAGATCCCCGCTTGTAATGCAGATGTTCTTACATATTTAAAGTATTAGAAACACAGATGAAATAGAGGTAACTAATATAGTAAAATCCCTGAAACACTCAAGTCCAGGTTGGGATGACATATCTCCAACCATAATAAAAAGCACTTTAACACATATTATAAAACCCTTAGTTCCCCCCTAACATGTCACTTATAAGTGGAATTATTCCAAAAGAACTAAAAATCGCTCGAGTTATACCGATAGTTAAATATGGCCACTCGGATTAGTAATGTAGTATTAGACCAATATCAGTTCTTGCGTGTATTTCTAAAATACTAGAACGACTGATGCATACTCGACTTACTGAATATATATGTAAGCACGATATATTATATAATTATCAATTCGGTTTTGGAAAGAATCACAACACCACTCTAGCTATAAGCTACTTGGTTGATAAAATCATTAATGCTCACGAAGAACACAAAAATGTTTTGGGGATTTTCATTGATCTAAGTAAAGCGTTCGACACCATCAATCACCATATTCTTAAAGAAAACTGGAACACTACGGCATTAGAGGCATCGCATTAGAGTGGATAAAAAATTATTTGCGCGAAAGATACCAATATGTTACGTACAACGGTGTTCACTCTGAACGTTGACGTATTACTTGTGGCGTTACACAAGGCTCAATCTTGGGACCACTCTTGTTTTTAATCTATGTCAACGACATTATTAATGTATCGAACTGTATGCATCCTATACTGCATGCAGATGACACTAACATGTTTGTAACTGGTTAGAACATAGATGATATGATAAACTGTGACAATGTGGGGCTTACAAATTTAGTTCTCTGGCTGAATGTCAATAAGCTTTCGTTGAATGTCAACAAAACACATTACATGACATTCGCACATGGGCGCTATAGCCCAACACCAACTCATCCACTGTTTATCAATAATCAGGTTATAAGACGAGAGAACTCAAAAACATTTTTAGGAGTCAAGTTAGATAACAAATTGACATGGCGGTCTCACATTCAACATATAAAATTGAAAATCGCTAAAAATATTGGCTTACTTTGTAAGGCAAAAAATATTTTTAGAATAAGTACCTTAAATACTCTGTATTATACGTTCATATACCCATCCATAATATATTGTCTCGAAGTTTGGGGTACAGCTGCCAAGAAATATACAAACTCTATCGTTAAATTACAGGAAACTATGCTGTGGAGTAATGACCGGTTCGCCGAAACGTACAAGTTCGTTGCCATTATTTAAATCCTTAAATATGTTACGTTCAACTGAGTTGTTTGAATACTGTATCATGTTGTTTATGTTCAACTAATGTTTCGCAGAAAATCCTCTTACAACACAAGTACTAATAGACAGACTAGACATTTTATTGTACCTTAATGTAAATCACAGGTTGCCTATAATAGCGTACGCTCGAGAGGTGTGAATATCTGGAACGCAAATTGCAAGAAGTGTAATTTATATTGTCATTGTATTCTTTTAAAAAAGGTCTACATATTAATTTTCTTGCAATCTACATTGTATAAAGTATGAACTCCTGGCACATGCTTTTATTTTATTTTTACAGCACTATACTCATAAGTGTATGATCAATTATTCTTGATTCTGTTCAATGTCTTTCTCTTAAATGCAATTTATTCTTTTGAACATGATACGAGGACTCATACATCTCATGATGTCTCGTCCTCATTGTCACCAACGAATTTTGTATATTTTACATCGATTAATATTGATAATGAATGATTTGTTGTTTGTTGCTGATAAACTAATCTGCATTCAATTCAACTATGACAAGGTACACATCGTGAAACTCCCTGCGTCTCGGACAACGGGGGCTCCATTTGCTGACCTCACACGCCTGGGTCTGACCTCACACGCCTGGGTCTGACCTCACACGCCTGGGTCTGACCTCACACGCCTGGGTCTGACCTCACACGCTTGGGTCTGACCTCACACGCCTGGGTCTGACCTCACACGCCTGGGTCTGACCTCACACGCCTGGGTCTGACCTCACACGCCTGGGTCTGACCTCACACGCCTGGGTCTGACCTTGATCATGAATGCAGTAGCGATTGTCGAGCTCGCTTATTTGAACTGATATTTGTGTTCCCTGTCGTCTTCAACACAGGGAGGGATTATATCGAGATCCAAAAACGTTTGCATTCCCACATATGGGTGGCTAACAATATATGGGTGGCCGTCTGTTTGCCTCCTTACACCTGGATGGCTAACCCGCTCAGCTGTCTGTTTGCCTCATCACACCAGGATGGCTAACCCGCTCAGCCGTCTGTTTGCTTCCTCACCTGGATGGCTAACCCGCTTAGCCGTCTGTTTGCCTCCTTACACCCTGAGGCTTTCAAATGAATTATCCCCTGAAATATTTGGAGTTGAAGTATTATCCAATATGAAGAGAAGCAAAGATAAGTGATGTTCAAAGTGAAATACAAGATTATTAAAGGTCACGGTACCTACGGGACTAACAAATAGTGTCCAATGGTCACGGTACTTACGGGACGAACCAAAGGTCAGGGTAATTACGGGACAAACAAATAATGTTTAATGGTCACGGTTCTGATGGGACGAACCAAAGGTCAAGGTACTTACGGGACAAACAAATAGTGTCCAATGGTCACGGTACTTACGGGGTGAACAAAAGGTCAAGGTAATTACGGGACAAACAAATAGTGTCCAATGGTCACGGTACTTACGAGACGAACCAAAGGTCAAGGTACTTACGGGACAAGCAAATAGTGTCCAATGGTCACGGGAATTACGGGACAAAAACAAAGGTCAAGGTACTTACGGGACAAACAAATAGTGTCCAATGGTCACGGTACTTATGGGACAAATCAATTGAAGAAGCCTAACATCATCCGGGACAGCAGCAGATGTCATTGATGGTTGTCAAGAGTAATGCAATCGCAGTCCTAATGAGTGTATGCCTCTTTTTGTGACCTGACTTGCTGGTTAACAAATACCTTGCGTCTAATTAAATGCCACTAATAAATCAAAGCCTGTTTTTCTCCTTCTGTAAATCAAGTTGCTAAAGCCAATGTAAAATTGGAGAGCTGGTCCTAAGCAAATCGAAGTATATGGGCATTAGATAATTATGAACAGGTTTCCGAAACTTTGAGTTATTTTCTATGAATGATTCATAAATCATTATTCCAATGAAGTCTGATCAACAGTCGAGTGAGGGTATGGTCATCAATGATGTCTCAACATGCTTTCAAGCTATGTCTGCTTCTAAGACCAGTAGATAAGTGACGTCACGGCAACATGTCAGGTGCAACCAGTTTGGTCACGTTATATCTGCATTCACTTCGGGTAGAGGGGTGGGAAAATGAACAGGAACAGGACATTGAAAGTATAAGATCGTTTACTTCGGATGAATCACAATGAAACGATTGGAGTTGCCGAGACCATTCTGAAGTATGTACACATATAATAACGATGTTCACTGTGCGACTGTACAATTGCTTACGATAAGTCGCTTGATTTGCGACTTGTTAGTGTTGTGTTGACGCACGACGGCCAGGTGTTGTAGTGACGCACAACGGCCAGGTGGTGTGTTGACGCACGACGGTCAGGTGTTGTAGTGACGCACAACGGCCAGGTGGTGTGTTGACGCACGACGGCCAGATGGTGTATTGACGCACAACGGCCAGGTGGTGTATTGACGCACCTGTCAGGTGTTGTTGCATCGCACGACGGCCAGGTGGTGTGTTGACGCACGACGCCCAGGTGGTGTATTGACGCACAACGGTCAGGTGGTGATAATGCACGACGACGACCAGTTGGTGATGACGCACGACGACCAGGTGGTGTGGCGATATTAGTCGGCGAGTGATCCATGAATCGCACCTCTTCTTAATCCAATCACCATAGCAGCTGCTGCTCGCTCATTTACCTGCCACCGATAATCCTCGTTCACCTCTACTTAACCCTGTTGCAAAAAAAGTAATTATCTGATAATCATTTGCTGGCGCCCCACACCACACCCCCCCTTCCTTACCACACCACACCCACCCTTCCTTACCACACCACACCCCCCCTTCCTTACCACACCACACACCACCCTTCCTTACCACACACACCCCCTTCCTTACCACACCACACCCCCCTTCCTTACCACACCACACCACACCCTTCCTTACCACACCACACCCACCCTTCCTTACCACACCACACCACACCCTTCCTTACCACACCACCACCCACCCTTCCTTACCACACCACACCCACCCACCCTTCCTTACCACACCACACCCACCACACCCTTCCTTACCACACCACACACCCACCCTTCCTTACCACACCACACCCACCCTTCCTTACCCGTGTGGTAGACGTATTGTCCGTCTCTGAGCGTGCGTAAGACATGCAACCTGTCTCAGATTGTGAAAGAGACAATAAATCTCTCTCTCTGATTGAGAGAGAGATTCATAATCTGTGAATGCGACCATAAATATGTTTTTGATTGTGTGAGAGATTGTAAATAAGTTTCTGATTGTCAGCCAGACTTTAAATCTTTATCTGATTATGCGAGGTACATACAGTGTTCATAAAGAAATAAATAGATGGGTATTGACGGCGTTGTATGGTGGGTGGCCAGGGTGGCACAACTCGGGTGGCCAGGGTGGAACGACTCGGGTGACCAGGGTGGAACGACTCGGGTGGCCAGGGTGGAACGACTCGGGTGGCCATGGTGGCACGACTCGGGGTGGCCAGGGTGGCACGACTCGGCACACAATACAACCCGATGATTGCAGAAAACGAAACCGGGATCTCGGGACAGCACATCGTCACTTGCAATGTCAATAACATATGAATGAGAGTCGTATAGAGTCGTATAGAGATGCCAGTTCAGACAACCGAATATTTTTGCGCATAGCTTGAATCGACTGACGAGCTTGAATCAGACTATAGTATAGGTGTGATACTCATGCCCTACAATTGTACATTCCACCCAGTCCCTTTTTCGACCCCTATATACCTCTACCTACCGTCAAGTGGGTATGACGTTAGAGGTGACATTGTCAAAGTTCCGCCACGTGACATGGCGTCGTGCACGTGTTATTTTGTCCACATTTCAAGTTCCTGTTGGTAGAATCGCTGGAATTTGTGGGTAAGATCATCAGGATCAGCCCGGAAATACCACGGGAGAATTTGAAAACTGCATAAAGAAATATCTTCCCGTATGTCATCCTATCACAAGTCCATATAATGATATGATGCATATGTCAACTATTATGGGTCGGTAGTTAGTGAATCCAATGACGGTAGGTGTATTGCTATGTACGTGCTAGTATGTCTTAACACCTGATTGGTCAAAGTTTAACTACGCGGCATAGCGTCATCCACGTGCGATCATATAAGTCCAGATGTTCAGTTGCCACTGACAGGAACGTGGATATTGTGGATATTATAGATAAGAGTCTCGGGATTAGCTGGAAAATAACAAGGGTGGATTTGTTATCTGTTAAAGAAATATCCTAGCGGCATGTCAGTCTATATGAGGTCCATATGATGATATGATGTTTATGTCAGCTATTACGGAAGCTTATCTAGTGGAATGAATGATAGTCGGCATATATATTGCTATCGGCATGGCAGTATGTCTTAATGATGGTCCAGTCTGAATCAAAATTCAGCCATATGACGTGGCGTTATTTACGTGCCATGATAGAAACCCACATTTCAAGTTCCCATTAGAATGAGCCCATGATGGGAGAAGTTCCCATTAGAATGAGCACATGATGTGAGAAGTTCCCATTAGAATTGGGAGAAGTTCCCATTAGAATGAGCACATGATGGGAGAAGTTCCCATTAGAATGAGCACATGATGGGAGAAGTTCCCATTAGAATGAGCAATTGATGGAAGAAGTTCCCATTAGAATGAGCAATTGATGGGAGAAGTTCCCATTAGAATGAGCACATGATGGGAGAAGTTTCCATTAGAATGAGCACATGATGGGAGAAGTTCCCATTAGAATGAGCACATGATGGGAGAAGTTCCCATTAGAATGAGCACATGATGGGAGAAGTTCCCATTAGAATGAACAAAGCCTTTCTGAGTGAGGCAACAGATTTCAAATCTGGTCGGCAATTCACAGATAAGTTATGTTTCTTCCGATGCCTTGCCTTGCACCGCCGCGCCAACATCATTTAGTTGGAGACTCCTACTCTTTCAGAGAGGTATAATCAACAGGGACGGTGGTATCCTTTACCGGAGTTCCCTGGGCTGATCTGATCAAAATGGAAGAAATAGTTTAAGTTGATATCAATATCTAACCAGATGGGGAAGATCAGGTAAGCATTTATTCATTAAGTTATGGACAAAAAACATCCCCCCGCAAATTATAACCAATATAATGCATGAATAATAGACTGCTATTATATGCCTCGAACGTCCGCAGGTTGCAACGCTTGTGATTCGGCGTAGTCAATAACATTGACTGTTGTCGACATAGCATCAGCAAAACTCATTTCCAGGCAAACATTTCCTTGTTTGATTAAGTTGAAGTGGCAACCACCTTCACCAAACATAGGGATGCGATCAAAAGCAAATATACTATAACCTCCGGGGCTAATCACTGCAGTGCATTTTGCAATGCTTGAAGTGGAATGGATTCTTTTCGTAATGACCATTGGATGCATCATTATCTTCACAACCCAGTACCAGACGCTTGGGAGGTTGACCCAGAGAGAAGTTTTATTGGAAAATAGGAATGGAAAAATCTTCAGTCTTCATGTGTCGAATTCGACCGGGCTACGTTCCAAGGCAAGGCAACTGCACGCTAGACTTCAATCACACAAGTCAACACTGCCTTCCGTTGGAAATCCTTTTCTGGAGTTGCCATAAGGTTAAAAGCATCACTACTTGTTATCAGGCGAAGGTTCACGTTGTTGCCATTTGGCAAATAGCGTTCTTGACGGAACATATGTAAATGTAGACGTCCCATCATGTCGACTCCACCGCTACCTGCAGCTCGCTGCTGGCGGGTCTTCCATCCTTTATTATCAGCCATGCGGGTATCTATGTGACCAGCCGTTTCTTTGTGCCATAAAGCAGCTGTTAATTGTGATTCTTTATCGGAGGGGCCATAAGTCAACAACATTTCCTCAAAAGTTATGTTGGTCAGTCGCGTTTGTGGGTTTGTTTGTTCAAATTTGGGAACGCGATACAGGTCGCAATTTTCAAAATTTTCTAATAACGCGCAGAATCCAGAGGTTTTGGTTTGACCTTCGCCTCAAACTAAGGTCAAGGAAAAAGTGTATAAAGAATGGTTCGATCTTTACATAATCTACATCATTTGTAGCTTAATTCAATTGCAAACTATGTTTGGTATATGTCGTTGTAAAAAATCGATAGTTTTCCCGAGCGCCCCAGGTCGAATAATCGTGGTATCAGTCCAAATGTCAGCAAAAGTATCATGAATATTTTGACCGCTTATAAAACCGTCAATACGTGTCTGATGGTAATTAAAATTGGGTCACATGTTCTTCGTGACAGCTTAAGTCGCATCCTAAGATTTCATGGATGTCGATTTCGTCACTTCCGGTTACGAAAGCATCAACATTTTCAACGCTTAATATCTCGATGTATAAGATATCGTTTTTTAAAAACAGTTCACATATTCTGAAAGTGTAATGCAATTGTTTTTTTGGGCATATATGTAATTGAAAATAATGCATTGTTTAAAATTTCTGGCAGTCAAAATCTCTAAACTTTTGAATTTCGCAATGAATTTAATAATTATCGTCCGATTGTAATAAATTAAACATTTTCTGAAAGGTGATTCAATTATAAAACTTTTATAATTGACATATTCTATCAAAATATTCGTCGTGTTCAAAGCGTGTTAAGTTTGGGAAAAGATTCCACAAGGGCATTTTTCGTCAAATCAGTAAGATCTTTCCAATGGTCATAACAATTAGACAAACCGTTGTCATTGACAGCGCAAATCTAATCCTCGAAGTTGATCGATATCGATTACGTCACTCCCGGTACGAACGAATCAAAGTTAAACCGCGACTGAAATCTGAAGTTAACGTGTCGTTTCACCGTCGTTAATGGTCATATCGTGAAAAAGCCCATTTGATTCGTAAGCTTGAAATACAGCGGATTTTCACTGGTTTGTTAGCCGCAGCCTACATATCATATCACGTACCGTCGATGAGCTTGAATCTGTCGTACAATGAATGAGCTTGAATGAGACATACTGTTGATGAACTGGTTTCAGACATACTGTTGACTAACTGGAATCAGACATACTGTTGATTAGCTTGAATCAGACGTACAGCTGACGAACGTGAATCAGACATACTGTTGACGAACTGGAATCAGACATACTGTTGATTAGCTTGAATCAGACGTACAGCTGACGAACTTGAATCAGACGTACTGTTGACGAACTGGAATCAGACATACTATTGACGAACTGGAATCAGACATACTGTTGACGAACTGGAATCAGACATACTGTTGACGAACTGGAATCAGACATACTGTTGACGAACTGGAATCAGACATACTGTTGACGAACTGGAATCGGACGTACCGTTAGCGAACTGGAATCAGACGTACCGTTGATGAGCTCAAATCAGACGTACTGTTGATGGGCTTAAATCAGACACACCGTTAGCGAACTGAAATCAGACGTACCGTTGATGGGCTTAAATCAGACACACCGTTAGCGAACTGGAATCAGACGTACCGTTGATGGGCTTAAATCAGACGTACCGTTGATGAGCTTAAATCAGACACACCGTTAGCGAACTGGAATCAGACGTACCGTTGATGGGCTTAAATCAGACACACCGTTAGCGAACTGGAATCAGACTAACCGTTGATGGGCTTAAATCAGACGTACTGTTGATGAGCTTAAATCAGACGTACCGTTGATGAGCTTAAATCAGACGTACCGTTGATGAGCTTAAATCAGACACACCGTTAGCGAACTGGAATCAGACGTACCGTTGATGGGCTTAAATCAGACGTACCGTTGATGAGCTTAAATCAGACGTACCGTTGACGAGCTTAAATCAGACGTACCGTTGATGAGCTTAAATCAGACGTACCGGTGATGGGCTTGAATCAGACGTACCGTTGATGGGCTTAAATCAGACGTACCGTTGATGAGCTTGAATCAGATGTACCGTTGATGAGCTTGAATCAGACGTACCGTTGATGAGCTTAAATCAGACACACCGTTAGCGAACTGGAATCAGACGTACCGTTGATGAGCTTAAATCAGACGTACCGTTGATGGGCTGAAATCAGACACACCGTTGATAAGCTTGAATCAGACGTACCGTTGATGGGCTGAAATCAGATGTACCGTTGATGAGCTTGAATCAGACGTACCGTTGATGGGCTGAAATCAGACGTACCGTTGATGGGCTTGTCCATGCCGTCCATTTGAGCGTGCCAATTTTCGTTGTTCTTACCTCGGGCTGATGGGAGGTAGGTCACATGTGTCTGACTCGCGAGGGGCTGCTCACCTGTGTCTGAGTCATGAGGGGGTGCTCACATGTGTCTGACTAATGAGGGGCTGCTCACCTGTGTCTTACTCACGAGGGTCTGCACACCTGTGTCTGACTCATGAGGGGCTGCTCACCTGTGTCTGACTCATGAGGGGCTGCTCACCTGTGTCTGACTCAAGAGGGGCTGCTCACATGTGTCTGACTAATGAGGGGCTGCACACCTGTGTCTGACTCATGAGGGTCTGCTCACTTATGTCTGACTCTCGAGGGGCTACTCACCTGTGTCTGATTCATGAGGGGCTGCTCACCTGTGTCTGACTCATGAGGGACTGTTCAGTTGAGTCAGAATCATGACCCGAGCCTGACGGATAAGATATTATTAAATTTCATTTTGAAAGGGTTAATTCAACTCGACAGCACCATTTTCACATCACACACAACACACCCATCAGTAGAACGCTAAACACAAGGAAAAACTACCAGAATAATCACGTGGAATCTGCAGTCCTATTACGTAGACATAGATCTGTGATATCACTATCAGCCGTCTATTGATATCAGCATCTATCTGGGACCTAAAAAGCCGTCGTGGACATCAGCAATTGTCCATAGCATCCGGTGACGTCAACAACCGTCACTGACATCAACAACGGTCCATCCTGTGACGCCAACAACCGAACCTGAGATCAACAACTGTCGATAGTATCCTGTGACGTCAGCAACTGACTGTTGACATTGTTTCTAACACTTCACGGCGAGGTTAATAGATTTCATCTTCCTGAAGTGTTCATCTGCTACATGTAGACAGCAGCTCTTTCCTACATCAACCAGATCTAATGCTTGTTTGATCCCACCTTGACTAAGATATGTAATTGCGTTATGTTCTCCAGCTGTGATAAAGCGAAGCAGGAATGGCATGGCGCCTCTCAGCTCAGTCGGCTGGACTTCATCTACAGCTCCCATCCAACAGGTTCTATCGACCGACAATTACATCTATCCCGGCAACCAACCTCGTTACAGAAGAGCCTCTCCATCAGGACCATGTCCTCTTCACTCTTCCCCACCCCCTAACATTTATACATCCGCTAACACTATTTAATACAATACAGTCCAGTACCAACAAATACGCCCCCTCCAAATGTAACCCAATATACGAAATATACGCATCCAATGTTCCTGAGTATTCCCTAGATATTATCGCCCATGCTACTGAGTACCCGATGATACTCATCCTAACATTGCTGAGTACACCTAGATACTCATCGCAATGCTGCTGTGTACCCCTAGATGCTCACCCCAATGTACCCCTAAGTGCTGACCCCAATGTTATTGAGTACCCCTAGATGCTCACCCCAATGTAACTGAGTACCCCTAGGTACTGACCCCAATGTTATTGAGTACCCCTAGATGCTCACCCCAATGTAACTGAGTACCCCTAGGTACTGACCCCAATGTTACTGAGTACCCCTAGATGCTCACCTTAATGTAACTGAAGACCCCTACGTACTGGCCCTAATGTTATTGAGTACCCCTAGATGCTCATCTCTAGGTACTGACCCCAATGTTATTAAGTACTTCCAGTTATAGTAACAGGTACAGAAGCCGAGTGTACACGACTGCCAGCTACAGTAACAAGTACCGAGTACAGGTAACAGGTACAGAAGCCGAGTGTATATGACTGCCAGCTACAGTAACAGGTACAGAAGCCGAGTGTACACGACTGCCAGCTATAGTAACAGGTACAGAAGCTGAATGAACGTGACTGCAAGCTACAGTAACAGGTACAGAAGCTGAATGAACGTGACTGCCAGCTATAGTAACAGGTACAAAAGCTGAACGAACGTGACTGCCAGCTATAATAACAGGTACAGAAGCTGAATGAACGTGACAGCAAGCTACAGTAACAGGTACAGAAGCCGAGTGTAAATGACTTCCAGCTACAGTAACAGGTACAGAAAACCTAGAGAACGTGACTGTCAGCTATAGTAACAGGTACAGAAGCCGAGTGTAAATGACTGCCAACCACAGTAACAGGTACAGAAGCCGAGTGTAAATGACTTCCAGCTACAGTAACAGGTACAGAAGCCGAGTGTAAATGACTGCCACCTACAGTAGCCGGGGCCTTTCTTCAGTGTTCATCGGTTTTAGCAGATTCACTGATCAGGCCCTTGCTGTAATAGCTGTAATCAACAGATTCATGTCAGGCCTTTGAAGTAGTAGTCGTTTTTTTATCAGATTTACTGGTCAGGCCCTCAAGGTAATGGTCCTTTTTAGCAGATTCATGGGTCAGGCTAGAGCGACATTTTCGCTATTAGCGAATAAATTTGACATGTCTTCTATGGAATGTTAACACAAACACCAGTCAGGCCTTCAATGAAATGTTTGATACAAGCAACTTTATCACTCGGGCCTTCAGAAAAAACATTACTATCCATTATGCTGGTAAGGTACGTAATACAAATGTCCGTTATCAATAACGTCATAAGTCGGGCCCTTAATGAACAACTGCATTACGCTGGCTCTCAATAATATTTCATTGTAAGCAAATACAATAAGCTGGGCTTATAAGAAAAGGAACCATATTAGTCCGACCTTAAATAAAGACGCCCGTTATTAACAACTATGATAGTCATGCCCTTTCAGAAATGTTTGCTTTTAGTAACTATATTATTTCATTATCAACAACTATAGTGGTCTTACCCTTAGTCATATGGTTGTTATTAGCAACTACACAAGACAGACCCTGAATCAATATGTTGGCTATTATCAACCACATTAATTATGTTATTCAGGCCCCTAATGAAAACATTGTGTCAGCAACTACATTTTGTAGGCCCTTGATCCAATGTTAATTACTAATAGCCAAATTTCGCAGGCCCTTATTGTCGCCGGAGGTAGGAATTCTGATAGAGTAACTCTAATGAGACTAGCAAGCCGCGAGTGCTGTTGTTAGACACATAAGGTTGCCAACTGCGCCCTCTAGTGTAAGCGTCAGTTGCATTTGCCATCCTGGTGACGTCCTTTTCATGGTAAACAAAGTGGAGGGTGTTTTCTGAATAGATCCTATTCCCAGGTCACTAGTCCTAACCGGCGTGGTAAATGCTTAGTATTCGAATGTTTCTGGTGTGTCCGGACTGATTACGCATCAAACGCAAACAAACTTTAGCGCCCAACTGTTAATACGCTGAATTAAGCATACCCGGGTTGGGCTTTTTATGAATCTGTTTTCAGCGAATGGTCGCTATTACGGAAGCTTATCTAGTGGAATGAATGATAGTCGGCATATATATTGCTATCGGCATGGCAGTATGTCTTAATGATGGTCCAGTCTGAATCAAAATTCAGCCATATGACGTGGCGTTATTTACGTGCCATGATAGAAACCCACATTTCAAGTTCCCATTAGAATGAGCCCATGATGGGAGAAGTTCCCATTAGAATGAGCACATGATGTGAGAAGTTCCCATTAGAATTGGGAGAAGTTCCCATTAGAATGAGCACATGATGGGAGAAGTTCCCATTAGAATGAGCACATGATGGGAGAAGTTCCCATTAGAATGAGCAATTGATGGAAGAAGTTCCCATTAGAATGAGCAATTGATGGGAGAAGTTCCCATTAGAATGAGCACATGATGGGAGAAGTTTCCATTAGAATGAGCACATGATGGGAGAAGTTCCCATTAGAATGAGCACATGATGGGAGAAGTTCCCATTAGAATGAGCACATGATGGGAGAAGTTCCCATTAGAATGAACAAAGCCTTTCTGAGTGAGGCAACAGATTTCAAATCTGGTCGGCAATTCACAGATAAGTTATGTTTCTTCCGATGCCTTGCCTTGCACCGCCGCGCCAACATCATTTAGTTGGAGACTCCTACTCTTTCAGAGAGGTATAATCAACAGGGACGGTGGTATCCTTTACCGGAGTTCCCTGGGCTGATCTGATCAAAATGGAAGAAATAGTTTAAGTTGATATCAATATCTAACCAGATGGGGAAGATCAGGTAAGCATTTATTCATTAAGTTATGGACAAAAAACATCCCCCCGCAAATTATAACCAATATAATGCATGAATAATAGACTGCTATTATATGCCTCGAACGTCCGCAGGTTGCAACGCTTGTGATTCGGCGTAGTCAATAACATTGACTGTTGTCGACATAGCATCAGCAAAACTCATTTCCAGGCAAACATTTCCTTGTTTGATTAAGTTGAAGTGGCAACCACCTTCACCAAACATAGGGATGCGATCAAAAGCAAATATACTATAACCTCCGGGGTAATCACTGCAGTGCATTTTGCAATGCTTGAAGTGGAATGGATTCTTTTCGTAATGACCATTGGATGCATCATCATCTTCACAACCCAGTACCAGACGCTTGGGAGGTTGACCCAGAGAGAAGTTTTATTGGAAAATAGGAATGGAAAAATCTTCAGTCTTCATGTGTCGAATTCGACCGGGCTACGTTCCAAGGCAAGGCAACTGCACGCTAGACTTCAATCACACAAGTCAACACTGCCTTCCGTTGGAAATCCTTTTCTGGAGTTGCCATAAGGTTAAAAGCATCACTACTTGTTATCAGGCGAAGGTTCACGTTGTTGCCATTTGGCAAATAGCGTTCTTGACGGAACATATGTAAATGTAGACGTCCCATCATGTCGACTCCACCGCTACCTGCAGCTCGCTGCTGGCGGGTCTTCCATCCTTTATTATCAGCCATGCGGGTATCTATGTGACCAGCCGTTTCTTTGTGCCATAAAGCAGCTGTTAATTGTGATTCTTTATCGGAGGGGCCATAAGTCAACAACATTTCCTCAAAAGTTATGTTGGTCAGTCGCGTTTGTGGGTTTGTTTGTTCAAATTTGGGAACGCGATACAGGTCGCAATTTTCAAAATTTTCTAATAACGCGCAGAATCCAGAGGTTTTGGTTTGACCTTCGCCTCAAACTAAGGTCAAGGAAAAAGTGTATAAAGAATGGTTCGATCTTTACATAATCTACATCATTTGTAGCTTAATTCAATTGCAAACTATGTTTGGTATATGTCGTTGTAAAAAATCGATAGTTTTCCCGAGCGCCCCAGGTCGAATAATCGTGGTATCAGTCCAAATGTCAGCAAAAGTATCATGAATATTTTGACCGCTTATAAAACCGTCAATACGTGTCTGATGGTAATTAAAATTGGGTCACATGTTCTTCGTGACAGCTTAAGTCGCATCCTAAGATTTCATGGATGTCGATTTCGTCACTTCCGGTTACGAAAGCATCAACATTTTCAACGCTTAATATCTCGATGTATAAGATATCGTTTTTTAAAACAGTTCACATATTCTGAAAGTGTAATGCAATTGTTTTTTTGGGCATATATGTAATTGAAAATAATGCATTGTTTAAAATTTCTGGCAGTCAAAATCTCTAAACTTTTGAATTTCGCAATGAATTTAATAATTATCGTCCGATTGTAAGAAATTAAACATTTTCTGAAAGGTGATTCAATTATAAAACTTTTATAATTGACATATTCTATCAAAATATTCGTCGTGTTCAAAGCGTGTTAAGTTTGGGAAAAGATTCCACAAGGGCATTTTTCGTCAAATCAGTAAGATCTTTCCAATGGTCATAACAATTAGACAAACCGTTGTCATTGACAGCGCAAATCTAATCCTCGAAGTTGATCGATATCGATTACGTCACTCCCGGTACGAACGAATCAAAGTTAAACCGCGACTGAAATCTGAAGTTAACGTGTCGTTTCACCGTCGTTAATGGTCATATCGTGAAAAAGCCCATTTGATTCGTAAGCTTGAAATACAGCGGATTTTCACTGGTTTGTTAGCCGCAGCCTACATATCATATCACGTACCGTCGATGAGCTTGAATCTGTCGTACAATGAATGAGCTTGAATGAGACATACTGTTGATGAACTGGTTTCAGACATACTGTTGACTAACTGGAATCAGACATACTGTTGATTAGCTTGAATCAGACGTACAGCTGACGAACGTGAATCAGACATACTGTTGACGAACTGGAATCAGACATACTGTTGATTAGCTTGAATCAGACGTACAGCTGACGAACTTGAATCAGACGTACTGTTGACGAACTGGAATCAGACATACTATTGACGAACTGGAATCAGACATACTGTTGACGAACTGGAATCAGACATACTGTTGACGAACTGGAATCAGACATACTGTTGACGAACTGGAATCAGACATACTGTTGACGAACTGGAATCGGACGTACCGTTAGCGAACTGGAATCAGACGTACCGTTGATGAGCTCAAATCAGACGTACTGTTGATGGGCTTAAATCAGACACACCGTTAGCGAACTGAAATCAGACGTACCGTTGATGGGCTTAAATCAGACACACCGTTAGCGAACTGGAATCAGACGTACCGTTGATGGGCTTAAATCAGACGTACCGTTGATGAGCTTAAATCAGACACACCGTTAGCGAACTGGAATCAGACGTACCGTTGATGGGCTTAAATCAGACACACCGTTAGCGAACTGGAATCAGACTAACCGTTGATGGGCTTAAATCAGACGTACTGTTGATGAGCTTAAATCAGACGTACCGTTGATGAGCTTAAATCAGACGTACCGTTGATGAGCTTATATCAGACACACCGTTAGCGAACTGGAATCAGACGTACCGTTGATGGGCTTAAATCAGACGTACCGTTGATGAGCTTAAATCAGACGTACCGTTGACGAGCTTAAATCAGACGTACCGTTGATGAGCTTAAATCAGACGTACCGGTGATGGGCTTGAATCAGACGTACCGTTGATGGGCTTAAATCAGACGTACCGTTGATGAGCTTGAATCAGATGTACCGTTGATGAGCTTGAATCAGACGTACCGTTGATGAGCTTAAATCAGACACACCGTTAGCGAACTGGAATCAGACGTACCGTTGATGAGCTTAAATCAGACGTACCGTTGATGGGCTGAAATCAGACACACCGTTGATAAGCTTGAATCAGACGTACCGTTGATGGGCTGAAATCAGATGTACCGTTGATGAGCTTGAATCAGACGTACCGTTGATGGGCTGAAATCAGACGTACCGTTGATGGGCTTGTCCATGCCGTCCATTTGAGCGTGCCAATTTTCGTTGTTCTTACCTCGGGCTGATGGGAGGTAGGTCACATGTGTCTGACTCGCGAGGGGCTGCTCACCTGTGTCTGAGTCATGAGGGGGTGCTCACATGTGTCTGACTAATGAGGGGCTGCTCACCTGTGTCTTACTCACGAGGGTCTGCACACCTGTGTCTGACTCATGAGGGGCTGCTCACCTGTGTCTAACTCATGAGGGGCTGCTCACCTGTGTCTGACTCAAGAGGGGCTGCTCACATGTGTCTGACTAATGAGGGGCTGCACACCTGTGTCTGACTCATGAGGGTCTGCTCACTTATGTCTGACTCTCGAGGGGCTACTCACCTGTGTCTGATTCATGAGGGGCTGCTCACCTGTGTCTGACTCATGAGGGACTGTTCAGTTGAGTCAGAATCATGACCCGAGCCTGACGGATAAGATATTATTAAATTTCATTTTGAAAGGGTTAATTCAACTCGACAGCACCATTTTCACATCACACACAACACACCCATCAGTAGAACGCTAAACACAAGGAAAAACTACCAGAATAATCACGTGGAATCTGCAGTCCTATTACGTAGACATAGATCTGTGATATCACTATCAGCCGTCTATTGATATCAGCATCTATCTGGGACCTAAAAAGCCGTCGTGGACATCAGCAATTGTCCATAGCATCCGGTGACGTCAACAACCGTCACTGACATCAACAACGGTCCATCCTGTGACGCCAACAACCGAACCTGAGATCAACAACTGTCGATAGTATCCTGTGACGTCAGCAACTGACTGTTGACATTGTTTCTAACACTTCACGGCGAGGTTAATAGATTTCATCTTCCTGAAGTGTTCATCTGCTACATGTAGACAGCAGCTCTTTTCCTACATCAACCAGATCTAATGCTTGTTTGATCCCACCTTGACTAAGATATGTAATTGCGTTATGTTCTCCAGCTGTGATAAAGCGAAGCAGGAATGGCATGGCGCCTCTCAGCTCAGTCGGCTGGACTTCATCTACAGCTCCCATCCAACAGGTTCTATCGACCGACAATTACATCTATCCCGGCAACCAACCTCGTTACAGAAGAGCCTCTCCATCAGGACCATGTCCTCTTCACTCTTCCCCACCCCCTAACATTTATACATCCGCTAACACTATTTAATACAATACAGTCCAGTACCAACAAATACGCCCCCTCCAAATGTAACCCAATATACGAAATATACGCATCCAATGTTCCTGAGTATTCCCTAGATATTATCGCCCATGCTACTGAGTACCCGATGATACTCATCCTAACATTGCTGAGTACACCTAGATACTCATCGCAATGCTGCTGTGTACCCCTAGATGCTCACCCCAATGTACCCCTAAGTGCTGACCCCAATGTTATTGAGTACCCCTAGATGCTCACCCCAATGTAACTGAGTACCCCTAGGTACTGACCCCAATGTTATTGAGTACCCCTAGATGCTCACCCCAATGTAACTGAGTACCCCTAGGTACTGACCCCAATGTTACTGAGTACCCCTAGATGCTCACCTTAATGTAACTGAAGACCCCTACGTACTGGCCCTAATGTTATTGAGTACCCCTAGATGCTCATCTCTAGGTACTGACCCCAATGTTATTAAGTACTTCCAGTTATAGTAACAGGTACAGAAGCCGAGTGTACACGACTGCCAGCTACAGTAACAAGTACCGAGTACAGGTAACAGGTACAGAAGCCGAGTGTATATGACTGCCAGCTACAGTAACAGGTACAGAAGCCGAGTGTACACGACTGCCAGCTATAGTAACAGGTACAGAAGCTGAATGAACGTGACTGCAAGCTACAGTAACAGGTACAGAAGCTGAATGAACGTGACTGCCAGCTATAGTAACAGGTACAAAAGCTGAACGAACGTGACTGCCAGCTATAATAACAGGTACAGAAGCTGAATGAACGTGACAGCAAGCTACAGTAACAGGTACAGAAGCCGAGTGTAAATGACTTCCAGCTACAGTAACAGGTACAGAAACCTAGAGAACGTGACTGTCAGCTATAGTAACAGGTACAGAAGCCGAGTGTAAATGACTGCCAACCACAGTAACAGGTACAGAAGCCGAGTGTAAATGACTTCCAGCTACAGTAACAGGTACAGAAGCCGAGTGTAAATGACTGCCACCTACAGTAGCCGGGGCCTTTCTTCAGTGTTCATCGGTTTTAGGGCAGATTCACTGATCAGGCCCTTGCTTGTAATAGCTGTAATCAACAGATTCATGTCAGGCCTTTGAAGTAGTAGTCGTTTTTTATCAGATTTACTGGTCAGGCCCTCAAGGTAATGGTCCTTTTTAGCAGATTCATGGGTCAGGCTAGAGCGACATTTTCGCTATTAGCGAATAAATTTGACATGTCTTCTATGGAATGTTAACACAAACACCAGTCAGGCCTTCAATGAAATGTTTGATACAAGCAACTTTATCACTCGGGCCTTCAGAAAAAACATTACTATCCATTATGCTGGTAAGGTACGTAATACAAATGTCCGTTATCAATAACGTCATAAGTCGGGCCCTTAATGAACAACTGCATTACGCTGGCTCTCAATAATATTTCATTGTAAGCAAATACAATAAGCTGGGCTTATAAGAAAAGGAACCATATTAGTCCGACCTTAAATAAAGACGCCCGTTATTAACAACTATGATAGTCATGCCCTTTCAGAAATGTTTGCTTTTAGTAACTATATTATTTCATTATCAACAACTATAGTGGTCTTACCCTTAGTCATATGGTTGTTATTAGCAACTACACAAGACAGACCCTGAATCAATATGTTGGCTATTATCAACCACATTAATTATGTTATTCAGGCCCCTAATGAAAACATTGTGTCAGCAACTACATTTTGTAGGCCCTTGATCCAATGTTAATTACTAATAGCCAAATTTCGCAGGCCCTTATTGTCGCCGGAGGTAGGAATTCTGATAGAGTAACTCTAATGAGACTAGCAAGCCGCGAGTGCTGTTGTTAGACACATAAGGTTGCCAACTGCGCCCTCTAGTGTAAGCGTCAGTTGCATTTGCCATCCTGGTGACGTCCTTTTCATGGTAAACAAAGTGGAGGGTGTTTTCTGAATAGATCCTATTCCCAGGTCACTAGTCCTAACCGGCGTGGTAAATGCTTAGTATTCGAATGTTTCTGGTGTGTCCGGACTGATTACGCATCAAACGCAAACAAACTTTAGCGCCCAACTGTTAATACGCTGAATTAAGCATACCCGGGTTGGGCTTTTTATGAATCTGTTTTCAGCGAATGGTCGCTTGTGAACGTTATCCTGCTGCCTTGGGACCCGTCTCTCTCTCCACTCATCTGGCTCTGGCGCTCTCGGCCAGCTACTCGCTAATAAGTAACTGCAACTTGGTTTCTGTAGCGGAATTGTCACCCATTCATTTGGAATAGCAATAAGGCATTAAAGGCGATTTATTTCAGCGTGCTTATTGAATCGCATTCATCTGGGCCTTGATCCTCATATCGTGTTCGGGCTGATGTGGTTTCCATTAAACCTGCTCTGGGTCGCCTCGTGTTCCTTCCTTGTAAGTTCCCGGCATTTTTACGACCGGACGATTATCTTTATTGTAAACCGACAGTTCTTACTCTTTGGCACCTTTTCACGGGGATGATATATAAATTTGTAACTTATATCTGAATATACACCTCGCCACGAATTCGAAATATTGCATTCATTCCCAATAATTCAACTCCCACTGTTGCATTACTGACATCCGCGTCGGAACTCCATTTACATTACTCCGCGTCGCTACCCTCTTTACATAACTCCATCTCGCTATAGCGCCATTGACATCAATCCACCCGCTTACGCGCCATTGACATTAATCACTTCGCTATAGCTCCATTGACACCAATTCATCCCGCTACAGCGCCATTGAAATCACTCCTCGTTGTTATAGCTCCATTGACATCAATTCACCCCGCTATAGCGCCATTGATATAAATTCATCCCGCGCCATTGAAATCACTTCACCTCGTTATAGCTCCAATGACTTCAATCCACCCCGCTATAGCACCATTGACATCAATCCACCCCGCTATAGCGCCATTGACATCAATCCACCTCGCTAAAGCGCCATTGACATCAATCCACCTCGCTATAGCGCCATTGACATCAATCCACCCCGCTATAGCGCCATTGACATCAATCCACCCCGCTATAGCGCCATTGACATCAATCCACCTCGCTATAGCGCCATTGACATCAATCCACCTCGCTACAGCGCCATTGACACCAACACTCTATTAGGATGCTACTGATATCTCTACCTCATGATGCTACTGATACAGCCCCAAACCATCACAGCTAGATGCGCTTAATTGCCCATTTCAATGTTAGATGCGTGTGGCGCACCTGCCCGATGCATGCCTGTATGTAGGTATTATGTTTGTATGCATATATTTCCATACATGTGCTTTGCTACCCACATCTGTTAAGACTTGTGGCGTTGGTTCAATGTCCTCACCCCTGCATTCCCCGCTAGGACACATCGTTGTTTCGATTATTGGAATCCTTAATATCACCAACCGTACGATTGGTTTTTCAGGATAACCATGAACGGATTCTATGTGGGTCAATAAATGTCTAAATTTCATCGTCCCGATATCCTCAGTTGCAGTCGTCAATCGATCAGGTTACAGCCTGGCAGGTAGCTGTTTGCAAATTATGTCATGTTCTCTGTTATGGTGTGACGGGTGTTACTGATGTCATGCTCTCTGTTATGGTGTGACGGGTGCTACTGATGAAATGCTCTCTGCTGTGGTGTGACGGGTGTTACTGATGAAATGCTCTCTGCTGTGGTGTGTGACGGGTGTTATTTTTGTCATGCTCTTTATTATGGCCACTAGCCCACTTGTGACCACTAGCTTGTGACGAATAGTTCTTTTGTGACCACCAGCTCGCCTATGACCACTAGCTTACCTTTGACCTCTAGGTCACTTTTGACGACCAGCTCGGTAGGCGCCTTGCTTTACACTGGCAACTCAATACATTATGCGCACGAGATCATGTTCTTGGTTTGGTTCGCATCCCCATGCGATACCTGGGTTTCACTCGGGGTCATCTTTAATCAACTTCCTTCCTTTGGTCGTGTCACATGTGAATCATGCGGATGTTTTATTCTGAAGAGAGTCTCCTCGGTCGAGCGCCGCGCGCCGAGACACGCGGAGGCGGTCGGATGAGAGGGGCGCCAATATACAAAACAAACACGCTGGTCAAAGGGGAACCCAAACAGATTTACGAGACGGATGAAAGTAGTCGCCTGAACGATTAATCACACTTGATGCCTCCCTCATGGACATTAATTGGTATGTTAGTACGAAAGCAAGTTAAGGGCAGGGTCGTTAATAAAGCTCTTGTCTTGTGCGAGAGAACGCCTTATCATGACCATATCAGAATGTAGATAACGACAGAGCGATCGATCACTGATGCCCGCTAAACTTCATGCCGAACGAGATCCGGCTTTGTCATTTGTCATTAAAGTCGCCCTCACTCATGCTTACTCTCAGATAGGATTCGTCAGAAGCAGGAAACCAACAGACATATTGATGTTCTACAGAACACCCAGAACATACACTGGCAACTGCTTTTCGCCAGCGGCACATGGTCCTTTCAAGTTTGATATGTGTTAATCTTCAATGATAACGATTCGTTCGTATTTACGCATATTGATGAAGCAATGCCAAGCGGGTTGACCGTAAAGTCTTGTCGTTCGAAAGCTGGCGATATTCGGTTGGCCCATATATCCCTTCCCCTTACTGGACAACTAAGGTGGCAATATTCGGTTGGCCATATATCCCTTCTTCTTACTGGGCAGCTAAGGTGGCGATATTTTGTTGGCTAGATATCGCTTCTTTTTACTGGGCAACCAAGGTGGTGATATTCGGTTGGCCATATATCCCTTCGTCTTACTGGACAATTAAGGTGGAGATATTCGGTTGGCCATATATCCCTTCTTCTTACTGGGCAGCTAAGGTGGCGATATTTTGTTGCTAGATATCGCCTTCTTTTACTGGACAACCAAGGTGGTGATATTCGGTTGGCCATTTATTCCCTTCCTCTTACTGGACAACTAAGGTGGCGATATTCGGTTGGCCATATATCCCTTCTTCTTACTAGGAAACCAAGGTGGCGATATTTGGTTGGCCATATATCCCTTCTTCTTACTGGTCAATTAAGCCGGCGATTTCGGTTGGATAGATATCCCTTCTTCATACTGGACAACTAAGATGGCTCTATTCGGTCGGCCATATATCCCTTCTTCTTACTGAGCAGCTAAGGTGGCGATAATCTGTTTGACTTATATCCCTTCTTCTTACTGGACAACCAATGTGTTTATATTCCGTTGGCCATATCTTGCCTTCCTCTTACTGGACAACCAATGTGGTGATATTCGGTTGGCTATATATCCCCTCTTCTCACTGGACAACTAAGGTGGCGATATTCGGTTGGCTATATATCCCTACTTAGCACAGGGCAGCTCAGCCGGCGATATTCGGTTGGCTTTATGTACCTTTTTCTTACTGGACAATTAAGGTGGCGATATTTGGTTGGGCTATATATCCCTACTTCTTACTGGGCAGTTATGGTGGTTATATTCGGTTGGCCTATATCCCTATTTTTTACTGGGCAACTAAAGTGGTGATATTCGGTTGGCCATATATCCCTTCTTCTTACTGGACAACTAAGGTGGCGATACTCTGTTGGCCATATATCCGTCCTTCTAACTGGACAACCAAGGTGGCGATACTCTGTTGGCCATATATCCCTTCTTCTAACTGGACAACGAAGGTGGCGATACTCTGTTGGCCATATATCCCTTCTTCTTACTGGACAACTAAGGTGGTGATATTCGGTTGGATAGATATCCCTTCTTCTTACTGGGCAACTGAGGTGTTGATTTTTCGGTTGGATATTTATCGCTTCCCCTTACTGGACAACCAAGGTGGCGATATTCGGTTGGCCATATATCCCTTCTTCATTACTGGACAACTAAGGTGGCGATACTCTGTTGGCCATATATCCCTTCTTCTTACTGGGCAATTAAGGTGTGGCAATTTTCGGTTGGCCATATATCCCTTCTTCTTACTGGTTGTGGCGATATTCGGTTGGATATATATCCCTACTGGGCAACTAAGGTGGCGATATTCGTTGATTTTCGGTTGGCCATATATCCCTTCTTCTTACTGGGCCAACCAAGGTGGCGATATTCGGTGGCTATATATCCCTTCTTCTTACTGGGCAACTAAGGTGGCGATATTCGGTTGGCCATATATCCCTTCTTCTTACTGGGCAACCAAGGTGGCGATATTCGGTTGGCCATATATCCCTTCTTCTTACTGGGCAACTGAGGTGGTGATATTCGGTTTGGCCATATATCCCTTCCCCTTACTGGACAACCAAGGTGGTGATATTCGGTTGGCCATATATCCCTTCTTCTTACTGGACAACCAAGGTGGCGATATTCGGTTGGCTATATATCCCCTCTTCTCACTGGACAACTAAGGTGGCGATATTAGGCTGGCTATATATCCCTACTTAGCACAAGGCAGCTTAGCCGGCGATATTCGGTTGGCCATATATCCCTACTTCTTACTGGACAACTAAGGTGGCGATATTCGGTTGGCTATATATCCCTACTTAGCACAGGGCAGCTCAGCCGGCGATATTCGGTTGGCTTTATGTACCTTTTTCTTACTGGACAATTAAGGTGGCGATATTTGGTTTGGCTATATATCCCTACTTCTTACTGGGCAGTTATGGTGGTTTATATTCGGTTGGCTTTATATCCCTATTTTTTACTGGGCAACTAAAGTGGTGATATTCGGTTGGCCATATATCCCTTCTTCTTACTGGACAACTAAGGTGGCGATACTCTGTTGGCCATATATCCGTCCTTCTAACTGGACAACCAAGGTGGCGATACTCTGTTGGCCATATATCCCTTCTTCTAACTGGACAACGAAGGTGGCGATACTCTGTTGGCCATATATCCCTTCTTCTTACTGGACAACTAAGGTGGTGATATTCGGTTGGATAGATATCCCTTCTTCTTACTGGGCAACTGAGGTGTTGATTTTCGGTTGGATATTTATCGCTTCCCCTTACTGGACAACCAAGGTGGCGATATTCGGTTGGCCATATATCCCTTCTTCTTACTGGACAACTAAGGTGGCGATACTCGGTTGGCCATTTATCCCTTCCCTTACTGGGCAACCAAGGTGGCGATATTCGGTTGGCCATATATCCCTTCTTCTTACTGGGCAACTAAGGTGTTTATACTCGGTTGGCCATATATCCCTTCCCCTTACTGGACAACCAAGGTGGCGATATTCGGTTGGCCATATATCCCTTCTTCTTACTGGTCAACCAAGGTGGCGATTTTCGGTTGGCCATATATGTCCCTTCTTCTTACTGGACAACCAAGGTGGTGATATTCGGTTGGATAGATATCCCTTCTTCTCACTGGACAACTAAGGTGGCGATATTCGGTTGGCTATATATCCCTTCTTCTTACTGAGCAGCTAAGGTGGCGATAATCTGTTGACCATATATCCCTTCTTCTTACTGGACAACCAATGTGTTTATATTCCGTTGGCCATATCTTGCCTTCCTCTTACTGGGCAGCTAAGGTGGCGATATTCGGTTGGCCATATATCCCTTCCTCTTACTGGACAACCAATGTGGCGATATTCGGTTGGCTATATATCCCTTCCTCTTACTGGACAACCAATGTGTGGCGATATTCGGTTGGCTATTCGGTATATCCCTCTTTTCACTGGACAATATATCCCCTATAAGGTGGCTGGCTATATATCCCTACTTAGCACAAGGCAGCTTAGCCGGCGATATTCGGTTGGCCATATATCCCTACTTCTTACTGGGCAACTAAGATGGCGATATTCGGTTGGCTATATATCCCTACTTAGCACAGGGCAGCTCAGCCGGCGATATTCGGTTGGCTTTATGTACCTTTTTCTTACTGGACAATTAAGGTGGCGATATTTGGTTAGCTATATATCCCTACTTCTTACTGGGCAGTTATGGTGGTTATATTCGGTTGGCTTTATATCCCTATTTTTTACTGGGCAACTAAAGTGGCGATACTCTGTTGGCCATATATCCCTTCCTTCTAACTGGACAACCAAGGGGTGGCGATACTCTGTTGGCCATATATCCCTTCTTCTAACTGGACAACGAAGGTGGCGATACTCTGTTGGCCATATATCCCTTCTTCTTACTGGACAACTAAGGTGGTGATATTCGGTTGGATAGATATCCCTACTTAGCACAGGGGCAGCTCAGCCGGCGATATTCGGTTGGCTTTATGTACCTTTTTCTTACTGGACAATTAAGGTGGCGATATTTGGTTGGCTATATATCCCTTCTTCTTACTGGGCAGTTATGGTGGCGATATTCGGTTGGCTTTATATCCCTATTTTTTACTGGGCAACTAAGGTGGCGATACTCTGTTGGCCATATATCCGTCCTTTCTAACTGGACAACCAAGGTGGCGATACTCTGTTGGCCATATATCCCTTCTTCTAACTGGACAACGAAGGTGGCGATACTCTGTTGGCCATATATCCCTTCTTCTTACTGGACAACTAAGGTGGTGATATTCGGTTGGATAGATATCCCTTCTTCTTACTGGGCAACTGAGGTGGCGATATTCGGTTGGATATTTATCGCTTCCCCTTACTGGACAACCAAGGTGGCGATATTCGGTTGGCCATATATCCCTTCTTTCATACTGGACAACTAAGGTGGCGATACTCTGTTAGCCATATCTCCCTTCTTCGTACTGGGCAATTAAGGTGGCAATTTTTCGGTTGGCCATATATCCCTTCTTCTTACTGGGCAACTGATGTGTTTATTCTCGGTTGGATATATCTCCCTTCCCTTTACTGGGCAACCAAGGTGGCGATATTCGGTTGGCCATATATCCCTTCTTCTTACTGGAAAACAAATGTGGCGATACTCTGTTGGCCATATATCCCCTCTTCTTACTGGACAACTAAGGTGGTGATATTCGGCTGGATATATATCCCTACTTACCACAGGGCAGCTCAGCCGGCGATATTCGGTTGGCTTTATGTACCTTTTTCTTACTGGACAATTAAGGTGGCGATATTTGGTTGGCTATATATCCCTACTTCTTACTGGGCAGTTATGGTGGTTATATTCGGTTGGCTTTATATCCCTTTTTTTTACTGGGCAACTAAGGTGGTGATATTCGGTTGGCTATATATCCCTACTTGGCACAGGGCAACTCAGCTGGGAATATTCGGTTGGCCTATCCCTAACTTACAGCTCATGTTGTGTATTCAGTCAGCGTTACCCACCTTGCTTAGTCACAGCCACTCCAGCCACATGCGCCTTAAACCACTGGGCATGCTGTGTCAGCTAAAAAATCTTGCTATTATTTTCACGTTAACCGTTAGTTATGAGCCGGTTATGCAGTGGATATAAAATCGCCCGCTCAATCGACTCACCAGTACTAACAGTGACACACTGCTGTAAGCGTGGGATAACAGCTCACGCCCGAAGGCACTCACCCACGCTCACACACAAAGGATCTCACTCACGGTCACGCACAAAGGATCTCAACGTCGCTCACGCACAAAGGCTCGCAAACGCGCTAACCTATGTAACGCACTATCACACTGACATGCGTAACGCACCAACGCACAGGCACCTAACGTGTTCTGAGATCAACATCATGCGATCGCTCTTACTCACCATCAGACATAGATCTGAGGCCTATCGCGCACCAGCGAGCAGAACAGGGTTTGAGGTGTTTTTCCCCCTTCCTTTGCTGCACCTATCAATTTATTCACAATTAAATACGTTGCTACCATAAATCCTTGGGGTTTGTCAGGCAAATATGCTTCTTGCACGTTTACCTCGACAGTGGGCTATTGGGTGAGTGTGATTAATCGAGCCTGTTATGGAACAGTATTAATCTTTCCTACGACTGTGACAGCTGCATTTGAAGTAATCTTCCCACGCCAATTATCCCAACCTGGAATAGGTCAACAGATCTGTCGTATGTCAGAAAAGGTGTAAATTACGTACAGTGCGTAATGGTGCTGCTTATAATACGCGTTAAACAGGCGTCGCGTCGCTGCTAGTTATCAGCCCACCATCTATCCTCTCTGTCTGTCTCCTTCTCTCCTCTCTCCCCTATCCTCTTTCTCCGTATGTCTCCTTCTCTCCTCTCTCCCCTATCCTCTCTCTTTGTCTGTCTCTTTCTTTCATCTCTCTCCTATCCTCTCTCTCTGTCTGTCTCCTTCTCTCCTCTCTCTTACCTATCTTCTCGCTTTTATTCTATTGTTGATTCGTTGTCCGCAACAAATTAAAATGAATACCCAGCCGTATATGGCAAACAGGACCGCTTACGGAGGTCATCCAAATGAAAGATTCAATATGATAAACAGCGCCGCTTAGAGAGCGCTACAAAATGAGAATTTATTATGGTAAACAACGCCGCTTAGAGAGCGGTACAAAATGAGAATTTATTATGGTAAATAACGCCGCTTAGAGAGCTCTACCAAATGAGAATTAATTATGGTTAACAACGCCGCTTAGAGAGCGCATCCAAATGAGAATTAATTATGGTAAATAACGCCGTTTAGAGAGCGGTACAAAAGGATAACTCATTACGGTGAACAACGCCGCTTAGAGAGCGCTACCAAATGAGAATTAATTATGGTAAATAACGCCGCTTAGAGAGCGGTACAAAAGGAGAATTCATTACGGTAAACAACGCCGCTTAGAGAGCGCTACCATATGAGAATTAATTATGGTAAACAACGCAGCTTAGAGAGCGCTACCATATGAGAATTACTTATGGTAAACAACGCATAGAGAGCGCATACAAATGGATGATCGAATTTTGTAAACAGCGTCGCATAGAGAGCGCACCCCAATGAAGGATCCAATGAGGAAGCGCACAGCAATCAGTTGTTTAAACGGTTTGGGTTTTAGCGTCCGCCTGTCCTCCACTCAGCACTGATTGGTCAGCAACAAGCACCACAACCCCGTGCTAAGAGCCCCATCAACCACCCAACCGTATAGACACCCTACCATACCATGCACATCCCACCATCGTCGAATGCTGTCCCACCTTTTCTTGGGACATTGCTTTAGCAGACATAAGTGCCTAGGGGAAAAACCAGTAGGGGGCACCTATAACATGAATAACAGCTGCTGTTTTTGTCCTTCAAAAGCTCCTATACGGTATTCTCATCGAGGAAAATCAGGCAGCATCTCTCAAATCAGGCATGAACTTTATCTCTTCTGATTGTTCTCCTACCAGGCAGCATCTCTAGCACTATTGCTGGCTCTCAAATCAGTAATGATACATAACTCTACTGCTGGCTTTCCAATCAGGCAGCATATCTAACTTTATTGCTTGCTCTCTAATCAGGCAGCATATCTAACTTTATTGCTTGCTCTCTAATCAGGCAGCATATCTAACTTTATTGCTTGCTCTCTAATAAGGCAGCATATCTTATTCTACTGCTGGCTCTCTAATCAGGCAGCATATCTAATTCTATTGCTTGCTCTCTAATAAGGCAGCATAACTTATTATATTGCTGGCTCTCCAATCAGGCAACATATCTAACTTTATTGCTGGCTCTCTAATCAGGCAGCATATCTAAAACTATTGCTTGTTGTCCAATCAGGCAGCATCTCGACATATATTGCTCTCTCTCCAATCAGGTGTCATATTTAACTCCATGGCTTGCTCTCCAATCAGGCAGTTTCTCAAACACTATCGCTGGCTCTCCAATCAGGCAGCATCTCAAATTATATTGATGGCTATCCAATCTGGCAGTATTTTCAAATATACTGCTTGCTCTCCAATCAGGTATAAAATTCAACACCTATTGCTGGCTCTCTAATCAGGCAGCATATCTGACACTATTGCTTGTTGTCCAATCAGGCAGCATCTTTTTATATATTGCTTGCTCTCCATTCAGGTATAATATTTAAATATATTGCTTGCTCTCCTATCAGTCAGCATATCTAATTCTATTGCTTGCTCTCCGATCTATCAGCATATCTATCTCTGTTGCTTGCTACCCAACCCGGCAGCATCTCGAACTCGATTGCTGGCTCTCCAATATGGTAGCATCTCTGAATCTTATGCTTGCTCTCCAATCAGGCTGTATCTCAAACTCTATTGCTGGCTCTCTAATCGGGCAGCATATCTAACTCTACTGCTGGCTCTCTGATCAGGCAGCTTAACTTATTCTACTGCTGGCTCTCATATCAGGCAGCATACCTAATTCTATTGCTGGCTCTCTAATCTGGCAGCATAACTAATTCTACTGCTGGCTCTCCAGTCAGGCAGCATATTTAGTTCTACTGCTGGCTCTCTAATCAGGCAGCATTACTTATTATATTGCAGGCTCTCTAATCAGGCAGCATATCTTATTCTATTGCTTGCTCTCCAATCAGGCAACATATCTAACTTTATTGCTGGCTCTCTAATCAGGCAGCATATCTAAAACTATTGCTTGTTGTCCAATCAGGCAGCATCTCTACATCTATTGCTCTCTCTCCAACCAGGTATCATATTTAACTCTATTGCTTGCTCTCCAATCAGGCAGTATCTCAAACTCTATCGCTGGCTCTCCAATCAGGCAGCATCTCAAATTATATTGATGGCTATCCAATCTGGCAGTATTTTCAAATATACTGCTTGCTCTCCAATCAGGTATAAAATTCAACACCTATTGCTGGCTCTCTAATCAGGCAGCATATCTGACACTATTGCTTGTTGTCCAATCAGGCAGCATCTTTTTATATATTGCTTGCTCTCCATTCAGGTATAATATTTAAATATATTGCTAGCTCTCCTATCTGTCAGCATATCTATCTCTGTTGCTTGCTATCCAACCCGGCAGCATCTCGAACTCGATTGCTGGATCTCCAATCTGGTAGCATCTCTTAATCTTATGCTTGCTCTCCAATCAGGCTGTATCTCAAACTCTGGCTCTCCAATTATTCCGCATCTCTAAATACAGTCTTTGCTCTATAATCAGGGATAATATTCAACCATATTGCATGATCGTCTATCAGACAGCATCTCTTATACTATTGCTTGCTCTCCAGCCTGATAGCATCTCTGACTCTATTGCCTGATATACTATTTAGTAGTACTTCTAATTCTATTGCTGCCTCTCCTATCAGTTATAATCTCTCATTCTATGGTTTGCTTTCCAATGACCAGTATTAAAGCAGGCTGGAAAAAAATATTACCAGTGGGTTGGTCGGCAAGCTATGGAACTCCATTGTCTGCTTGTGTTCAATTTACAACATCATTCACTTTTAGAAATTCTAACATAGCATTGCTTCCAGAAAAAAGCATAATAAGTAATACACTATTCGATGCCAGAATGACGTGTATAGATTTCTAGCCCAATCAGCAAGATGCCTCTCACGTCTAGTCTTGAAAGCATAGATCCCTAGTCTGATCACAAAGAAACCACTTACGTCTACCTCGCATAGAGACTGCGTCTGCCCAGAGTAAATGGAGCGACTCCTGTGAGGCAGTATCATTTCTCAAAACACTGCTCTGACGTGCGTTTCTTTAGCAGAATATTTTCTTGTGGCTTTGTCAAGCTATGTGTATCGTGCTTCACCATATTTATTTGTTGACACCATCCAATGGTGATGAAGGACCCTTCAGCCCCAATTGTCAAGGCGGCCAGTCTTTTTGTGATTATTAAGTAACTACGCCTAAAACTTAACGTAGGGTGGTGGGAGTTCCATCTTACACGTTCTATGTAGTGCTGACATAATTTCGGTGAACATAACATTAATTCAACTTACTTAAGTTAATAGGCATTTTGGCTGTTTAACTACCAGATTAATTCCAACAACCTACCGGATCATCACCAATCACCCGCAGGATCATCACCAACCACGCACCGGATGATCATCAACCACCTGCCGGATCATCACTAACCACATATCGGGTGAGTGAAGAGCATAGGCTGGAAATAATTATTGACATTAACAAAGTGGATGTAAATGCTATTCCTCCATAGCCTACAAATTGTGTTCCTCATCAGTAAACCTTGGCCCCATTTAGTCATCAGTCACCCTTGTCCCCATCTAGTCGTCAGTAAACCTTGCCCTTATCAAGTCATTAGCCACCCTTGTCCCCGTCTAGTCATCAGTAAACCTTGCCCCTATCCAGTCATCAGCAATCTGCACCAGAGCAGCATCAAAAGAAAACAACATCACCGGTACTGGGTGACGTTGTCATTGGCTTACTTGCACTTTGGTTGGTTGAACGGTTAACAAGCCTATGACAATAATGGATTGAATCCTTGTAACTGCAGTGGTCATGACCCAAACTGCCATGACTCCCACCCTTCCCCACTATGTAGGCCTTACTTGTCAGTCTTCATGTACAGCTTTAAGTTGATCCTCTTGAAGCTTGAGCGCACGTCGATTTCGTTTATTTGTAGGTTGGTTTTTAGCTTCTATATAGGGAATTTAGTCATAAACCTCATGTTATATCACGCAACCCCGACAGCAAAGGGAGCTTCCAAAGCGGGTTGCCTCTGATGCAGGTATTAGGTGTTGTGAACAAAAATTGCACTTGTTAGGGCTGATATCAATGGGAATCTCACACATTTATACAATATGGACAATGAATTAGGTGTTTTTCAGCTTTGCAGTTTTGCGAACTCAAGACTCCGGTGACATTTGCACATCTCGGCTTAACCAATGGCTAGGACGGAACTAAAAACCCTGCTGTTATGTTGGTATTTTCGATTTAAAGGATCAGCAACTACAGCCAGACGGAATATATCACACATCGCATCGTCAAAAAGCCACGAAAGATGATGTAATGCAATCGAGATTGCGCCACTGCAGCCAATATGGTGGTCCCTATTCCACCGCCAAATCGACCAAGTCATTTGCAGATTTTAAAGCCGATCCACAAAAAAGCCTTGGAAGGTGGAAATAATTCCTTGGTTTGTTGTTCTATAAAAGTCATGGAAGTCACACTGGTATGCTTGTTTTGTAGTGTTGTCATACTACAAGTTGTCCACTCCGTCGTTGTGCTCCTGGCTCCGTTATTGCGACTGGCTCCACAATCCATGATACACACTACAAAGTGTGTATTTGAGGGAGCGGGAGGAAGGGGGAGATCAGGGGCGGCTCCGCAGCTCGAATCGTGGACACGAATGTCTCTATGGCATCGCTATTTTGGGCTTGTTAAAATAAACAAGAGACATGCTGGGGAAATGACCCCTGCATCCAGCTGCCATATGCCTGTCTGTTGCAGTTGTCCTCCTCTCCGGGTCAACGAACCTCAAATGGTATGTAACTGAACAGCAGCCTTAAAAGCATATGTACATTTGCTTTAGACTCATTAGCCTGCAGTAATAAATGGATCAATATACTTCAGGTCAGCACCTTAACTTCTGCTGTATCTGTGATCATCCTTCTTCTAAGAAGGCGCTTAGGTCAATACAAAGGATATGACCCTGTGGTACTTTTATTTATCATCCTCTCGGAAATCTATAGTCCATTTCTGTCTTAGGCTGGGCCGTTTAAGGCTCAAGCGCCAGTTGCCCCATCACTTAGCATTGCCTTCTCTTCTTCTATTATGCCTCCATAAAGATAAACAGTTACTCGCAAATATGTTTGAGGTACACAGTGTTTTTGTGGAAACTCCTTGTGCTGTGAAAGAATCACATTCACGTGATTTGAATATGCCACGGCTATAGTCCTTAGAGCTAGACAAAGCCTGCCCAATAAATATGTAAGCTTTTAGGTGTGCAAAAATATGTGGCCTATTTTGATGTTTAGTCATTGTGACCTTATCAACTATGTCACCATGGTTACCTACTGCTTGCTTCTGATATATACATAGAACAACTGAAAAAGTATAAATATACGGTTCTAATGACCCAAATGGTGGCGACTTCAATGACAGGTGATCGACTAATCAAAGAAACTTATAAGCAGAAAGTTGGTCAATCATCATCAGTAAGCATGGTTTGTCTTTACTTGCAACCGACACATCTTAACCGCTCCTTTTTGAAATTATTTTTTATCAAGGCGTTATTTGATTAGCACAAGATCCTGACGTCGTTATTGACGACGTGGGTCTTGTCGTCAATAACGACGACGTGGGTCTTGTCGTCAATAGATAGCAGATGTTGAGGCAATGCACCTCGGAGAATAATGGTAATAATTATACATTACATGATGTTCCATATAGACACACTACAGAAATGCTATTCTGAAAACTATGTGGAAAAAGGGAAGATGCTTATAAGGAACATTAAAGAGAAATCATGTGCGTAACAAAAGAAATAACAATACATATATAATCCATTGGAAGTGAATTGTGCGCTGTAATTGGTCTTTCCACGAGCAATTAGTCGTACACTTAACATAAGAGCGACGGAATTGATCATCGTGTTACCATCTGTTACATTATAGCAGCATATACTGTATAGGTTCAAACAGAATGTATCGTACACAGACACCGAATCATACCTTTAAAACTCCATAATTGCACCATTTTCTCTCACAATTGTTGTACTAATGATTTGATGATTTATAGTGCCAATTTGCAGTGATGTGGTGATTTATAGTGCCAATTTGCAGTGATGTGATGATTTATAGTGCCAATTTGCAGTGATGTGATGATTGTGATTTGCAGTGATGTGATGATGATGCCAATTTGCAGTGAAGTGATGATTTATAGTGCCAATTTGCAGTGATGTGATTGATAGTGCCAATTTGCAGTGATGATTGATATTGATTTGCAGTGATGATTGATAGTGCCAATTTGATGAGATGATGATAGTGCCAATTTGCAGTGATGTGATGATTGATAGTGCCAATTTGCAGTGATGATTGATAGTGCAATTGATGCAGTAGTGCCATTTTGCAGTGATGTGATGATTTATAGTGACAATTTGTAGTGATGTGATGATTTTAGTGACAATTTGTAGTGATGTGATGATGATTTTAGTGACAATTTGTAGTGGTGGGCTTGTCTTGTACTAACATTTGTATTCAATTTGTAGTGGTGGGCTTGTCTTGTACTAACCATATTCACAGCAGCAAATATAGCCGTTTGGTTTGTACTGATGACAGTTAAGATTCTATAACGTGTTTGGTTGCTTTTGGATTGATGGCATGAGGTATCACAGTAATCACACAGGATAGGGTCATTTGGATTGCATTGTATCTAAATGACTATGCTACCATAGATAGGATATTTAAAGACTTTAATCTATATGTTACCCACTTATATCTGTTTCAAAGCATTTTAAGCAAAAAATTGAAAAAGATGGAATGGAAATTTGGATAGGTGTTGTTGTGCGACATCTCAGTGTAATAACCTACCTGTCTTACTTTAGCTCGCACTGTTTAACACAGTCTATTATTGGGATCATCATAATATTGCATCTACTTAATGTACTTTGTTTTAACCTTACGAGCAACAACTATATCAGTATATAATATATATAGGGAAATGTAATCGTGCGTCTTGTGTACGTGCGACAGCGCTCCATCATCAGACGGGTCACGCTTAACGATGGCTGGGGTCCACATTATTGATACCAACAACAGGTCGTCAGGTGGCGGTCAATGCAACTATAACAATATACCACACATCGCATCGTCAAAAAGCAACGAATTATGATATAATGCAATCGAGATTGTGCCACTGCAGCCAGTATGGTAGTCCCTATTCCACCGCCAAATCGACCAAGTCATTTGCAGATTTTAAAGCCGATCCACAAAAAAGCCTTGGAATGTGGAAATAATTCTTTGGTTTGTTGTTCTATAAAAGTCATGGAAGTCACACTGGTATGCTTGTTAAGCAGTGTTGTCATACTACAAGTTGTCCACTCCGTCGTTGTGCTCCTGGCTCCGTTATTGCGACTGGCTCCACAATCCATGATACACACTACAAAGTGTGTATTTGAGGGAGCGGGAGGAAGGGGGAGATCAGGGGCGGCGGCTCCGCAGCTCGAATCGTGGACACGGATGTCTCTATGGCATCGCTATTTTGGGCTTGTTAAAATCAACAAGAGACATGCTGGGGAAATGAGCCCTGCATCCAGCTGCCATATGCCTGTCTGTTGCAGTTGTCCTCATCTCCGGGTCAACGAACCTCAAATGGTATGCAACTGAACAGCAGCCTTAAAAGCATATGTACATTTGCTTTAGACTCATTAGCCTGCAGTAATAAATGGATCAATATACTTCAGGTCAGCACCTTAACTTCTGCTGTATCTGTGATCATCCTTCTTCTAAGAAGGCGCTTAGGTCAATACAAAGGATATGACCCTGTGGTACCTTTATTTATCATCCTCTCGGAAATCTATAGTCCATTTCTGTCTTAGGCTGGGCCGTTTAAGGCTCAAGCGCCAGTTGCCCCATCACTTAGCATTGCCATCTCTTCTTCTATTATGCCTCCATAAAGATAAACAGTTACTCGCAAATATGTTTGAGGTACACAGTGTTTTTGTGGAACTCCTTGTGCTGTGAAAGAATCACATTCACGTGATTTGAATATGCCACGGCTATAGTCCTTAGAGCTAGACAAAGCCTGCCCAATAAATATGTAAGCTTTTAGGTGTGCAAACATATGTGGCCTATTTTGATGTTTAGTCAATGTGACCTTATCAACTATGTCACCATGGTTACCTACTGCTTGCTTCTGATATATACATAGAACAACTGAAAAAGTATAAATATACGGTTCTAATGACCCAAATGGTGGCGACTTCAATGACAGGTGATCGACTAATCAAAGAAACTTATAAGCAGAAAGTTGGTCAATCATCATCAGTAAGCATGGTTTGTCTTTACTTGCAACCGACACATCTTAACCGCTCCTTTTTGAAATTATTTTTTATCAAGGCGTTATTTGATTAGCACAAGATCCTGACGTCGTTATTGACGACGTGGGTCTTGTCGTCAATAACGACGACGTGGGTCTTGTCGTCAATAGATAGCAGATGTTGAGGCAATGCACCTCGGAGAATAATGGTAATAATTATACATTACATGATGTTCCATATAGACACACTACAGAAATGCTATTCTGAAAACTATGTGGAAAAAGGGAAGATGCTTATAAGGAACATTAAAGAGAAATCATGTGCGTAACAAAAGAAATAACAATACATATATAATCCATTGGAAGTGAATTGTGCGCTGTAATTGGTCTTTCCACGAGCAATTAGTCGTACACTTAACATAAGAGCGACGGAATTGATCATCGTGTTACCATCTGTTACATTATAGCAGCATATACTGTATAGGTTCAAACAGAATGTATCGTACACAGACATCGAATACAAAAACTCCATAATTGCAGACACCGAATCATACCTTTAAAACTGATAATTGCACCATTTTCTCTCACAATTGTTGATACTAATGATTTGATGATTTATATGTGCCAATTTGCAGTGATGTGGATGTGATTTATGATGTGATGATTGTGCCAATTTGCAGTGATGTGATGATTTATAGTGCCAATTTGCAGTGATGTGATGATGATGATGTGATGTGATTGATAGTGCCAATTTGCAGTGATGTGATTTTATAGTGCCAATTTGCAGTGATGTGATGATTGATAGTGCCAATTTGCAGTGATGTGATGATTTTAGTGACAATTTGCAGTTATGTGATGACTTTAGTGACAATTTGTAGTGATGTGATGATGATTGATGATAGTGACAATTTGTGATAGTGATGTGATGATTTTAGTGACAATTTGTAGTGGTGGGCTTGTCTTGTACTAACCATATTCACAGCAGCAAATATAGCCGTTTGGTTTGTACTGATGACAGTTAAGATTCTATAACGTGTTTGGTTGCTTTTGGATTGATGGCATGAGGTATCACAGTAATCACGCAGGATAGGGTCATTTGGATTGCATTGTATCTAAATGACTATGTACCATAGATAGGATATTTAAAGACTTTAATCTATATGTTACCCACTTATATCTGTTTCAAAGCATTTTAAGCAAAAAATTGAAAAAGAGGTATCACAGTAATCACACAGGATAGGGTCATTTGGATTGCATTGTATCTAAATGACTATGCTACCATAGATAGGATATTTAGGCATGTTAAGCAAAAAATGTGGAAATTTGGATAGGTGTTGTTGTGCGACATCTCAGTGTAATAACCTACCTGTCTTACTTTAGCTCGCACTGTTTAACACAGTCTATTATTGGGATCATCATAATATTGCATCTACTTAATGTACTTTGTTTTAACCTTACGAGCAACAACTATATCAGTATATAATATAGGGAAATGTAATCGTGCGTCTTGTGTACGTGCGACAGCGCTCCATCATCAGACGGGTCACGCTTAACGATGGCTGGGGTCCACATTATTGATACCAACAACAGGTCGTCAGGTGGCGGTCAATGCAACTATAACAATATACCACACATCGCATCGTCAAAAAGCAACGAATTATGATATAATGCAATCGAGATTGTGCCACTGCAGCCAGTATGGTAGTCCCTATTCCACCGCCAAATCGACCAAGTCATTTGCAGATTTTAAAGCCGATCCACAAAAAAGCCTTGGAATGTGGAAATAATTCTTTGGTTTGTTGTTCTATAAAAGTCATGGAAGTCACACTGGTATGCTTGTTAAGCAGTGTTGTCATACTACAAGTTGTCCACTCCGTCGTTGTGCTCCTGGCTCCGTTATTGCGACTGGCTCCACAATCCATGATACACACTACAAAGTGTGTATTTGAGGGAGCGGGAGGAAGGGGGAGATCAGGGGCGGCTCCGCAGCTCGAATCGTGGACACGGATGTCTCTATGGCATCGCTATTTTGGGCTTGTTAAAATCAACAAGAGACATGCTGGGGAAATGAGCCCTGCATCCAGCTGCCATATGCCTGTCTGTTGCAGTTGTCCTCATCTCCGGGTCAACGAACCTCAAATGGTATGCAACTGAACAGCAGCCTTAAAAGCATATGTACATTTGCTTTAGACTCATTAGCCTGCAGTAATAAATGGATCAATATACTTCAGGTCAGCACCTTAACTTCTGCTGTATCTGTGATCATCCTTCTTCTAAGAAGGCGCTTAGGTCAATACAAAGGATATGACCCTGTGGTACCTTTATTTATCATCCTCTCGGAAATCTATAGTCCATTTCTGTCTTAGGCTGGGCCGTTTAAGGCTCAAGCGCCAGTTGCCCCATCACTTAGCATTGCCATCTCTTCTTCTATTATGCCTCCATAAAGATAAACAGTTACTCGCAAATATGTTTGAGGTACACAGTGTTTTTGTGGAACTCCTTGTGCTGTGAAAGAATCACATTCACGTGATTTGAATATGCCACGGCTATAGTCCTTAGAGCTAGACAAAGCCTGCCCAATAAATATGTAAGCTTTTAGGTGTGCAAAAACATATGTGGCCTATTTTGATGTTTAGTCAATGTGACCTTATCAACTATGTCACCATGGTTACCTACTGCTTGCTTCTGATATATACATAGAACAACTGAAAAAGTATAAATATACGGTTCTAATGACCCAAATGGTGGCGACTTCAATGACAGGTGATCGACTAATCAAAGAAACTTATAAGCAGAAAGTTGGTCAATCATCATCAGTAAGCATGGTTTGTCTTTACTTGCAACCGACACATCTTAACCGCTCCTTTTTGAAATTATTTTTTATCAAGGCGTTATTTGATTAGCACAAGATCCTGACGTCGTTATTGACGACGTGGGTCTTGTCGTCAATAACGACGACGTGGGTCTTGTCGTCAATAGATAGCAGATGTTGAGGCAATGCACCTCGGAGAATAATGGTAATAATTATACATTACATGATGTTCCATATAGACACACTACAGAAATGCTATTCTGAAAACTATGTGGAAAAAGGGAAGATGCTTATAAGGAACATTAAAGAGAAATCATGTGCGTAACAAAAGAAATAACAATACATATATAATCCATTGGAAGTGAATTGTGCGCTGTAATTGGTCTTTCCACGAGCAATTAGTCGTACACTTAACATAAGAGCGACGGAATTGATCATCGTGTTACCATCTGTTACATTATAGCAGCATATACTGTATAGGTTCAAACAGAATGTATCGTACACAGACACCGAATCATACCTTTAAAACTCCATAATTGCACCATTTTCTCTCACAATTGTTTTGTACTAATGATTTGATGATTTATTTATGCCAATTTGCAGTGATGATGTGATGATTGTGATAGTGCCAATTTGCAGTGATGTGATGATTATGGTGATGTGATGATTGATAGTGCCAATTTGCAATTTGCAGTGATGTGATGATGTGATGATGATTATAGTGCCAATTTGCAGTGATGTGATGATTGTGATAGTGCCAATTTGCAGTGATGTGATGATTATAGTGCCAATTTGCAGTGATGTGATGATTGATAGTGCCAATTTGATGATTGAGTGATGTGATGATTTTTGCAGTGACAATTTGCAGTTATGTGATGACTTTAGTGACAATTTGTAGTGATGTGATGATTTTAGTGACAATTTGTAGTGATGTGATGATTTTAGTGACAATTTGTAGTGGTGGGCTTGTCTTGTACTAACCATATTCACAGCAGCAAATATAGCCGTTTGGTTTGTACTGATGACAGTTAAGATTCTATAACGTGTTTGGTTGCTTTTGGATTGATGGCATGAGGTATCACAGTAATCACGCAGGATAGGGTCATTTGGATTGCATTGTATCTAAATGACTATGCTACCATAGATAGGATATTTAAAGACTTTAATCTATATGTTACCCACTTATATCTGTTTCAAAGCATTTTAAGCAAAAAATTGAAAAAGATGGAATGGAAATTTGGATAGGTGTTGTTGTGCGACATCTCAGTGTAATAACCTACCTGTCTTACTTTAGCTCGCACTGTTTAACACAGTCTATTATTGGGATCATCATAATATTGCATCTACTTAATGTACTTTGTTTTAACCTTACGAGCAACAACTATATCAGTATATAATATAGGGAAATGTAATCGTGCGTCTTGTGTACGTGCGACAGCGCTCCATCATCAGACGGGTCACGCTTAACGATGGCTGGGGTCCACATTATTGATACCAACAACAGGTCGTCAGGTGGCGGTCAATGCAACTATAACAATATACCACACATCGCATCGTCAAAAAGCAACGAATTATGATATAATGCAATCGAGATTGTGCCACTGCAGCCAGTATGGTAGTCCCTATTCCACCCGCCAAATCGACCAAGTCATTTGCAGATTTTAAAGCCGATCCACAAAAAAGCCTTGGAATGTGGAAATAATTCTTTGGTTTGTTGTTCTATAAAAGTCATGGAAGTCACACTGGTATGCTTGTTAAGCAGTGTTGTCATACTACAAGTTGTCCACTCCGTCGTTGTGCTCCTGGCTCCGTTATTGCGACTGGCTCCACAATCCATGATACACACTACAAAGTGTGTATTTGAGGGAGCGGGAGGAAGGGGGAGATCAGGGGCGGCTCCGCAGCTCGAATCGTGGACACGGATGTCTCTATGGCATCGCTATTTTGGGCTTGTTAAAATCAACAAGAGACATGCTGGGGAAATGAGCCCTGCATCCAGCTGCCATATGCCTGTCTGTTGCAGTTGTCCTCATCTCCGGGTCAACGAACCTCAAATGGTATGCAACTGAACAGCAGCCTTAAAAGCATATGTACATTTGCTTTAGACTCATTAGCCTGCAGTAATAAATGGATCAATATACTTCAGGTCAGCACCTTAACTTCTGCTGTATCTGTGATCATCCTTCTTCTAAGAAGGCGCTTAGGTCAATACAAAGGATATGACCCTGTGGTACCTTTATTTATCATCCTCTCGGAAATCTATAGTCCATTTCTGTCTTAGGCTGGGCCGTTTAAGGCTCAAGCGCCAGTTGCCCCATCACTTAGCATTGCCATCTCTTCTTCTATTATGCCTCCATAAAGATAAACAGTTACTCGCAAATATGTTTGAGGTACACAGTGTTTTTGTGGAACTCCTTGTGCTGTGAAAGAATCACATTCACGTGATTTGAATATGCCACGGCTATAGTCCTTAGAGCTAGACAAAGCCTGCCCAATAAATATGTAAGCTTTTAGGTGTGCAAACATATGTGGCCTATTTTGATGTTTAGTCAATGTGACCTTATCAACTATGTCACCATGGTTACCTACTGCTTGCTTCTGATATATACATAGAACAACTGAAAAAGTATAAATATACGGTTCTAATGACCCAAATGGTGGCGACTTCAATGACAGGTGATCGACTAATCAAAGAAACTTATAAGCAGAAAGTTGGTCAATCATCATCAGTAAGCATGGTTTGTCTTTACTTGCAACCGACACATCTTAACCGCTCCTTTTTGAAATTATTTTTTATCAAGGCGTTATTTGATTAGCACAAGATCCTGACGTCGTTATTGACGACGTGGGTCTTGTCGTCAATAACGACGACGTGGGTCTTGTCGTCAATAGATAGCAGATGTTGAGGCAATGCACCTCGGAGAATAATGGTAATAATTATACATTACATGATGTTCCATATAGACACACTACAGAAATGCTATTCTGAAAACTATGTGGAAAAAGGGAAGATGCTTATAAGGAACATTAAAGAGAAATCATGTGCGTAACAAAAGAAATAACAATACATATATAATCCATTGGAAGTGAATTGTGCGCTGTAATTGGTCTTTCCACGAGCAATTAGTCGTACACTTAACATAAGAGCGACGGAATTGATCATCGTGTTACCATCTGTTACATTATAGCAGCATATACTGTATAGGTTCAAACAGAATGTATCGTACACAGACACCGAATCATACCTTTAAAATAGTCCATAATTGCACCATTTTCTCTCACAATTGTTGTACTAATGATTTGATGATTTATAGTGCCAATTTGCAGTGATGTGATTGATAGTGATTTTTGCATGGTGCCAATTTGCAGTGATGTGATGATTTATAGTGCCAATTTGCAGTGATGTGATGATTTATAGTGCCAATTTGCAGTGATGTGATTGATATAGTGCCAATTTGCAGTGATGTGATGATTGATGATGTGATGATTTTAGTGTGCAATTTTGCAGTGATGTGATGATTTTAGTGACAATTTGCAGTGATATGTGATGATTTTAGTGACAATTTGTAGTGATGTGATGATTTTTTTAGTGACAATTTGTAGTGATGTGATGTGACATTTTAGTGACAATTTGTAGTGGTGGGCTTGTCTTGTACTAACCATATTCACAGCAGCAAATATATAGCCGTTTGGTTTGTACTGATGACAGTTAAGATTCTATAACGTGTTTGGTTGCTTTTGGATTGATGGCATGAGGTATCACAGTAATCACGCAGGATAGGGTCATTTGGATTGCATTGTATCTAAATGACTATGCTACCATAGATAGGATATTTAAAGACTTTAATCTATATGTTACCCACTTATATCTGTTTCAAAGCATTTTAAGCAAAAAATTGAAAAAGATGGAATGGAAATTTGGATAGGTGTTGTTGTGCGACATCTCAGTGTAATAACCTACCTGTCTTACTTTAGCTCGCACTGTTTAACACAGTCTATTATTGGGATCATCATAATATTGCATCTACTTAATGTACTTTGTTTTAACCTTACGAGCAACAACTATATCAGTATATAATATAGGGAAATGTAATCGTGCGTCTTGTGTACGTGCGACAGCGCTCCATCATCAGACGGGTCACGCTTAACGATGGCTGGGGTCCACATTATTGATACCAACAACAGTCGTCAGGTGGCGGTCAATGCAACTATAACAATATACCACACATCGCATCGTCAAAAAGCAACGAATTATGATATAATGCAATCGAGATTGTGCCACTGCAGCCAGTATGGTAGTCCCTATTCCACCGCCAAATCGACCAAGTCATTTGCAGATTTTAAAGCCGATCCACAAAAAAGCCTTGGAATGTGGAAATAATTCTTTGGTTTGTTGTTCTATAAAAGTCATGGAAGTCACACTGGTATGCTTGTTAAGCAGTGTTGTCATACTACAAGTTGTCCACTCCGTCGTTGTGCTCCTGGCTCCGTTATTGCGACTGGCTCCACAATCCATGATACACACTACAAAGTGTGTATTTGAGGGAGCGGGAGGAAGGGGGAGATCAGGGGCGGCTCCGCAGCTCGAATCGTGGACACGGATGTCTCTATGGCATCGCTATTTTGGGCTTGTTAAAATCAACAAGAGACATGCTGGGGAAATGAGCCCTGCATCCAGCTGCCATATGCCTGTCTGTTGCAGTTGTCCTCATCTCCGGGTCAACGAACCTCAAATGGTATGCAACTGAACAGCAGCCTTAAAAGCATATGTACATTTGCTTTAGACTCATTAGCCTGCAGTAATAAATGGATCAATATACTTCAGGTCAGCACCTTAACTTCTGCTGTATCTGTGATCATCCTTCTTCTAAGAAGGCGCTTAGGTCAATACAAAGGATATGACCCTGTGGTACCTTTATTTATCATCCTCTCGGAAATCTATAGTCCATTTCTGTCTTAGGCTGGGCCGTTTAAGGCTCAAGCGCCAGTTGCCCCATCACTTAGCATTGCCATCTCTTCTTCTATTATGCCTCCATAAAGATAAACAGTTACTCGCAAATATGTTTGAGGTACACAGTGTTTTTGTGGAACTCCTTGTGCTGTGAAAGAATCACATTCACGTGATTTGAATATGCCACGGCTATAGTCCTTAGAGCTAGACAAAGCCTGCCCAATAAATATGTAAGCTTTTAGGTGTGCAAACATATGTGGCCTATTTTGATGTTTAGTCAATGTGACCTTATCAACTATGTCACCATGGTTACCTACTGCTTGCTTCTGATATATACATAGAACAACTGAAAAAGTATAAATATACGGTTCTAATGACCCAAATGGTGGCGACTTCAATGACAGGTGATCGACTAATCAAAGAAACTTATAAGCAGAAAGTTGGTCAATCATCATCAGTAAGCATGGTTTGTCTTTACTTGCAACCGACACATCTTAACCGCTCCTTTTTGAAATTATTTTTTATCAAGGCGTTATTTGATTAGCACAAGATCCTGACGTCGTTATTGACGACGTGGGTCTTGTCGTCAATAACGACGACGTGGGTCTTGTCGTCAATAGATAGCAGATGTTGAGGCAATGCACCTCGGAGAATAATGGTAATAATTATACATTACATGATGTTCCATATAGACACACTACAGAAATGCTATTCTGAAAACTATGTGGAAAAAAGGGAAGATGCTTATAAGGAACATTAAAGAGAAATCATGTGCGTAACAAAAGAAATAACAATACATATATAATCCATTGGAAGTGAATTGTGCGCTGTAATTGGTCTTTCCACGAGCAATTAGTCGTACACTTAACATAAGAGCGACGGAATTGATCATCGTGTTACCATCTGTTACATTATAGCAGCATATACTGTATAGGTTCAAACAGAATGTATCGTACACAGACACCGAATCATACCTTTAAAACTCCATAATTGCACCATTTTCTCTCACAATTGTTTGTACTAATGATTTGATGATTTATAGTGCCAATTTGCAGTGATGTGGTGATTTATGGTGCCAATTTGCAGTGATGTGATGATTTGCATAGTGCCAATTTGCAGTGATGTGATGATTTGCCATTTGCAGTGCCAATTTGCAGTGATGTGATGATTATAGTGCCAATTTGCAGTGATGTGATGATTTTGATAGTGCCAATTTGAAGTGATGTGATGATGATTTTAGTAGTGACAATTTGCAGTTATGTGATGACTTTAGTGACAATTTGTAGTGATGTGATGATGATTTAGTGACAATTTGTAGTGATGTGATGATTTTAGTGACAATTTGTAGTGGTGGGCTTGTCTTGTACTAACCATATTCACAGCAGCAAATATAGCCGTTTGGTTTGTACTGATGACAGTTAAGATTCTATAACGTGTTTGGTTGCTTTTGGATTGATGGCATGAGGTATCACAGTAATCACGCAGGATAGGGTCATTTGGATTGCATTGTATCTAAATGACTATGCTACCATAGATAGGATATTTAAAGACTTTAATCTATATGTTACCCACTTATATCTGTTTCAAAGCATTTTAAGCAAAAAATTGAAAAAGATGGAATGGAAATTTGGATAGGTGTTGTTGTGCGACATCTCAGTGTAATAACCTACCTGTCTTACTTTAGCTCGCACTGTTTAACACAGTCTATTATTGGGATCATCATAATATTGCATCTACTTAATGTACTTTGTTTTTAACCTTACGAGCAACAACTATATCAGTATATAATATAGGGAAATGTAATCGTGCGTCTTGTGTACGTGCGACAGCGCTCCATCATCAGACGGGTCACGCTTAACGATGGCTGGGGTCCACATTATTGATACCAACAACAGGTCGTCAGGTGGCGGTCAATGCAACTATAACAATATACCACACATCGCATCGTCAAAAAGCAACGAATTATGATATAATGCAATCGAGATTGTGCCACTGCAGCCAGTATGGTAGTCCCTATTCCACCGCCAAATCGACCAAGTCATTTGCAGATTTTAAAGCCGATCCACAAAAAAGCCTTGGAATGTGGAAATAATTCTTTGGTTTGTTGTTCTATAAAAGTCATGGAAGTCACACTGGTATGCTTGTTAAGCAGTGTTGTCATACTACAAGTTGTCCACTCCGTCGTTGTGCTCCTGGCTCCGTTATTGCGACTGGCTCCACAATCCATGATACACACTACAAAGTGTGTATTTGAGGGGCGGGAGGAAGGGGGAGATCAGGGGCGGCTCCGCAGCTCGAATCGTGGACACGGATGTCTCTATGGCATCGCTATTTTGGGCTTGTTAAAATCAACAAGAGACATGCTGGGGAAATGAGCCCTGCATCCAGCTGCCATATGCCTGTCTGTTGCAGTTGTCCTCATCTCCGGGTCAACGAACCTCAAATGGTATGCAACTGAACAGCAGCCTTAAAAGCATATGTACATTTGCTTTAGACTCATTAGCCTGCAGTAATAAATGGATCAATATACTTCAGGTCAGCACCTTAACTTCTGCTGTATCTGTGATCATCCTTCTTCTAAGAAGGCGCTTAGGTCAATACAAAGGATATGACCCTGTGGTACCTTTATTTATCATCCTCTCGGAAATCTATAGTCCATTTCTGTCTTAGGCTGGGCCGTTTAAGGCTCAAGCGCCAGTTGCCCCATCACTTAGCATTGCCATCTCTTCTTCTATTATGCCTCCATAAAGATAAACAGTTACTCGCAAATATGTTTGAGGTACACAGTGTTTTTGTGGAACTCCTTGTGCTGTGAAAGAATCACATTCACGTGATTTGAATATGCCACGGCTATAGTCCTTAGAGCTAGACAAAGCCTGCCCAATAAATATGTAAGCTTTTAGGTGTGCAAACATATGTGGCCTATTTTGATGTTTAGTCAATGTGACCTTATCAACTATGTCACCATGGTTACCTACTGCTTGCTTCTGATATATACATAGAACAACTGAAAAAGTATAAATATACGGTTCTAATGACCCAAATGGTGGCGACTTCAATGACAGGTGATCGACTAATCAAAGAAACTTATAAGCAGAAAGTTGGTCAATCATCATCAGTAAGCATGGTTTGTCTTTACTTGCAACCGACACATCTTAACCGCTCCTTTTTGAAATTATTTTTTATCAAGGCGTTATTTGATTAGCACAAGATCCTGACGTCGTTATTGACGACGTGGGTCTTGTCGTCAATAACGACGACGTGGGTCTTGTCGTCAATAGATAGCAGATGTTGAGGCAATGCACCTCGGAGAATAATGGTAATAATTATACATTACATGATGTTCCATATAGACACACTACAGAAATGCTATTCTGAAAACTATGTGGAAAAAGGGAAGATGCTTATAAGGAACATTAAAGAGAAATCATGTGCGTAACAAAAGAAATAACAATACATATATAATCCATTGGAAGTGAATTGTGCGCTGTAATTGGTCTTTCCACGAGCAATTAGTCGTACACTTAACATAAGAGCGACGGAATTGATCATCGTGTTACCATCTGTTACATTATAGCAGCATATACTGTATAGGTTCAAACAGAATGTATCGTACACAGACACCGAATCATACCTTTAAAACTCCATAATTGCACCATTTTCTCTCACAATTGTTGTGATGACTAATGATTTGATGATTTATAGTGCCAATTTGCAGTGATTTGCAGTGATGTGATGATTATGGTGCCAATTTGCAGTGATGTTTGCAGTGATGTGATGATTGATGAGTGATGTGATGATTTATAGTGCCAATTTGCAGTGATGTGATGATTGATTTATAGTGCCAATTTGCAGTGATGCAGTGATGATGATTATAGTGCCAATTTGCAGTGATGTGATGATTGATTGCAGTGCCAATTGATGATTTAGTGATGTGATGTGATGATAATTTGCAGTGATGTGACAATTTGCAGTTATGTGATGATTTTAGTGACAATTTGTAGTGATGTGATGATTTTAGTGACAATTTGTAGTGATGTGATGATTTTTTGCAGTGACAATTTGTAGTGGTGGGCTTGTCTTGTACTAACCATATTCACAGCAGCAAATATAGCCGTTTGGTTTGTACTGATGACAGTTAAGATTCTATAACGTGTTTGGTTGCTTTTGGATTGATGGCATGAGGTATCACAGTAATCACGCAGGATAGGGTCATTTGGATTGCATTGTATCTAAATGACTATGCTACCATAGATAGGATATTTAAAGACTTTAATCTATATGTTACCCACTTATATCTGTTTCAAAGCATTTTAAGCAAAAAATTGAAAAAGATGGGATGGAAATTTGGATAGGTGTTGTTGTGCGACATCTCAGTGTAATAACCTACCTGTCTTACTTTAGCTCGCACTGTTTAACACAGTCTATTATTGGGATCATCATAATATTGCATCTACTTAATGTACTTTGTTTTAACCTTACGAGCAACAACTATATCAGTATATAATATAGGGAAATGTAATCGTGCGTCTTGTGTACGTGCGACAGCGCTCCATCATCAGACGGGTCACGCTTAACGATGGCTGGGGTCCACATTATTGATACCAACAACAGGTCGTCAGGTGGCGGTCAATGCAACTATAACAATATACCACACATCGCATCGTCAAAAAGCAACGAATTATGATATAATGCAATCGAGATTGTGCCACTGCAGCCAGTATGGTAGTCCCTATTCCACCGCCAAATCGACCAAGTCATTTGCAGATTTTAAAGCCGATCCACAAAAAAGCCTTGGAATGTGGAAATAATTCTTTGGTTTGTTGTTCTATAAAAGTCATGGAAGTCACACTGGTATGCTTGTTAAGCAGTGTTGTCATACTACAAGTTGTCCACTCCGTCGTTGTGCTCCTGGCTCCGTTATTGCGACTGGCTCCACAATCCATGATACACACTACAAAGTGTGTATTTGAGGGAGCGGGAGGAAGGGGGAGATCAGGGGCGGCTCCGCAGCTCGAATCGTGGACACGGATGTCTCTATGGCATCGCTATTTTGGGCTTGTTAAAATCAACAAGAGACATGCTGGGGAAATGAGCCCTGCATCCAGCTGCCATATGCCTGTCTGTTGCAGTTGTCCTCATCTCCGGGTCAACGAACCTCAAATGGTATGCAACTGAACAGCAGCCTTAAAAGCATATGTACATTTGCTTTAGACTCATTAGCCTGCAGTAATAAATGGATCAATATACTTCAGGTCAGCACCTTAACTTCTGCTGTATCTGTGATCATCCTTCTTCTAAGAAGGCGCTTAGGTCAATACAAAGGATATGACCCTGTGGGTACCTTTATTTATCATCCTCTCGGAAATCTATAGTCCATTTCTGTCTTAGGCTGGGCCGTTTAAGGCTCAAGCGCCAGTTGCCCCATCACTTAGCATTGCCATCTCTTCTTCTATTATGCCTCCATAAAGATAAACAGTTACTCGCAAATATGTTTGAGGTACACAGTGTTTTTGTGGAACTCCTTGTGCTGTGAAAGAATCACATTCACGTGATTTGAATATGCCACGGCTATAGTCCTTAGAGCTAGACAAAGCCTGCCCAATAAATATGTAAGCTTTTAGGTGTGCAAACATATGTGGCCTATTTTGATGTTTAGTCAATGTGACCTTATCAACTATGTCACCATGGTTACCTACTGCTTGCTTCTGATATATACATAGAACAACTGAAAAAGTATAAATATACGGTTCTAATGACCCAAATGGTGGCGACTTCAATGACAGGTGATCGACTAATCAAAGAAACTTATAAGCAGAAAGTTGGTCAATCATCATCAGTAAGCATGGTTTGTCTTTACTTGCAACCGACACATCTTAACCGCTCCTTTTTGAAATTATTTTTTATCAAGGCGTTATTTGATTAGCACAAGATCCTGACGTCGTTATTGACGACGTGGGTCTTGTCGTCAATAACGACGACGTGGGTCTTGTCGTCAATAGATAGCAGATGTTGAGGCAATGCACCTCGGAGAATAATGGTAATAATTATACATTACATGATGTTCCATATAGACACACTACAGAAATGCTATTCTGAAAACTATGTGGAAAAAGGGAAGATGCTTATAAGGAACATTAAAGAGAAATCATGTGCGTAACAAAAGAAATAACAATACATATATAATCCATTGGAAGTGAATTGTGCGCTGTAATTGGTCTTTCCACGAGCAATTAGTCGTACACTTAACATAAGAGCGACGGAATTGATCATCGTGTTACCATCTGTTACATTATAGCAGCATATACTGTATAGGTTCAAACAGAATGTATCGTACACAGACACCGAATCATACCTTTAAAACTCCATAATTGCACCATTTTCTCTCACAATTGTTTTGCAGTACTAATGATGATTGATGATTTATAGTGCCAATTTGCAGTGATGTGGTGATTTATGGTGTGCCAATTTGCAGTGATGTGATGATTTATAGTGCCAATTTGCAGTGATGTGATGATTGCCATATGCCCAATTTGCAGTGATGTGATGATTGATAGTGCCAATTTGCAGTGATGATGATGATTATAGTGCCAATTTGCAGTGATGTGATGATTGATAGTGCCAATTTGCAGTGATGTGATGATTTTAGTGACAATTTGCAGTTATGTGATGATTTTAGTGACAATTTGTAGTGATGTGATGATGTTTTTTAGTGACAATTTGTGAGTGATGTGATGATGATTTGAGTGACAATTTGTAGTGGTGGGCTTGTCTTGTACTAACCATATTCACAGCAGCAAATATAGCCGTTTGGTTTGTACTGATGACAGTTAAGATTCTATAACGTGTTTGGTTGCTTTTGGATTGATGGCATGAGGTATCACAGTAATCACGCAGGATAGGGTCATTTGGATTGCATTGTATCTAAATGACTATGCTACCATAGATAGGATATTTAAAGACTTTAATCTATATGTTACCCACTTATATCTGTTTCAAAGCATTTTAAGCAAAAAATTGAAAAAGATGGAATGGAAATTTTTGGATAGGTGTTGTTGTGCGACATCTCAGTGTAATAACCTACCTGTCTTACTTTAGCTCGCACTGTTTAACACAGTCTATTATTGGGATCATCATAATATTGCATCTACTTAATGTACTTTGTTTTAACCTTACGAGCAACAACTATATCAGTATATAATATAGGGAAATGTAATCGTGCGTCTTGTGTACGTGCGACAGCGCTCCATCATCAGACGGGTCACGCTTAACGATGGCTGGGGTCCACATTATTGATACCAACAACAGGTCGTCAGGTGGCGGTCAATGCAACTATAACAATATACCACACATCGCATCGTCAAAAAGCAACGAATTATGATATAATGCAATCGAGATTGTGCCACTGCAGCCAGTATGGTAGTCCCTATTCCACCGCCAAATCGACCAAGTCATTTGCAGATTTTAAAGCCGATCCACAAAAAAGCCTTGGAATGTGGAAATAATTCTTTGGTTTGTTGTTCTATAAAAGTCATGGAAGTCACACTGGTATGCTTGTTAAGCAGTGTTGTCATACTACAAGTTGTCCACTCCGTCGTTGTGCTCCTGGCTCCGTTATTGCGACTGGCTCCACAATCCATGATACACACTACAAAGTGTGTATTTGAGGGAGCGGGAGGAAGGGGGAGATCAGGGCGGCTCCGCAGCTCGAATCGTGGACACGGATGTCTCTATGGCATCGCTATTTTGGGCTTGTTAAAATCAACAAGAGACATGCTGGGGAAATGAGCCCTGCATCCAGCTGCCATATGCCTGTCTGTTGCAGTTGTCCTCATCTCCGGGTCAACGAACCTCAAATGGTATGCAACTGAACAGCAGCCTTAAAAGCATATGTACATTTGCTTTAGACTCATTAGCCTGCAGTAATAAATGGATCAATATACTTCAGGTCAGCACCTTAACTTCTGCTGTATCTGTGATCATCCTTCTTCTAAGAAGGCGCTTAGGTCAATACAAAGGATATGACCCTGTGGTACCTTTATTTATCATCCTCTCGGAAATCTATAGTCCATTTCTGTCTTAGGCTGGGCCGTTTAAGGCTCAAGCGCCAGTTGCCCCATCACTTAGCATTGCCATCTCTTCTTCTATTATGCCTCCATAAAGATAAACAGTTACTCGCAAATATGTTTGAGGTACACAGTGTTTTTGTGGAACTCCTTGTGCTGTGAAAGAATCACATTCACGTGATTTGAATATGCCACGGCTATAGTCCTTAGAGCTAGACAAAGCCTGCCCAATAAATATGTAAGCTTTTAGGTGTGCAAACATATGTGGCCTATTTTGATGTTTAGTCAATGTGACCTTATCAACTATGTCACCATGGTTACCTACTGCTTGCTTCTGATATATACATAGAACAACTGAAAAAGTATAAATATACGGTTCTAATGACCCAAATGGTGGCGACTTCAATGACAGGTGATCGACTAATCAAAGAAACTTATAAGCAGAAAGTTGGTCAATCATCATCAGTAAGCATGGTTTGTCTTTACTTGCAACCGACACATCTTAACCGCTCCTTTTTGAAATTATTTTTTATCAAGGCGTTATTTGATTAGCACAAGATCCTGACGTCGTTATTGACGACGTGGGTCTTGTCGTCAATAACGACGACGTGGGTCTTGTCGTCAATAGATAGCAGATGTTGAGGCAATGCACCTCGGAGAATAATGGTAATAATTATACATTACATGATGTTCCATATAGACACACTACAGAAATGCTATTCTGAAAAAACTATGTGGAAAAAGGGAAGATGCTTATAAGGAACATTAAAGAGAAATCATGTGCGTAACAAAAGAAATAACAATACATATATAATCCATTGGAAGTGAATTTGTGCGCTGTAATTGGTCTTTCCACGAGCAATTAGTCGTACACTTAACATAAGAGCGACGGAATTGATCATCGTGTTACCATCTGTTACATTATAGCAGCATATACTGTATAGGTTCAAACAGAATGTATCGTACACAGACACCGAATCATACCTTTAAAACTCCATAATTGCACCATTTTGCTTTGCAGTGAATTGTTGTGATGTGATAATGATTTGATGATTGATAGTGCCAATTTGCAGTGATGTGATGATTTATATGTGCCAATTTGCAGTGATGTGATGATTTATAGTGCCAATTTGCAGTGATGTGATGATTAGTGCCATTTGTGCCAATTTGCAGTGATGTGATTTGTGATAGTGCCAATTTGCAGTGATGTTTATAGTGCCAATTTGCAGTGATGATTGATAGTGTGATGTGAATGCCAATTTGCAGTGATGTGATGATTTTAGTGACAATTTGCAGTTATGTGATGACTTTAGTGACAATTTGTAGTGATGTGATGATTTTAGTGACAATTTGTAGTGATGTGATGATTTTAGTGACAATTTGTAGTGGTGGGCTTGTCTTGTACTAACCATATTCACAGCAGCAAATATAGCCGTTTGGTTTGTACTGATGACAGTTAAGATTCTATAACGTGTTTGGTTGCTTTTGGATTGATGGCATGAGGTATCACAGTAATCACGCAGGATAGGGTCATTTGGATTGCATTGTATCTAAATGACTATGCTACCATAGATAGGATATTTAAAGACTTTAATCTATATGTTACCCACTTATATCTGTTTCAAAGCATTTTAAGCAAAAAATTGAAAAAGATGGAATGGAAATTTGGATAGGTGTTGTTGTGCGACATCTCAGTGTAATAACCTACCTGTCTTACTTTAGCTCGCACTGTTTAACACAGTCTATTATTGGGATCATCATAATATTGCATCTACTTAATGTACTTTGTTTTAACCTTACGAGCAACAACTATATCAGTATATAATATAGGGAAATGTAATCGTGCGTCTTGTGTACGTGCGACAGCGCTCCATCATCAGACGGGGTCACGCTTAACGATGGCTGGGGTCCACATTATTGATACCAACAACAGGTCGTCAGGTGGCGGTCAATGCAACTATAACAATATACCACACATCGCATCGTCAAAAAGCAACGAATTATGATATAATGCAATCGAGATTGTGCCACTGCAGCCAGTATGGTAGTCCCTATTCCACCGCCAAATCGACCAAGTCATTTGCAGATTTTAAAGCCGATCCACAAAAAAGCCTTGGAATGTGGAAATAATTCTTTGGTTTGTTGTTCTATAAAAGTCATGGAAGTCACACTGGTATGCTTGTTAAGCAGTGTTGTCATACTACAAGTTGTCCACTCCGTCGTTGTGCTCCTGGCTCCGTTATTGCGACTGGCTCCACAATCCATGATACACACTACAAAGTGTGTATTTGAGGGAGCGGGAGGAAGGGGGAGATCAGGGGCGGCTCCGCAGCTCGAATCGTGGACACGGATGTCTCTATGGCATCGCTATTTTGGGCTTGTTAAAATCAACAAGAGACATGCTGGGGAAATGAGCCCTGCATCCAGCTGCCATATGCCTGTCTGTTGCAGTTGTCCTCATCTCCGGGTCAACGAACCTCAAATGGTATGCAACTGAACAGCAGCCTTAAAAGCATATGTACATTTGCTTTAGACTCATTAGCCTGCAGTAATAAATGGATCAATATACTTCAGGTCAGCACCTTAACTTCTGCTGTATCTGTGATCATCCTTCTTCTAAGAAGGCGCTTAGGTCAATACAAAGGATATGACCCTGTGGTACCTTTATTTATCATCCTCTCGGAAATCTATAGTCCATTTCTGTCTTAGGCTGGGCCGTTTAAGGCTCAAGCGCCAGTTGCCCCATCACTTAGCATTGCCATCTCTTCTTCTATTATGCCTCCATAAAGATAAACAGTTACTCGCAAATATGTTTGAGGTACACAGTGTTTTTGTGGAACTCCTTGTGCTGTGAAAGAATCACATTCACGTGATTTGAATATGCACGGCTATAGTCCTTAGAGCTAGACAAAGCCTGCCCAATAAATATGTAAGCTTTTAGGTGTGCAAACATATGTGGCCTATTTTGATGTTTAGTCAATGTGACCTTATCAACTATGTCACCATGGTTACCTACTGCTTGCTTCTGATATATACATAGAACAACTGAAAAAGTATAAATATACGGTTCTAATGACCCAAATGGTGGCGACTTCAATGACAGGTGATCGACTAATCAAAGAAACTTATAAGCAGAAAGTTGGTCAATCATCATCAGTAAGCATGGTTTGTCTTTACTTGCAACCGACACATCTTAACCGCTCCTTTTTGAAATTATTTTTTATCAAGGCGTTATTTGATTAGCACAAGATCCTGACGTCGTTATTGACGACGTGGGTCTTGTCGTCAATAACGACGACGTGGGTCTTGTCGTCAATAGATAGCAGATGTTGAGGCAATGCACCTCGGAGAATAATGGTAATAATTATACATTACATGATGTTCCATATAGACACACTACAGAAATGCTATTCTGAAAACTATGTGGAAAAAGGGAAGATGCTTATAAGGAACATTAAAGAGAAATCATGTGCGTAACAAAAGAAATAACAATACATATATAATCCATTGGAAGTGAATTGTGCGCTGTAATTGGTCTTTCCACGAGCAATTAGTCGTACACTTAACATAAGAGCGACGGAATTGATCATCGTGTTACCATCTGTTACATTATAGCAGCATATACTGTATAGGTTCAAACAGAATGTATCGTACACAGACACCGAATCATACCTTTAAAACTCCATAATTGCACCATTTTCTCTCACAATTGTTGTACTAATGATTTGATGATTTATAGTGCCAATTTGCAGTGATGTGGTGATTTATGGTGCCAATTTG